>CM053581.1:263526853-263555548 GCA_028627135.1 Pseudochirops cupreus | reverse complement strand
CTCTGTCTCTCTGTCTCTCTGTCTCTCTCACTGTCTCTCCTTCCGTCTGGATCTCTGTGCCATTGTCTGTCTTTCTGTCTTCCTTTTCCTTTCTTAAAAAATGCAGACTGGGAGGTATGTCTCTGTTCCTCAGTTCAGTATAGGTGGGTTGCTGAATGATGAGAATATAGTCACCCTCATAGGAAGGAGACTAACATAGATCATCTCCTAAGGATGTGAGGGATGGGAGAGAACCAGATTCAGCCGAGGAGTTCACTGGCTCTAAGCAGGCTAACCCTCCAGGGGCCTGGGTGAAGGAGGCAGCTCCTTGGCAGTGCTGAAGGTGGAGATTTGCTGTTACCCTGCAGATCACAGATTGAACAGCTGTACAGACTTGGCTCTAATTGTTCTGAGGGGAGGCCGGGGAGAAGAGCCAAACACCAACTCTAACACATGCAGAGCAAGAAGTCAGGGTGATGAGCGGGTTTTAATTGCCAGCCCTATCCCTGATCATCCTTGTTTGTTTTTCTTCAGCCTCTTGCTCCTGCTTCTCATCTGGTCATTTGTTAGAAGCCAAGTTTCCTAGGATCCCCTGGGACATTTCCTTTAGCATCCCAAGGTGGGAAAGTCTGCAGAGAAGAGGAGAGAATATAACTCTTAACCAAGGAGACCCAGGTTCTAAGCTGGTTCCTTTTGATCAGGTTAGTCTTGAGAGCACATGGTCTCAGAGGAAGGACATTTTACCTTCTAAAAGCAATTTATCTGATGTATAAAGAGGCTTTCTTTAGCTGCACAGAGACAGCATGGGGTTGGGGATACAGGGCAGGATTTGGCATCAGGAAGACCTAATTTTAAATCCTGCTTCTCCAAACCATTTAACCTAACTCAGTTTCCCCGTCTGTAAAATTGGGAAAATGATAGCTGGATTACTAAGCTAGGGCAGTCAGAAGGCCCAAATGAGAGAATAATTACAAAGTACTCTGTAAACAAAGCTCCAGATAAATGTCAGATATTATTGTCTGTTACTGGTTTTATTACACAGAAAGGGCGCTTGGATTTGTATAATGTAGAGAACAATGCATTTTATATCAGAAGAGCTAGGTTCAAATTCTGGCTATGTTCCTTATTACCTGTGTAAGATCTAGCCTTTGATTTCCTCTATAAAATGAGGAGGTTGGCTTCAACAGTCGATTAACAAACATTTATTAATATGTTAGCACTGTGCCAATCACTGGATGTCTAAACTCTATGATCCTAAAATTAAACTGTATAATAATACCAGTTAGTATTTATACAGCTTTAAGGTTCACAAAGTGCTTTTTATATGTTGTTTCTTTTTGCCTTCAAGAGCAAATACAAAATGCTCTGTTTGTCATTCAAAGCCTTTCATAACCTAACTCCCTCCTACCTTTCCAGTCTTCTTACTCCCCAATGCATACTGTTGGATACAATGCTACTGGCTTCCTGGCTGTTTCTTGAACAAGTTACTCAATATCTAGGCTCTGGCATTTTCTCTGGCTGTCCCCCACACCTAGAATGCTCTCCCTTTTCTGCCTATAGGAAGGTTTTCACATTATTGATATTGTTCAGTAATTCTTCAGTTATGTTTGACTCTTCTTGACCCCATTTTGGATTTTCTTGGTAAAGATACTAGAGTGGTTTGCCATTTCCTTCTCCAGCTCATTTTATAGATGAGGAAACTGAGAAAACCAAGGTTAAGTGACTTGTCCAGGGTCACTCAACTAGTAAGTGCCTGAGGCCAGATTTAAACTCAGGTCTTCCTGACTCCAGGTCCAATGATATATCCACCGTGCCACCTCACTACTCCTGAGCTTTCTTCAGCCCCTCTTAATTCTGATGCGTTCCTTTTTTTTTCTAACTATCCTATATATCACTTGCTTTGTATTTATTTACATCTATTCTCCTCCATTATATGAACTCTTTGAGAACAGGGATACTCTTTTGCCTCTTTTTGCATCCCCAGCACTTAGCACAGGGCCTGGCATACAGTAGGTACTTAATAACGTCACTGATTGATTGATCTTTTGGTTCTCAAACAACCCTGGGTGCTAATGGTAGGAACTATTACTGTCTCCATTTTATAATGAGAAAACTGAGGCCAACAGAAGCTAGATAACTTACCCAGGGTCACATAGCTACTAAATCTTTGAATCAAGATTTGAACTCAAGTCTTCCTTTTTCCAAGCATCGCCAAGTTTAGAGTGAGCAAGGGTTTGCCATGCCCCACCAAGGGTTATATAAAAGGCATTGGGGACTAATTTTCCTCATCTGTAAAACAGGGATACTCATAACTGCCTTACCTATTTCACAGTATTGTGGAGTTTCTGTGAGAAAGTATATGAAAAATTATTTTATAAGTATAAAATACTATAAATATATAAATTATTGTTATTAAGTGTGCTAGACCAGGCTGGATACTCCCTAACATGGCGGCACTAGCCCAGGAATACTTTTGCTTATTACTTAGTACAGCCATAATCCGTACCTACTAAACTCAGAGTCAGATGTTTGAACTTACCTATATTACTACTCTACAACCCTGAGAAAGGTAACTTTTGCAACCTCTGTTTCTTTATCTGTAAAATGAAGGGTATGGGGGACGAGATCATTTCTTAGGTTCTTTCCAGTTCTAGGTCATATAGTCCTTTTCATTTCTTTTCCTCTCTTTTATTTTATTTTTTGGGGGTGTCAACTACCCTAAAATAGGGTTGGGGGGAGGGAAAAAGCCTAATTTCTCTAGAATAGCAGCAAGGGAAGGGGGAAGCATATCTAATTCTGAATCATTGCACCTTCCTGAGCCTCCTCCCACCCCCTTGCCACACTCCCCTTCCCATCCCTGAAAGCCAAGATGGCAGAGAGCTCACAACAGCAGGATGGAATTATTAACAAGAGGAAATTAAGCTCTCCCACCCCTCACAGCCCTCCACCCCCGGTTCCTGGGAACATATTTCTGGACGCGATCTGCTATCAAAACAGAGAAATTAGTCTCCAATTTTGGACGTCAAACTCAGTTATCCCCTTTTGTTAAGGAGTGAAATTAGTAACAATTCATCCTGGGATGAAGCCAAGCCGGCATCTCAGCATAGAGTGTCATTAAAAATTCCAACCCAACTGGATGTGGAGCTGGCCTTAAATGCTCGAGAATATTCCGCTGGCAGAGCATTTTTCTCTGCTCTTTTTAACCTGGGGATTGGTTGTTATTTAAGGAAGCAATGGCTTGAAGCAGTTTTCCTTCTGCAGTCTAGGGGGCCAGGAGCCCCTAATGAAAAGGTTTTAGGAAAACTGATATCACTTCAGTGGTTTCCACCAGCCTCTGGCACCCACTCCTGGGTGTCATTGAACATGTTGCCCACTAAGTAAACGGGGGAGAAGAGGAGGGGAAAAAGTTTTCACAGTTTATAATTATATTTCCAGTTTCATTACCGATCTCATTTTAATTCCAACAGAAACCTTTCCTCCCTTCTCCCTACACTCTCACATGTGCATAGTCATTAAGTGTGGGTTGGAGTTCATCCTATTTTCTCTGATTTCAGCATATTAATCTGGTTTATTGGTATTTCATTGCCACCTCCCCTTGGGTGTTCTGGATCTCAGTTTAATTTATATTTTCCCCTCTTTCTAGCACTCTGGGACTAAAGTAGTTTCATTTTCACACTGAAGCACTATGTTGCCTTCAGTAGGACTCTCCCATCTTTGGGGAAGTAGGGAGGGGTTATGAAGTAAGGGAGCCAACAGCTGAGATCAGGGCTGCTCCATGGTCATTTGCTGGCTCCAACACAGATTGGAGAAACAATATGGCAGAGTCAATAGAAAGCCAGTTTTGGGGTCAGGAGGATCTGGGTTCAAGTGTGTTATGGGACCAAGACAATCTGTGTGATGCTGCTCAAATCCCTTAGCTTCTCAATATTGCCACATAACCTCTAAGATTACAAATTGAAGAACAGGTACTGATCTATAAGATCAAAGGGGTTTCTTCAGTCAGGAACTCCTTACACCATTGAAACTATAGGTATAGACAAAAGAAAAAAAAAATCAAGGATAGATTACAGATCATGATATTTCAAGTCGATAATATGGTCCAATCCTCTCATGTTACAAATGCAGCTGAGGCCTAGAGATGGTAAATGATGTTCCCAAGGTCAAGTAGGTTATCAGTAGCAGACCTATGACTCAAATCCAGGTCTTCTAACTGAAAATCCAGGGTTCTTTCCACTATACTGTACTGTATCTGCTTGACTTATCTCTTTGGGACAGTCAGACTTCATCCATTTATTTGTTCAATACACAAATCTTTATTGTTCATCTAACAAACATTTATTGAGCCTACATTATTAACTCACTTTGTGACCTTAGGCAAAGCTGAATGTTTTAAACAAGATTACTGTTTCTGATAAGAATGGAACTAAGTCATTCCAAAAGTTCCTTCCAATTCTGAGTAACTTTCTCTCTTTGAGCCTCAGTTTCCCAGTTACAAAATGGAAGAGGTGGACTAGATGGTTTCTTAGGTCTCTTCAAGTTCCAAGACCCCACATTTTATGCTCCAACATTCTATGTCCAGGACTAGCAAACTACAGCCTGGGGGCCCAATCTAGGCTGTAGCCTGTTTTTGTACAATGCAAGAGCTAAGAATGTATGGGGGGTTTTGTTTTTGTTCTTTTACATTTTAAAATATAATTTAACTTCATTATAAATGTAAAAAGAAACATTCTTAGCTCAAGTTATTCAGTAACAGGCACGGGACTGAATTTTGTCCACGGGCCATAGTTGGCCGAACCCTATTTTATGTTATAAGTGAAATTCTTTCTTTCTTAAACATTTTATGATTCTAGTAGAATATAACCTCCTTAGGGGCAGGACTACATTTATTTTTCATCTTTGCATCTACCTTACATAGCACAGTGCCTTGCTTTTGCTGTTAAATGAATGTTTGTTCTTTATCTAAATTCAATCCTGAGTCCCTGCTACCAACTAGGACCTCTGCCCATCATTGTGGAGTATACAAATAAGAATGAGAAATGTTCCCCACTCCAATGGAGTCTACTGATAAGGGCTATGGTAGAAAAAAAATCTATATACCTTACAATAATACAAAGCGGTATAATATGAGTTTAAAAAAATCAAGACAAATTATTATTAAAGTTAAGAGGTAATAGAGACCAATTCTGATATGTTGTGATCAGGAAAGACCCCTAGAAGAAAGTGGCACTTGAGATAGTTTTGAATACTACTAAATGACAGAATGACAATAAGTAGAGATTAGAGAAGGAGGAATTTCAGGTACAGCCAATGATGTGAACAGAGGTGCAGAGGAGGAGAGTCACGAGGCCTGTTTCTAACAACTGATGGTACAGAGGTAACAATGAATCACCAAATGTTTTTAGTAAAAATCATAGTGCATTGCAACTTGCCACCAAGGTAATGGATGGCCACTTCCTTAAAAATAGAAAAAAAAAGCACATTATAAAATTCTTAAAGCACCACAGTTAAAAGCCAAACCCCTTATGCCTGTGATCAGGGAGAAGTAGATAGCAGAGAATCACAGAATCTTCATGCTGGAAGGGACTTTAGGGGCCATTGAATTCAAACAGCTCTTAGACAGGAATCTCCTCTGTGACTGCTCCAACAAACAGTAATCCAGTTGGTGTTTGAAGACCTTCAGAGAGGAGGAAGCCACCACCTCCCAAGGCAGCTCATTCCATTTCTTTGGCAGCTCTAATTTTTTGATCATTTTTCCTTGTATCAAGCCTCTCTGAAGCTTCTGCACATCACCCTGAGTCCTGCCCTGTGGGGCCAAGCAGACCAAGTCTATTGAATCCCTCTTTCCCATGACAGCTTTTCAAAGACTTGAAAAATATTGCTGCCCTCAAGTCTTCTTTTCTCTACACTTAACATCTGTAGCACTTTTCAACTGCTCTTCCAATTCATCATCCTGGGCATTTTCCCTGCACCCAAACCCCCCACAACACACATACCTCGCTGACAAGTTAGTTAGATGCAATTTGTCAACATTCTTTCTAAGAAAAACAGAAACATCTTCAATATTGTATTTTAAGACACCTATACGTAAATCCTATATCCTGGTCAAACTAGAGTTCGTTTGCTTGTTCATTCATTCATCCATCCAACATTAAACCCAGAGAGTCATAGCAGAGGAGTAATAGAGAGGAAGGAATTTGAATCAAAGCTACTGAATTATAGATTTTAAAGCAAGAAGGAATATGGAGGTCATCTTGTTTGACCATTTCACTTTATAGATGATGATCTTAGGATCACAGATTGAAAGCTAAAAAGGGATGTTGACTCTAACTTCTTTGTTTTATGATGAGAAAACTGAGGTACACAGACATTGAATTACTTGCCTTGTATGATATGGCAAGTGTCTGAGGGTGGATTTAAAAACCAGGTCTTCCTCATTTCAAATCCAGGGTACTTGCTTCCTCCTGGTAAAAGAGACTTGGAAAGGGGAGGTGATTTGCCCACGTACGCATCTATCAAGCAGCCGAATTGAGAATGAAGTTCTCTGACTCTAAATCTAGGGCACAGAACATGCTTTGGTGAATTCCTCCTCATCCAAAGTCACAGATTAAGGTGAGGGAGGGGAGATGCTTACACCTAGAACTTAAACTCAGGTCTTCTCCTTCTAGGCCAGTGCTTTTCCCCCTTGGCTATGAAGCTCCTGGTAATGTAAGATCCTTGAGAACAGGAATGGTTTCATTTTTGAATTTCTATATCCAGCACTTAGCACATGCCTGGTGCTGAGTAGGAACTAAATAAATGTTTGTTGATTGATTGACTATATGGACTCTAAGGAACTGGGAGTGTGTGGATGGGATAGGGGAGATGCACCCAGGAACTATGTACTCACACAGTCAGATGATATGAAATCCCAGACAAGAGCAGCGGGAGTGGGGGGAAAGGAGGGAGGGAAGGATGGCCAAAAAATTGGACAGGGGCTGGCGTCAGTATTTATTGTTATTGCCAGCTTGGCTCTAAAAGAGTGTTATGTCTCACTGACCTTTCCTATGTACTGTGCAGTAAGTATCAAGTGCAACTTTTCTCTAACATGAGGGCAAATTTCATTTTCTTTCTGCAGACGAGACCCATTATTCAGTCGGTTCCAATTCCTCAGCTCAGTGGCAT
Organism: Pseudochirops cupreus; assembly: GCA_028627135.1. NCBI lineage: Eukaryota > Metazoa > Chordata > Mammalia > Diprotodontia > Pseudocheiridae > Pseudochirops > Pseudochirops cupreus. The sequence goes on along the minus strand of CM053581.1, from coordinate 263,548,408 downwards.
CGGCCTTCCTGGCTGTTGCTTGAGGCTGCCCAGGAGCATTCTCTCTTTCCCAAAGCAGATTAAATCTAAGCTTTTTGGGGATGGGGTAGGGGAGGGGTGGGAAGGAAGAGGAAGAGTGGCGACAGAAGGATTCAGATGCCACGAGGCCAGATAGAGATGGGAAAGGAAAGAAAGAAGCATTTAGTAGGCACCTATTGTGTGCCAGGCACTGCGCTGAGCACTTTTGAACATTATCCTATCTCATCTTCACAACAATCTTGAGAGGAGGGTGCAATTATTATCCCCATTTTATAGCTGAGGTACTAGTGGCAGACAGAGGTTAAGTCACTTGCTAGTCACATAGCTGGTGGGCATCAGAGACAGGATTTGATATAAACTCATCTTCCTGATTCCAGGTCTGGCACTCTCTCAATTGGGTCACCTAAATGACCACTGAGGCCCCTTCCAACTTTGGAAAGTTGAATTAATAGTATGCTCCTTCCACTTGCTTTATTACCTAAACTTATGATACTGTGTCTGACCCACTGACTTATACTTTTTCTCTGACTTTCTGAAACCCTGATGGGCCTTCTTAGTTTGAGACCCTTGCTTGCCTTGACCTCCAGTGTTTTCAGGAGAGGTGAGTAAAATCTATTTTCTGGTTACCCACTACAACTTCTGCTCCTTCTTTGTCATTTCTCAGACAATATGATAGTTCCTTAGCATTGTAATCATAATTTATTTATATCTTCAAAATTCTAATTGGGTGCTTTGGAAGCAGCCAATGAGAAGACCCAGCTAGATGCTCTCTAAACTGTCTTATCACTCTAAATCCTATAAATTTCAGAGAAGTCAGTATTAAAGCATATCTTTTCAATAATGCAGTGGTGCTAATGGGAGCAAAGCAGCTGATGGGAAGTGTGAGAGGCTAGCATTTGGGAAGCTACTTTAGAAAGAAACACATTTTAAAAATTATACTTTTTAAAGGAAATACAATCTTGTGTCTTTCAAGAAATCCTAACTAAATTAATAACTGGGTTGCCCAATACAAGTCTCTAGGGGATCTGCTTCATTGAGCACATGAACATGATTAGCAAATGGAATCCCTTTATTGGGTTTGCAAAGAGAAACTTGAAAATTGCTTTAAATCTATTTATTCAGAAGTAGTTTAATAATTACCTCTATAATCCTGTTTCCATTATTTGTTTCCTTAGCATACCCTTTCTTAACGGTAATACAGAATATAAAATCTTGTCCAAATCATCAGTTTCTTTATTTGTCCAATGAAAGCTCAATCTCCAAGGTTCCTCCCAAATCTAACATTTGTAGCTTCTTCAAATCGTGCAGATTTATAGATGAAAAGGTATTAGAAATAAGCTAGCCTACGTATTCTTTACCTTTTCTGCGTCCTAGCCCCTTTTGGCAGTCTCATAAAACCTATGGACACCTCAAAATACTGTCTTTAAATGCTCAAAATAAAATTCATAGGATTGCAAAGGAAATCAATTACATTGCAATACAATTGCCAAAACATAAAAACTCCTCCCCCCCCAATTTAGACACTTTGACAACCACAGGTCTATTCCAATCTCCTCATTTAATAGATGAGGAACCTGACACATCAAGAGATTAAGTGATGGCCGAGAATTTGAACCCAGGTTCTTAAGGTAACATGACATAAGACACATAAAACAAAACAAAATAAAACCACTACCACAACTCCAATGGGATTGGAGTCAGAAGAACTGAGTTTGTCATCTCTGTGACATTTCTTATTATGGCAAGTATGGTCAAGTCACACCTGAGCCTGTTTCCTCACTTGTGCAATGGCAAGACTACACACACAATGAGCCTCACTGTATTCTGAAGAAAGAACTTTACATAAATAAATTATAAATTAAAAAAAGAACTTTACAAATCTTAAAACATGATAAAAAAAAAAGTGAGCTAATAATATTCAAACTAAGGTCCCCGTCTAGCTCTGACATTCTTTGTTCTTACATTCCAAGCTCTAAGGTCACTTCTAAGCCTGGCATTCCACGTCCTGTGGCCTAACATTCTATTTTTTCTAAAGTCATTCACAGCTCTCATGTTCCATAATTCTAATCACACATTCTCAATGAATGGCTTTGCATTAAAGAGGCTTTGATGGTTCAGAATCAATTAAGGCAGTTCCTTTTTTTTTTGTGAATTGAAATCTCAAGATTGGGTCACACATAGAGAACACTTAACTGCTCTTAGCTGAAAGGTGTTATGGGGGTTCAGGACACTGTGGCTGCCTTAAGTACTCACTGCTTTTGGCTCTTACCATCTGCAATGAAGTGCTCTGGCACATGGAGCGTCACCTTCACAGTCAAGGGGCAGGACAGCTGATTTCCACACACCATGGCCAGGACACAGGAGCTCACTGCAATCAATGTGAGGGCTGTCTTGTTCACGGGGCTTTTCAGCAGACCTGAAAATCATCAAATAATGATTCAATCATATGTAATGACTTACTAAGGCAGGAATGACAGTGGAGATATTTTAGATTGTCTTTTCTTAAATTAAAAAAAATAATAATATGCAATGAATCCTCCAGTAGCTAGTGAATCTTCCATACCATGGACATGTCAGTACTCCTAGGATCTTTTGGCTTTGCTGTTTGTTTGCCAACAAAGCTGAACCCACAAAATAACTTCATAATTTTTCTCTAGAACGAGAATATTTAATGGGTAATACCAGAGTATCTATATCTATCTATCTATCTATCTATCTATCTATATCATGTAATTCATAGTTAATTAATGAATAAATTGATATGTCATAAGTTGAACTACCAAGAACAGTTCTCTGGACCATCAGGTATATTTTTACCTCAACAATATATAAATATTTTGATATTTTTAATAGTGAAGGTTGAAAATTAGGAGAAATCATCAGTCTTTAGTTTAAGTCAGAAAATTCAAGTTATCATAATCTCATTGGATTTAGAATTAGAAGGAACATTAAAGATCAAAGCCTCCCATTTTATAGAGGAGAAAAACTAATCCCCAGAGAAAATAATTTAATCAAGGTCACAGAAAGTAGAAGAGCTAGGATTCAAACTCAGATCTTTTGACTCTAATTCAAGGGCTCTTTTATTTCTAATAATCAATTTCTGAAATATTCTGATGAAATGGGTTTTATTATGTCAATAATGAAGTATTTATTAACAACAACATGAAGATGACTGCTGTGTTCCAGGGACTGGTACTTTCATCATGTAGTCTCACAAGCCTAGAGTTCCATTTGCTTCTTTGTACAATGTATCTCCCCACCCCCGCCTTCCCTTTAGATAGACTTTTATCAAGAGTAGGAAGAGATGTTCTGGGTGAATGCGATATTGAACTCCATTAGTGTCTGTATCAGACACAAATGGATGTCATTCTGCAACATCACAAGATGCATTTGGCTCTGACTTACCTTCTTGAGGGTTCTTTCTGCAATCCTGGAAAGCCTATCTAAAGTTTGAAGTCCTGTTTTTCTTTTAAATCTCTTCCCTATGACAGAATGGCTTTATCTATACATCTCTCTTAGCTTCACAGGAAAGAATAAATTCAATAGACATTTATTAAGCACCTACTATTTGGAAGGCTCTGTTCTATGTGTTGTAGGAAATTTCAATATGGATAGGACATGGTCCCTTCCCTCAAGGAGGTTAAATTCGCTATTGGGGCAGGGCAAACACATATACATAAATAACAGTATGATTAAATAAAAGTAATAGTTAAAATTTATATAGCACATTATATGCCAGGCCCTTGCTAAGCATTTTACAATTAATATCTCATTTGATCCTTACAAGAACTCTTGGACATAGGTGCTACTAATTAAATATTGTAAATGTATGAGAGAAGTACAAAGTGCTGGGAGATTTCCCCTCCCACTCCCCTTCTAGTAGGGGAAATAAAGCAAAACTTCTCAGACAAAGTGGGATTTGAATCGAGTCTTGAAGCATGGGTAGAATTTTACCAGGTAGATATGAGCATTGAAAGGCCTACCAGGTGTACAGGATAGTGGGCCCTAAGGAAAGAGGAACAGAAAAGATAACGGAGCACTTGGGGAATGGGATAAACACTATTTTGATTATTGAGAAGCAGAGTTCTGGCATTGGGGTACAGTAAAATTGACACTGTATCTGGAATTAGCAAACCTGGGTTCAAATTCCAGCTTTATCACAAACAAGTTGTATGACTTTCGGCAAAACAATTAACTTAGATCTTGATGAGCTCAGGTTTAAAATAAGAAGGTGAAGTGGAATAGGCAAGATGATTTCTTAAAGGACATAAACCCTAAGAATTATGGATCAGAACCTTCATTTTGGGACAAAGCTTAAGATACGTATGAAAACATAAGCTGAAAGGTAATTCCGAAATACTTTTGTTAAAGTAATCCCATATTTTTAAATGGCAAAAAAAAAAAAAAGAAATCTCACGATCAATACATTGTAACGAGAGACCCCTATCTGAAATGAATAGGGTGTGGACTTATCTACATTCAGACTGATGACAGCCCTCTCCCAGAGAGCAAATAATTGTAGGATCATAGAATGTCAGAGCTGAGAGACCATAAGGGACCATCTATTCAAATCCCTCAATTTATAGATAAGGAAACTGAGTCCCATAGATGTGAGATGACTCCCCCTACCATGATCCCCCACCCCCAATATTGCACAACCTAGGATTCAAATCCATATATTTTAATTCTCATCTCTATACCCAAGATCTCCCAAATTTCCAATTTGTGGTAGATACAATGTAAGAGCAAAGAACCAAAGATCTGACCATACCATCTTCTTCCCCCAGCACAGAGAGCTAAAGCAGTGGGGATTCTCATAAGGAGAGGTTGTGCCGCGCTTAATGCCCTGTCCCTTGTACCTATTCTGAATCCAGTCAAACTAGCATTTATTAAATGACTATAATGTGCAAAGCACTGGGCTAAGGACTGGAATATAAAAACCACCCATTATTCCTTGCATAGCTGTTTATGAGCTGCTTCCACTAAAAATTAAAAGGTGGATGGAGAAAAGAGAGAGATGGATTAAAAGGAAAGGGGATTTTTTTTAAAATTTTGATGAGCAACTTATCCATCACCTGCCTTAAGGAAATCCAATTTTCTATGGTTTATCCCTAAAGAAAGGAAGCAGAAAAACACAAAGAGATCTAGTCTAGAACAAGCAGTAAACAGATGCCCAGGGAGTAGCTAATCGGTCCTGTAAAGTTACCACGGCAACGGCACCTGGCTGTGACCTCACAGTGGGAACAGGAGTGAAAGAGCACACGTCAGGCAAAACCAGACCAACACAAGTCTTCTTGCCTCAGGGAACAGGGCAGCATGCTCAATCCTCAGTGGGCACTGTGCTGAGGCTTAGAAACAAATACTGCTGATGGTCTGTTTTCCAGGCTTAAGAAGAGGCCCCAGGACACTCTCATCAGCAGCTACTCAGTTGGAAAATAAACATTTATTAAGTACCTACTATGTGCCAGGCACGTGCTAAGCACTGGGGATTCAAAGAAAAGCAAAAGACAGACTCTTCTCTTGAGGAGCTCCCAGTTGAATGGGGGAGACAATTTGTAAACAACTGTGTAGAAACAAGCTATGTAAAGGAAAAATTGGAAGTCATTGATAGAGGAAATACACTGCAATTAAGAGGGATGAGGAAAGGCTTTGTATAGACTTGGGGATTTTAGCTAAGACTTGCAGGAAGCCACAAGTTGAGATGAGGAAGGAGAATTCTAGGCATGGAGGACAGTCAGTGAAAATGCCTGGAGTATCTTCTTCCAGGAACAAGGAAGCCAGTATGAATTGGATTTCAGATTACACATGGGCATGTAATGTGTAAGAAGAGCAGAGAGGAAGGGGACAGACCACCAGGTTATTAAGGAATCTGAATGCCAATTAGAGAACTTTATATTTAATCTAGAGGTGACATGAAACCACTGGAGTTAATTAAGTAGGGAAATGACATGGTCAGAACTATGCTCCAGCAAGATAATTTTCACAATGGAATGGAGGATGGACTGGGATGGTAAGAAATTTGTGGCAGGCAGACCAAGCAGCATAGTAGGCTATTGCAAAAATCCAAGGGTGAGGTGATGAGGGCCTGCCCCAGGGTGGTGGCAATATTGGATGAGAAGGAGGCGTATGTGAGAGAAGGGGCATTGTGCTGAGGCTTAGAAACTGATGTCCTTTGTTCTTGGGATTAAGAAGGGTCTCCAAGACCCTTGCAGAAGCAACTAGCAAGGGGCAGCTAGGTGGCACAGTGAACAGAACACTGGCCTTGGAGTGAGGAGGACCTGAGCTCAAATCCAGCCTCAGAGATTTAACACTTACTAGCTGTGCGACCTTGGGGAAGTCACTTAACCCCAATTGCCCTTTCTTCCCGCTTCCAAAAGGTGGGGAAAAAAAGAAGCAACTAGGAAGAGGGAAGAATTCAGAGTCCTGTCAGCAGGCAGCCTGTGACAGGGAAGGAGGCAGAATTCAACCTGAGTGGGAGGCAGAGGCCCTATGAAAAATTCCAAACTGCAGGGGAAGCAGTAAGGCGGCCTAATCAAATTCTACACTGGAGATTTGGCATAAGAAAACCTGAATTTTAGCTCAGCTCCTTGATAACTCTGAGGCCTCAGGCAAATCACCTCTCCAAGGGATTGCTTCATCATTTACAAAATGGAGGGGTTGGACTAGAGCATCTCTGTGGCTTCTTCCAGTTCTAAAGCCAGTAATTATATGATTCTAATTTCCTACAGCTGAAGAAAGTGAATATTCAAAGCCCCCTTTTCCTTTCTCTTCTCCTCGCCTCAATTCCTCTCAAAACAGCAAAGAAAGACTGAAAACACATTGCTTTGGAAATTCCACCAGAAACATTTCCACTTTGTTGATACACACACATTGCCTATAATTTCAGGTTTGATTGATTCTCCTTCTGGAAATGCCAAGTTAGAAGAACAGAATCAATCAAATTTCAGTTGGTTCAGAGCAGAATGAATCGCATTTTACATTGAGAAGAATGAGGTACCTCAACAATGGGCCCCATCTCAGTAGAAAATTCCCATGTGCTAAACCCCTATTGATTGGTTTATTCCATATAAATGGAAAAACGTATATTTATGCATACACACACACAGAGCCATGGAATGGCAGCCCTAGAAGTAACCTGATGGATCTTCTATTGTAACTCTATAACTGAAGCCCAAAGAAAGGAAATGACTTGTCAAAGGTCACATAAGTCTCAACAGACAGAATCACAATTCAAACTCAGATTGTTAGAGTCCAAATCCGTTGCTTGTTTCATGATTCCATGCTGCATCTTTAGCCTAGATTTGACACTGTTAAAGATAATTCTGGGTAGTGACTTCAATAACAATGAATCTCTAAATGGAGGTTTGATAGCATTGAAGAAATTATAGACAATAGGAGTAGACTGAGGCAATAAGTTCCTTTTTTTTTTCTTTTTGGAGGGGGAAGGCAGGGCAATTGGGGTTATGTGATTTGCCCAAGGTCACACAGCTAGTAAGTGTTAAGTGTTCAAGGTTGGATTTGAACTCAGGTCCTCTGGACTCCAGGGTCAGTGCTCTATTCGCTGCACCACCTTGCCACCCCAATAAGTTCCTTTAAATACTCTTGAGAAAATACAGGTTAGAGGGGGTAGGGTGGTATTGAGGAAATGATATAGTGCTTTCCATTTTTTCCTATCTGTTTCCTAACAAAAACAAATATTAAAAAATATTTTAAAAATATTATATGCTGTCTCTAAAGCAAAGAAATACCCACATTATGGAAGGCTGTCTAGACATGCCAAAGCAAGACTCAAAGGTGTCAGTTAGACTAAACATAACTGGCTCAAAGGGGCAGAGATGAGAGCGAAGATTATCTGTCAAGAAAGACTCTCACATGGGTCATATTCTTTCTTTGTTTTTGCATACCTTCTCATTTATAATGCTCCAATTTCTGCTTCTAGTCCATGATTTCTTCTGAGTACTTAGGGTTCTCATTTGCCCTCTGACTTCTATAGGCCTTTCACTGTGGTACCCCACCCAGGCAAAGGATTCTTTCTATATATACCCATACTTTTTTTCAGATCTTTATCCCATTCTAAGATCTTAGAGCTTAGAGCTAGAAAGGGCCTGGGAGATTATCTAGTTGAACATTCCTAATTTACAAGAGGAAAATGAGGCTCACAGTGATTAAGTACCTACCTAAAGTAAAACAAAGACTAAGTAGCAGAGCATGAATTTGAGCCCAGGTTTGTTATTGCACATCTAGTGCTCTTTCTATGGCAATTACAACATCTCTGTCCCTTGCGTCATCCCTTAGCAGAATATCATTTTCACCAAATTACCAAAGTTCATATTTGGAGGGCACCTCTAAAGTTCCCTAGTCCAGACCATGTCTGAATAGAAACCTCCTCTAATATCCCTGAAAGGCAATCATCTAACTTTTACTTTAAAATTTCAAGTAAAAGTGAATTTCTACAGTGTCCTCAGGAAGCCTATTGGAGAGTCCAAATTATTGTTTCTTATATTGAGCCAGAATCTACTTTTGTAATTTCTACTCATTGTGCTGGTTCTGTCATCAGTATCTATCTCCCATGTAAAAGTAACTACCATGTTTTCCTACCACCTATTAAGTTTTCTTCTTCTCTAGTCTAAAGCAGCCTTTACCTATTAGCACACTCCATTTCTCTCACCATCTTCATCTTCCTCATCCAGACATGCTTTTACTGGTTAATCTTTTCCCAAAATGCCATGTCTACAACTAAAGATAATACTACAGATGATGCCAACTGAGAGGCATAGTCTATCACCTGTCTTGCCCTGGATTCTTGATTTGTTACTTCAATAGATATGTAACCTCACAGATGGGGGTTCTCCATGGGGGACTCCATGTCCATGTAGTCCCATATATTGTCTATGGAAGTTCCAACTAACTTTCTAGGGTCTTTCCATTAGAATTTTCAGCCTTATGTAGTCACCAATGCAGCACATAGGCTCTCTCAGTCATTCCTTCCTCTCAATAGCTTGATCCCTCTCTGTGATCCTTCTACCTCCTTTGGCAGTTAGACATTTCTTTGATAATATCTTTTATGCAGCTTTTGGGCACAATACGTTTCTTAATAGGCCCTAACATAGGTTTGCTCTCTTGGCTGCCACATATTAATGGTTACAACAGACACCACTGCCAGAATACCTGAGCTTTTATTAGAATAAACATATCTTTCTCTTGCTCTTAAAGCAGAGGGACATTTTTCCTGTTTTCCAATCCATCGCCTTCTCTTCAGACCACTAACAATTCCACATAAGCACTTTTTCATTGTGTTTAAACATTCATCTGGAGATAAACAGCTTTGCTGTTAGACCTCTCAAAAGGGAGGAATAGAAAAAAAAATAGAAGAAATGCCTTAGGAAGCATACTTCACTGAAATCTCCAGTGATCTGTCTCTCTTTCATTCTAAAGTTTTATATACTTACTTACTCCTATCAACCAATAAGATAACAACTCTAGGCCTAACTCTAGAGATATTATAGGTCAGAATGTATGTTAATTATTACAGGCTAAGAGATAAATGCCAGAGAAAAAGCCTAGGGAGACATAGGTTCACGACTGCTCAGCCAATAACCTTGGCAGCATGGCCTTGGGTAAATCGTTTTAGCTCATTTATAAGGAGCCACTAACAGTATAATCAAAAGGGTATGGCATGTGGAGTGAAAGGACTGAGTTTGGATTTTGGCTCATTTGAGTGCTAGCTTTGTTACCTTAGGCTAGTCATTTCTCATCTCCTTAGTTTTACGACCTATAAAGTGATTGTATTGGACTATATATGTTTTAGTGGTCCTTTTTTTTTTTAACCTCAGTAGTTCTATAAAATATGAATCAGTTTCTCAGTGTAAGGCTCTACTCTGTTGTCCTGTTCTCTTTTCTCACAAGTCTTCCCCTCATAGAAGTCCTTCATAACAAAGAAAACCCAATAATTCAACTAGGTTTTTTCGTATGTGTTTTGGTTAATGAATGACTACCTAATGGCTTCAATTCAACTAGTCTTTGTTTTTATTTCACATAAAAGACCCACAAATACTCTCAAAGATATTTGACTATAATAGAGAGGGTAAATGGAATGAACACATCAAGAACGTTACAATAGTAAAAGAGAGGAAAGAACATCTAGTTCAACTTTCTCATATGACAGACAAGGAAACTGAGTACCGGACTGGGTTAAGTTATTGGCATAAAATCATAGTGGTATAGCTGGGATTCCAACCCACACATTTTGGTCTTTGGACTGGAAATCCAAGACTCAAATTGTTGGAGTGATAGTAATTCAGAATAATTCAAAATGTCTAAAGGGATAGAAAATAGGATCTGTGATGAATTCTATAGGAATAAATAGTATTTACCAAGGAAGAGATTTGATTAAGCTTTGAGTATATGGAAGAGATCCACAGGAAAATTCTGATGAATTCTTATACTAAACAAGAGGCTACTGATTTTGATTAATACAAGAGAAGTCTAGGCAAGGCATAGGAAAAAAAAAATAAGAACAACAAAAATAACCAAGCATTGCTCAGTAAGGGTTGGGGATGGGGACTAGACCTGTGATTTTATCGATATAAAGGGTTCCTAGGTGAGGGAGCTGCCTCAATGAATGGAGGTTGGGAAGTTCTGTGCAATTGATGGCAGTTGCCTAGGGTGTTGAGAGAATAAGTGACTTAACTTGCCCAGGGTCGTACAGCCAACATATGACAGAGGTGAGACTTGTACCCACATCTTCCTGGCTTTCATTCTACCTCTCTATTCCCTAAACCAAAGCACTTTTCTAAGAAGGTTAATACTGAAACATGTAACATAGGGAAGCTATATATTCCCCATGGGGATATTTTAAAAGGAAAAGAGATAACCACTTGTTCTGATTGGTTAACACATTCACATGCCAGAAGGTTGGAGTCCAGATTGGATGACTGTTCAAGGTCATCAAAGTTTAAGCATGGCAAGTTCCAATGCATGGCCCAGGCCTAGGGCCCATCTAGAATACTGCTTTCAGGTCCCAGCACCACAGCACAGGAAGGGCATAAATTGGAGTGTCCAGAGAAAGGCAACCAGCTAATCTATTCCTCAGATGTGTATGTGGGGAAAGGGTGTGACTCAGCCATATCAACAACTTTATACTTTGCACATGTTTTGTATTTACTCATATATCTATATGTTGTTTCTGCCAATAGAATGAGTTTCCTTGAGCAAAGACCTTGTTTTGTTTTGTCTTTGTATCTCCAGTGCTTAGCACAGTGCCTGGCACAGAGTAGGTACTTATTAAAGGCTTGCTGGATCGAGATGAATTGAATCATGGGGGTTATTCAATCACATGAAGATAGGCTAAAGGAACTAGAGATGTTTCTCTTAGGCAAACTTTTAGATGGCCCAAGAGATGATTAAAGAGGGACGTGACAGAGGTCTTTAAGTATTAAGAGCTATCACACAGAAGCTGAATTAGATTTGTTCTGTTTGGCCCTAGAGGATAAAACATAAAAAAATAGGTAGGAGTTCAAAAGGAGAAAATTTAGCCTTGGTATAAGGAAAAACTTAACAATTAGAGGTATCCAAATTGAAATGAAATTCCCCTAGAGGCTGTGCGTTCCCCCTCCCCAGAGAATTTTGGGAAATGGCTGGATGGCCAATTGTTAGGTATATTGTTGAGGTAATTTTTTTCAGGCATGATTTGAAGTAGATGGTCACTGAAATCTCCTTCAAATCTAAAATTTTCTGTTTTGGTGACCTTGTTTCCCCTGGGTCTATTCTGCAACAAGGATTTTTATAAGGGGAGAAAGGACCCCTCCCAGGAGGAGCAGAAGCTAGGGCCTTAGAGCAATGTCACACAAGAAAAGACTATGAAGCATCATTACAGCTGAGATTCTGGGGAAATTTCAGCAATGTTTCCCCAAGCAGCTGTAACTCAGGCACCAGGCACACCTGGTCTATTTCTTGTCTCTGTCTATGTTGTTAAATTTATGGAATAGCAATAATAGTAACGACATTAGTACATGTTTATTTATAAAATGCTAACACCTGAAGAACTCTGAATATTTGAGCAGAACCACTACTAAATTTTATAAGTATGTGTTGTGTGTTTAGATGTAGGTGTAGGTATAGATATATATAGAGCAGCCAGTAAGAGTAGCTGTGGGAACCATAACCAAGAATGCTTTCTTCCAGTTCAATCTTCAACCAGAATCCTCCATTAGCAGTCTTGTTTGGGCTCTGGTTTATGAGCAGCAAGCAATAGAGGAAATGAAAGCCAGTTGGGAAAATATTATACCAAAAGTCAGCTTTTCCCCAAAGAATGCCCACCCCACCACACCCCACAATGCCTGATAAATTTCCCAAAAATTTGCATTAGGAGGGCTTTCTTTAGTTTCTCTCTGTTTCCCTATTGGAAACACAAGGTTGACAGTATTTATTTCATTGCCCAGAAAATGTAAATATGCCAGTGAGTGCCAAAGCTTGGAACGGTGTTAATAATTTATTCAACAAATCACATAATGTGCACTTGTGATACATGATTTATAACCTCCCACTAACTTCTGTATTTACCCACCTGACTTCCTCAGACATGTCAAGGGCTTATGTTTTTGGTTTGGAGACTAAAGCTATTTCTGAATGATAGAAGTGCAAAAAAGAATCCTGGAAAATCTGCTCAGAAAATAGCACAATGGCTTTCTTTCCCAGATGAGATCAAAGTGTTCTTTTTTTCCCCTCTTTAAGAGCAAAGAAGGCTGACTTTCCAACAAACAGGTCTGGGTCAAAAGTGAGTAGGACAGATTTCCCAATTGGTAACATTTCTGATGGAGCAGGTGATGGATGCTGTGAGGAGATGGTGATAAGAATCTGAATATGAAGATGGTGTTTTGTGGGTGGCAGGCATGGGTCACTGGGAGTTACGTTTTGATTTCCTGTTTGCATACCCTGTCTGATATCCCATCACTTGTGGGTGGAGATCTCAGAAAGCAAAGAAGTGGGAATGAAACCTACAGGTGCAAAATATTAAATATTACAATAATTCATATCCATGTAGTTTTGATACTTACAGAATGTTTCTTCATAACAACAGAGGCCCAGAGTTAAGTGACCTCTGCAAGGTGGATATAATAGTTATGTGGTACAGCCAAAATTTGAACCCAGGCATTCTGAAGTAAAATCTAGCACTCTTCACATCCTGTTGCATTATGAAAACTTGAAGCTGATTTTCTGGTGTGGAAAGCAGACTCATTGCTTTATTTGGTTTGAGAGGAAAGCCTGCAAACAATAGATGTGGCTATAGTCTACCCTGAGCAGCTAAGTAGCATAGTGGATAGAGCACCAGGTCTGAAGTCAGGAAGACCAGAGTTCAAATCTGGCCTCAGCAACTCAATAGCTATGTGACTGTGGGCAAGTCACTTAACCACGTTTGTCTCAGTTTCCTCTTCTGTAAAATGACCTGGAGAAGGAAATGGCAAACCATTCCAGTATTGTTACCAAGAAAACCCCAAATGGGGTCATGATTGAAATTATCGAATAACCACAATCACAACAATAAAAATAGTTTACCTTCGTTAGCTGATTAAGGCGTCAGGGGTGGGGTTGTTTGATTGTCAGTTTTGGTCATGGTTCTTTTTTATTTTTCCAATATTATAGTTCCTTGTTTTGAGATCTTGCTCTCCTTCCCACTGTGCTGCTGCTTTGTTATATATCCCAGTGCCACAACAGAAGTCTCTAGGTCTTGAGCTAAATTAAAGATTCGTAGACTCAAACAAAGCTAGACGAGCTATGAGAAGTTCATCCTACACCCTCACCCAGTGGACTATCAGCCTTTCCTTGAAGACTATCAGAAAGGAAAATTCAGCATCTCCCAAGGCAGTGTGCCCTTCTTGGAAACAGCCTTAATCATTAGGAAGCTTTTTCTTCTTCTTTTCCATCACTGAAAGCCGCCTTTCTGTTAACTGCCACTCACTGCTCTTGAATCTGCCCTCTGAGGCCAAGTGGAACAAATTTAAGCTCTCTTCCACATGACTAGCTTTCAAATACTTCATAGTGCTTATCCCCACACCTACCCCTCAAATCACTCACTGTCCCCAATTCCTTTAAATAGTCATTATATAGCATTTCTTTCAGTCAACATTCCATCCCAGTCACCCTTCTCTGAGCTTGATCCTTGTTCTTCCTAAAATGGGGGCCCCAGAGTTAATAATGATACCCCAGAGGAGGCACAACCAGGAGGGGGCAGAGCAGAACTTTATACTCCTTCAGGACTTTATGCTTCTTTAAGTTAGGTTTAAGATTCAAAATTTCTGAGGTATCTGAAGTCCCTACGATGCCAACATGACACCATAGCTGGGACCTCAGAATGGCATTTAATGAATTGAACACTGTTTTCTATTTAGATTTGACAAATAAAAATGCCTATTTCCTCTCTCATTTCCTTGTCTGCAGGGATGGGAGACTTTAGGTGTGGAACATTGAACATACTGTTGATCTGTTGTTGTCATTCAATTGTTTTGGTCTGACTTTGACCCCATTTGGGGTTTTCTTGGAAAAGAAATTAGGTTGGCTTGCCATTTCCTTCTCCAACTCATCTTATAGATGAGGAAACTGAGGCCAACAGATTTCATTGACTTTCCTGGGGTCATACAACTAGTAAGTGTGTGAGGCTGGATTTGAACTCAGGGAGATGTCTTCTTGACTCCAAGTTGAGCACTTTATCCACTGAACCACCTCGCTGCCTATATTGCTGACTACCTTTGTTGAATTCCTTTCTTTCCCTTCTCTTTTTAAAATTCTTTTTCATAGGGGGCAGTTCTCTGAGAATGGAGGGAAAAATCAAAGTGATATACAAAGGAAAATGTTTCACTGAAAAAAAAATAATGGATTTGAAATCAGAGGGCCTGATTTTAAATCCTAGCTCTGCCACTTACTACTCCCCATGTGACTTTGGGCAAATCCATTCATTTCTCCTGGCCATGACAGAGTAAGGGGATTGGCTTAGATGGCCTCTAATATTACTTTCCACTCTAAATCTATACTCCAATAAAAAATTTAAAAAAATTTTTGATTTTGATTACTTGAAAATAATAACTGGGGCACCCTCCTGGTACGGCGGAAAGAACATTGAACTAAGGGCCTGCAAACCTTGATTCCAGTCCTAGTTTACAACTAACTAGCTGAGTGACCTTGGACAAATCACTTGGTCTCTATGAATCTCAGTTTCTTCACCTGCAATATGGGGATAATTGCTGATATGATCACTTATTTTTTCTGCTGCCCAAGTATAAATGCTGCTCAAATGAGGCAGCATATGGGAAAGTGTTTTGTAACTGTGAAGGACTATATGACTATGACCTATTCAAAACTGCCAGCCCTTTTCATCATATTTTGTATAGCATTTCAGTAAATTCTATCTTATTACAAACCGATTCTATATTCAAGGAGGGAGAACAGAAAAGCTAGCCCTTTGCTTGGGCATTATAACAGACTAAAAGGTCAAGGAGCCAGATTTCCATACCCAGCCCTCTTTCCCACGGATGCCAGTTAGCTGCCTCTCTGAATGGATTCTATCTCTGTGCAGAGTTTGGGAACAGCTGGCAAAATATCTTATCCCCCTCCGCAGATTCAGCACCTGCTGAAAAAGGAGGAGACATTTAAGGTGGCTGCTATGAGCAGTTGGTGCTGTCAGTACATGAACCCATTGGCAGTGGTCTTGTCTGAAAGGCCCTTGCTCCCCCATGGGCTGCTAATGACTTGTTTTCCTGCTCCGACCCTAAGAAGTAGCTAATTCAGCACTGTCACTTCTTTCTTCACTAACCCTCTCTTCAACAAGGAAAATGATGGGGTAGGGGGAATGGCGTGAGGTGAGGATAGGAAAGGGACACTGTTGTTTTGGCCTTTTGGTCATAGGACATTTCTAAATCAACCTGATAAAGACAGAATCAGGAGATGAGGCTATGAAAATACACTTTAATTATGTCATCTTTATCTTCTCAAAGCATGTAGCATCAGCCATATGTGGGCTCTAAACAAAATAACAATTGCTTTGTAAGCCTCCTCCCCTCCCAGGTGTTACCAGCTGAATTCATCATATTCACTCTGTGCTGATGTTACAAGTCAGGGGTGGGCAGCCTGTAGTTATTGGGAGGTCCATAGCTTTTCTCCTCTCCATCTTTTTAAGTTACTCACTTTCCTTTCTTTGCACCTACAAATCTCTTAGTCACTAGTAACACAATAAACATTTAGGGGTTACAATGTGCCACACAATGTACTAAGTGCTGGAGACAAAGAAAGGTAAAAACCTTTCAGAGAGCTCAAATCCTCCACTGGAGGCCCTCACCTATAAAATGCTAGCAGAACCTCTAGCAGGGATCTTCGTACATCTCCCAAAAAAGGAAAGACAAGAAAGCAGTCCGGGGTAGTAAATGTAGCCTTGGCCTTTCAATGGATCAACTTCCTATTAAGTATAGATCTTCTCCGTTATAGCATGGCTCCATCCTGGCTCAATTGCAGGGACAAATCTAGATCTGGAATGAGCAAGTGGCTTTTTAAATAATGTGATATGAGCAATTCCAGATGCTAGTACCTACCCCAAACTACCTTCCATTCAGTTACAAAGCAACAAGACTTCTGTTATTTAAACTAAAATCCCTACCATTATATTAGGATCTCTCTCTATCCATCTCTCTCTGTCCTTCTGTCTCCATCTCTGTCTCTCTCCTCTCTGTACTGAATTATATAACAAAATGAGAGCTGTTCTATCCAAAAGGCCCCAATTAAAATACAGATGTTTTATCTGAGGTGGGGTAGGGAGAGCAAGACCAGAAGGAGGCTTCTTTCACTAACACAGGGACACTACTACTTAGCCTATGACAACAAAGTCATAAAATATTAGAGTTGGCAGAGATTTAGCCCATATAAAGCCTATTTGTATACAGGTGGAAACTATACACTTAGGCTTCAGGCTAGATGGGCTAAATCTATTCTAGCTTCCAGGGCCTAGAGTATGCTCCCTTCTCACAGAACCCCTCCTTTAAGAAACTAGCCCAGTGCCTGACAAAGAGTAGGCATTTAATAAATAATTTTTAATGATTATGTACCTGTTTGATGTTAGGCAAAGAAATCATTTAACATCTCTGGTTCTGTTTCCTCATCTGTAAAAATGTGAGTGTTGGACTAGTTGACCTCTGAAGTCCTGTCCAAGTTAACATCTTCAATCTTGTGACTCTTTGCTTTAATTCTCTGATCTTGTAAGATATGGTACTTAGCAATATTTCAAGGAAGGGAAAAAATACCTAACAAATAAGCATTTATTAAATGCCTACTGTGTACCTGGCACTGTGTTAAGAAGATTAGGAATATTATCTCATCTGATCCTTACAACCCTGAGAGTTAGGTGCTATTAATATCTCCATTCATTAGTTGAGGAAACTAAAGCAGAGGCCAAGTGACTTGACCAGAAACAAACAGCTAGTGGCTATGGTAGAATTTGAACTCAGATCTTCCTAATTCTAGGCCCAGTACTCTATCCATTGTACCATCTGGGTGCCTCTCACAACACTATTCTCTGCTTTCCAAATTTATAAGTTAAGCATAAAACTGAATACAAGTTCACCACATCTCCCCGAGAATGGACAACATAAAAACATGGAGGTGGGAGATTGAATGTTCTATATGACAAACAGAGAAAAGACCAGTTTGCTTGGTTCACAGAGTAAGAGACGGGGAGGAATACACAATGATACTGGGATTATTGATTGAGGCAAGGTTATGAAGGGTTTTAAAAGATGAACAGAAGAACTTATACTGTATTCTAAAGATGCTAGGCATCCACTGGACTTTACTGAGTAGGAGAGTGACACAGACAGAATCTGAGCCTAAGGAAAATCACTTTGTCAGCAACATGAAGGATGGACTGGAATAGGAAAAGACTTGAGGCAGGTAGACCCATAAGGAGGCCATTATAATAATCTAGGAGAGTGATGAAGAACTAGACTAAGGTTAGTAGCTGTATGAACAGAGAGAAAGGGTAAGAAACAAAAAACAAGGGCTGTTGTAGAGGTAAAAATGGCAAAAATTTGTTAGCTTATTGGATATTTGGAGTAAGGAAAAGTGGAAAATAAATTATTATAACAAAACTACAAGATTGTTAAATTGGACTAATTATGGTACTTTCTACAGAAAAAAGGGAAATTTTGGAAGAGAGGTGAGTTTGGGAAAAACCATAATGAGTTGCTTTGGACTTGTTAAGTTATAGATGTCTCTGGGGAGTGGAGCTGGAAATGCAATTGGTAATATAGCATAGAAACTGAGGGAAAAAAAAAACAACTGGGACCAGTTATATAGATCTGAGATTCAGTGACATAGAAATGAAAAGTAAACCCATAGGAGCTGAAGAACTGGACATGTGTATAGTGAGAAGAATAGGGTGTCTAAGACAACAGCTCAGGGAGCACCCACAGATAGGGAACATGATATGGACAATGAGCCAGAAAAGGAGACTGGGATGGAGTGGACTAAAAGGCAGGATGAAAACCAGGAGAGAACAGTGAAATGAAAGTACAGAGGAAAAAGTTTCCAGGAGGAAAGGGCAAGTCAAAAGCGCCAAATGTAGCAGATAGGTCAAGAAAGGTGAAGATTGGCAAAAACTCATCAGGTTTGGCAAACAGGCTATCCTGGATAACTTTAGTATTAAATAAACCTTTATCAGTAGGCCTGAGTATTGAATTTTCACCAGGTCATTTCTATAAGGAAATGGGTTCCAAGTTTACAACTTATTAGAAACTTTCAGAGCACAACTTGTCCCTAGACGAGAAAGGAAAGGCAGTAATAAAAGGAGGAGCTACAGAGATGGAGAGTACTCTGGGTGTTTAAAGCTGACGGGAGCATAAGTGCTAGGTAAAAGCTCTTGGAGAACGATAAATAGTCAATGGAGTGACCCCACTAGCCTCTCCTCCCCACTGGGGTGGCTATGCCAGCTTTAGCTTTCCTGGTACATGAAAGCTTCTGAAAGAATTGTTTTCCCAAGAGCTTTTGGCTGCCTTGTGCATGTCAAGGGACTTTGCAGTTTCTAATTATCTCCCTTTATGTTCAGGCTGAGACTTGTTAATACAATAAACCAGCATTTCCGGGACACACTCACACACAGAAACATCTCAAGGTGTTTTACAAGCAGAAGATCATGTTAAATCCAATCAAATGCCAATTAAAGATTAACAGCAATGCTAGGAAGCTGTTATCTGCCATCCAGCAGTGGCCTCTGGGGCAGCAGTGAGTTCCTACCAAGCAAGAGTTATTCTTATTCTAGCTCAATTTATTCTTTCAGGATCTGTTGGCCCCAACAGCCTGTGCCTAAACAAATCAATGCTCTCATCTTCTTAGAAGTGTTCCCAAATGCCCTGTTTCTCCAGTACTTGGCCCTCTCTAAATGCTTCTCCCATCACTGGGCCCATACCACCCTTCCCAAATTCCAGTTTGCCAAAACCATGATACAATTCACTTCCATCTGCAGACCATTCAATAATAATAAAAGCTGACATTTATATAGTGCCTTTAGGTTTACAAAGCATTTTACAAACATTATCTCATTTGCTCCTCATGTTCTTACTAGGGTTTCCTTCTAGCAATTATTGTGAGGCAATGACTGGTCATAGCAATCTATCTCAATGCTCACATGGCTAAAATGGCAAAAGGGAACAAGTGTTCTTGCCCAGAAGAAAGTTTCAAAGCTTCGGGGGGAAAAGGAACAAAATTAAAACATATTTGAACTAGGAATTGTATGCCAAAATGGATCTAAAAATAAAGGGAAGACTGACTAATCATGCTTTTATTCTTACTCATGTTTTCTGTGTTTCAGTTTTCATAATAGCAAAAGAGGAAATAATATCTGCCCCGGCTGCCACTTTATAGTGTGTCCAAAAGAGCGCTAGAATTGGAGTCAGAATCAAAGAATGTCAAAGTAGGAAGGAACTTAAACACCATCTAGTCTAGAACCATGCCTGAGCAGTGATCAACTCTATAACATCTCCAACAAGTGGTCACAGCATCTTCCTTTAAAGACTACCACAAAGGACCAATTCTTTACTTTCAAAGGAACCTCTCTATATCAGAGGTTCCAAAACTTATCTGGTCTACTGCCCCCTTTAAAAAGTAATTACTCACCCCCCAAAACCTACTTTACCCTTTAACTTTTTGGGGTTTTTTTTGATAACAACAATTATTATTTAATGATATCTTTTTACCCTGCACCCGACATTGAGTAAAACTATGATTCCATGATCAGATCTGGATTTCTTAGTGTATACACCACTCCTCTTATGTACACTATGATCCAGGGATGTTATTTAATATACAATGTTCTATCTCTGGCCTCTGGGTCTTTGCATTGACTGTGCCCTCATGCCTGGAGTGCTTTCCCTCCTTAACTCTCTTTCCCTTAGCTCATTTTAAAGCTTGACTCACCTACTGTTTCCCTTAAGAAATCTTTCCTGATTCTTTTAGTTAATGAAGATGTTTTCTCCACTTACTTAGTAGAACCTGGCATATTAAGCTCTATATAAAGCTCTTATTAAGTGCTATATAAATGCTTTTTTTCTTTCTCTCTTTTTAAACTTTTTTTTATTGTTAGTTTACATTATTCGTTTCCATGAGATTTGGATTTACAAATTTTCTCCCCATCTTTCCCCTACCCTCTACCCCAAAACAGTGATCCCACCGTATAACCCCTCCCCCAATCTGCTCTCTCCTATATCCTCCCCCATCACCCCTCTGAATTTTCAGGGCAAGATGGATCTCCCTACCCCAGTACCTGTATATTTCCCTCCTTCCAATTCCATCCCTCACTTGTTCTATTCTCTATTTTGTCCATGTCCCTTTACAAAAGTGTGTGCTTCTAACAATCCTTCCCCTCAACCTGCCCTCCCCTCTATCATCCCCCCTCTCATCCCCATCCCTCTACTCTCCTGTAGGCCAAGATGCCCAATTTAGAGTGTATGTCATTCCCTCCCTAAGCCAACTTCAATGAGAGTAAGGTTGACCCATTCCCCTTTGCCTTCCTGTTCTTTCCCTCCATTGTAACAATTATCCCTTGCCTCTTCTATATGAGAGGATTAACCCCATTCTGTCTCTCCCTGTCTCCTCTCATACTATTCCTTTCCCACCTCTCAATTTCACCTTTTAAAATATTATCCCATCCTGTTCCATTGATCCTGCGCCCTCTGTCTACATACACACATATACACATACTCATATATGTAATCATATGCATATATACCCACCTATATAGACATGTGTATGTATACATACATATATATATATATATATATATATATATATATACATTTATATTCCCTTCAACTATCCTCATACTGAGAAAAGTTTCATAAGTTATAATTATCATTTTTCCATGTTGGCATGTAAATAGTTCAACTTTGATGAGTTCCTTATGAATTATTTTCCATGTTTACCTTCTCATGCTTCTTGCATTTGAATGTCAAGTTTTCTATTCAGTTCTGGTTTTTTCATCAAGAATGCTTGGAAGTCTTCCACCTC
>CM053581.1:263480362-263526353 GCA_028627135.1 Pseudochirops cupreus | reverse complement strand
TTCCCTTCAACTATCCTCATACTGAGAAAAGTTTCATAAGTTATAATTATCATTTTTCCATGTTGGCATGTAAATAGTTCAACTTTGATGAGTTCCTTATGAATTATTTTCCATGTTTACCTTCTCATGCTTCTTGTATTTGAATGTCAAGTTTTCTATTCAGTTCTGGTTTTTTCATCAAGAATGCTTGGAAGTCTTCCACCTCATTGAATGACCATATTTTCCCCTGGAACATTATACTCAATTTTGCTGGGTAGGTGATTCTTGGTTTTAATCCTAGCCCCCTTGATCTCCAGAACATCATATTCCAGGCCCTTTGATCCCTTAAGGTATAAGCTGCTAGAACCTGGGTTATCACGATTGTGTTTCCACATTTTCAAATTGTTTCTTCTTGGCAGTTTGTAATATTTTCTCCTTGATCTGGGGACTCTGAAACCTGGCTATAACATTCCTAGGAGTTTTCATTTTGGGATCTTTTTCAAGAGGTGATCAGTGAATTCTTTCAAGTTCTATTTTGCCCTCTGGTTCTAAAATATCAGGGCAATTTTCCTTGAAAATTTCTTGAAGGATGCTTTCTAGGTTCTTTTTTTGATCACAGCTTTCAGATAGTCCAATAATTTTTAAATTGTCTCTCCTGGATCTATTTTCCAAGTCAGTGGTTTTTTTCAACGAGATATTTCACATTGCCTTCTATTTTTCCATTTGTTTGGATCTGTTTAATAGTATCTTGATTTCTCATAAATTCATTTGCTTCCATTTGCATCCTTTAACTTTTTGAAATTTGTGTCATATATATATATATATATATATATATACATATATATATATATATATATAATGTTTTAAGAAATGACACATCTTTAATAATTTATTGTAAATTTGGGGTTTTTTTCTTGCATTGTGATTATAACTAAATATTACATTATGTATCCCATAGTATCATATTGCAAACAAGTCATTACATGCACATATTCCTGCCTATGCATGTTGGACTTCTTGACAATGCACAATTGTTCTTGTTAAGACCTGTCAGTAGACTTGACCACTGATCAGTTATAACTTGCATTTTGTGTAATTATTTAGAAAATAATATAATCACTATGACTTTAACTCTGTTATTCAAAAGTGAAACATGTATGAATGGTTTTTCAAAATTTTCTTCTTTTCTTAAGCTTCCACCCCACCCCCATTTTTATTCAATGCCCCCCAATTCCACCAGAGGCTACTACTGCCCTCCTGGATTGTTCCATCACTTCCAGTTGGTGGTATTGCCTGCCTTGGGAACCTATTGATAATACTATTTCTTAGGGAACTTTTTGTTGTATAGAGTTGAAATCAGACTCTCATTGTTTCTGGGCCCAACCAAAATATGCCACATCCCCCTACCACATTCCATCTCATCTCTACTACATACTACCTATGTGACCCAGAAAAAGTCACTTAATATCTCTGTATTCCAATTTCCTCATCCAAAATGAAGGACACTGGAGTAGGAAGCCTCTAAAGTACCTTCCTTCTTTGAATCCTTGATTCTTCATGGACCTGAATATTCTTTCTCCCCATCTAGCTTCCCTGGTTTCCTTCTACCAGGTAAAATCTCACCTTCTATAGAATTGCCAGTTCCTGTTTAATTGTACTACCTTCCCTCTGTTGGTTATTTCCAATTTATTCTGTATAAATCTAGCTTGTGTATAGTTATTTGTATGTGATCTCCCTATTAGATTATGAACTCCTTGAGAGAAGGCACTATCTTATACCTTTCTCTGCATTCTCAGTGATTAATATAGATCCTGGCACATTGCAGGTGATTAATAAATGCTTACTGTCTAACTTTGAAAAGTTACAATTTCATACAAATTATATTTTTTTGTTATTTTCTTCTAGAAAAATGTTTCTTAATCTAGAACCTGTGGGTTTTAAATATGTACACATATAATGCATATATGAATGTATTTGGTAAATTTATTTTAACACAATTGGTTTACTTTATACTTTATGTATTTGTTTTACATTTTATTTATATTTTCATTTTACACTTTAAAATATTCTGAAAAGAGGCCCACAGACTTCACCAGATCCTCAAAGGGGCTTATGGCACACAAAAAGTTAAAAGCCCTGCTCTAGAAGGTAGTATATGTTTCTAATAAAGTGCTGTTCATTATGGTAGGAAGATGACCCTTGGCTCTCAAAGCCCACACAATCTCTGAAAGGCCCTATCAAGATGAAAAGGCCTACAGGGTGTGTCCAGGGTATACAAGCCTCCCACTTGATGTCCAGTGTAGCTAAGTGATTAGATGATCTCAACTTGGCTATATAGAGATGATGAAGTTTTTCATTTTCTACCATTTTGGAAGGTAGGTGTCTTACATACAGAAGGATTGGGATCAGCATCCTTCAGGGGAATAGCCACATCGAATTAATCATGTTATGCCTTCTGAACTGTAAAAAGAAAAGTGGTACCACAAGTCTTATCTTTTTATTTCTTCACTGTGATAACAGACTCCCCAGAATCTATTTTCTGGATGACAAAAATTAGCACATTGATACATTCAACTAATATATCTGCAAAGAAAGAGACTACCTAAGAAGAACAGACTTAACATCTCTGAATTCTGCATTTTGTTTGGTCTTGTTGCTCCTTGGGAGGTTTTAAAATCTGTTTCTGATATATTCTTCTCAAGTCTCAGCTGGTTTAAGACACTGTGGATTGTAATGCTGGTTGTATGAAAACAAATGCCTTCTTCTAAAGCACCGTCTTTCAATTACAGATCACTTTTTTTTTCCAGCTTACATTTAGACAAGAGACATCTTATAATCTTGTTCCAGGTAAAGGTGAGAGGACATAAAATAGGAAGAAAAGATGAT
Source organism: Pseudochirops cupreus (assembly GCA_028627135.1). Classification (NCBI taxonomy): domain Eukaryota; kingdom Metazoa; phylum Chordata; class Mammalia; order Diprotodontia; family Pseudocheiridae; genus Pseudochirops; species Pseudochirops cupreus. Next base: position 263,523,488 of record CM053581.1, on the reverse strand, counting down.
GTGAAACCAAAAAATGAGGAACAAAGCAGGGGAAGAAACATTACAGAGAGAACAGGAGGGAGAAAAGGATAAGGAAAGCAGGGTAATAAAGTAGGAAAAACTAAAAATTTACGTGGGATTTGGGTAAGGGGTTATATTCTAGTACTCTTGCTAACTGGAGGACTATAAGCAAATAATTTTTTCTCAGTCTTTTTTTTCTTGCCTCCATCTTTAAAATGAAGAATTAAACTAGATCAGTTGTTCTTATCCCAGATTTTGTGAACTTAAAAACAAGTGACAGCCATATTTCATTACAATGTGTTGCATTTTAACCTTATGTATTTAATTTTATGCATTGAAAGAAATTAATCTGAGAAAAGGTTCATAGGGTTTACCAGACTGACAAAGGGGTTCAAGACATAAAAAAACCCTAAGAAGCCCTAGACAAGATGTTTTAAAGAATCTTCTAACTCTTAGTCTATGATACTACAGTGGCAGGGATGGGGTGTCAGTAGGAGAAGGGGAAAAGGAAACAATCTCTACAGAGATTGCACAATCCAGCTCCACCATTTTACAGATGAAGAAACACAGGCTCAAAACAAGGGCTGTTACTAGCCTGTATGCATGCTGCACTTTAGTTTCAGAACTGGGACTAGGACTCATGTCTTCAGGGATATAGTTCCATTTCTTTCCTAATTTTCTTTTCACTTGAGTCTACTAGCTGTTTGAGAGTGAGTGGAATGAAGCATAAATGAAATGGAAAGATGGGGAGAGAGAAGGAAGGAAAGGATCAAATAGAGAAGAGAGAGAAAAGGAGAATAAATAGATATGAGAGAGGGAGGCAAAAAGGGATGAACAGAAAGGGAAGGGAAGGTCTAAAGAGAGTGAGCGAAGTTACCCATGTACACTGAAGTAGTAGAATAAGCTAAAAGAGAAAAGATAGTGCTGTAGTCCTGTTAGAAAATGGGCCAGGCAAGCTTGCCTGTTCTGTCATAGATGAGATACTGTTCTTAGGCAACTGAGGAGGGGGAGGAGCTATAACATCTTGGAAATTCTAAATCTGGAATCCTAGGAATGTACAACTTCCCTTTCTTAATACCAAAATCCCTTTACCAGGAAGATGGTTATAGTAATAAAAAATAGGAAATGACTTTGTAGGTTTAGTTTGAAGAAACTAAATAAGGCTAGAAGTCAGCCTCCTCTGGTAGCCCAAACAATGGTTAGTAACAAATCCATCATCTGGTGGTCAACTTTCTGGTTATGAGCCCTTTCTTCACTTAACTAAACTGGTGTTTGGATAGCAGACACAGCCTATTGTGGGGCCTGGCTCTGAAGTATTGACAACTTAGTGTAACCTATCCAGCTTGTGCTCAGCTTGCAGAGTCTGCAAGAAGCTGAGTCCAGTTAGAGGTTGTAGAAGTCAAACTTATTTTACCATCATAACATAACACACTAATCACTCTATTTCTCTGTGAAACAATTCACAATCCCCTAAACTTATGAAGTGGAGATTTAACGACCTTGTTAAATTCCCCCATTATCTTGGGTTGTAGGATTCATTAAAAAGGACTTTAAACAAAATCAGAATTTCTGAGTGCAGGGGGATTCCAGAGACCATTCACTTAGCATGACCTCTTCATTCAATAGATAAGGAAAATCCAAAGCAATGAGGGAGGAAATGACTTGCTTTAGATCACAGAGCTAGAATAAAGGCAGAACAGGACTAGAAGCCAGGTCCTCTGAAAACCGATTCATTTCTCTTCCCACCATACCATACCCATTAAATCTTAGGGAAAAGGAAGTTAATAATTCAAAGGGGCATATTTGACTGAATAATCTCTTTTCAAAACAGAGTTAGAGGTAGAGATCTTGGAAATCATCTAGTCTGGCCCCTCTCCTTTGACAGATGAGGGAGCTGAGGACCTGAGAACTGAAGGAGCACAACTAGTAAGTGTCAAACAGTAGCCAAAGACTAGATCTTCTGATTCCCAGTCCAACGCTCTTGTGTCCCAGGGTGCTATCATGACCCCTAGCTCACAATTATTCACAATGGGACTGAAGACAATGTAAAGCCCAACTACTTCTTTTCTCTGATGTGGCTACAGGGAGTTCAAAGGCCTCAGGATACCTCCACAACTAACCTCCTATTTCCAGTTCACTGAGTTCAGGGACCTCAGTAGCAGCTGTTGATGCTACTAGGCAGCCCTGAGTCCCTTAGTCCTCCTCCACATACATATCACTTGATGTTCCCAAGCCCTCTAACAAAAACTCCTTCATGGGCAGACTGCGGGGAACTATCTATCAGAACAAGGCATCAGCATGACTGCAGTACGGCCACTGATGTACGGAAGCTGGTGGCATAGGCTGGGATTTTTAATTAGCTGAGAGGAGTCAAGCCCACTCAGATGGAGAGAAAGAGAGATGCCTAACTGGCTCATAAATTCAGAACCAAGGACTCAAGGGGGTGGAGGGAGGAAGAGAGTGTCTCTCATTATACCTCTTTTTCTCCTTCTTGCACTGAGTGGGATGCTATAATAGAAACATAATAGAAAAAATGCTACTTCTAACATCATTTTTTGTATTCTCCTCTCTTATTCTTTCCACTCTCCCTGAACATACACACTCACATGGGTCAGCATTAGAGGAAGTCCTGGGGTACTCACATCTATCAGCTTGTTGGTAAGCATAGTCCCATTCCATTTAATTGAACAGGAATTTTTCAAGTGCCTACTATGTGCCAAGCACTGAGCTGGGTATAATAAAGGCTCCATTTCCTTTCTCTCAAATTCCCTTAAAACACCAGTCCCTGGCCACTGTATTTATGCGGGGCTGCCTGGTAACAAACGGCTGGTTACCATGTGGAGGGCGACAGCTAAGCGATTAGTGAAATTTGTTACCCGTGCGTCTCTGAACAAAATTAAATTAAAAGTGCTACTTTGCTGTCAAGATAAGGGCCAGGCTGGTGAGATAATTTTTCACTCTCAAACACTCAATTACCCAGTGAGGCTGGATCAGATATAATAAAAAAAAAAACACGGAAGAAAAAAAGGGAAAAATACAGAAGCAAAGCCTAGAGGAACAGATGTAAGGGTTGTTATCTCTATCAGTGGCCAGGGAAAGTAAAAGAGGCTGTTGCCATAGTGATGGGCTGGACCACTTGAGGTAGATGGAAGATGGAGTCTTGTTTAGATCTGATGCTCCCTAGTGAAGCAACCTTTGACCTGTAGTGTTTTTGACCTGGTATGAAAGTGATGGTTGTTAGACCAGACAAGTGAGAATGGTACACTGAGGAATCACAGAAGCTAAGAGCTAGGAAAGACTATCTAAAGATTGCCTAGTTCAGCCTTTTAATTTTACAGGTGAAAAAAAAAATCTAGTAACTGCTCCAAGGCTATGTTAGTAGGTGTAATGGCACTGAAACAAAACTTTTGTTCATCTTTTCTTTTCTATCCTTCTCTCTGTCTATGATCACTTTTTCCCAAAGGATCTTCCAAATTCACCTCCTTCTATGAAACCTTCCTTGCCTTCCTTCAGATTCAACTCTAATAAGTCCCTCAATAATGTTCCTAAAATTCTTAGTTGATATGCAGAGTTTCATGGAGCATTATAATGCATTTATTTTCAAAGTGAGAAAGGAATTTATAGAAGACAGGCCATAAGATTTAGAACAGGAAAAGATATTAGAGATTGTCTAACTGAAACCCATTATTTTATAGATTCAGAAACTGAGAATCAGTATGGTTAAACAAATTCTCCAAAGGTATACAGATTATAAACATAAGTTGTGGGATCTAGACCCTAGTCCTGTAACTACAAATCTAATTCACTTTCCTATCTTTGTTGCTGCAATCAAGAAGAGAGATTTTCTGTTTCCCAGTCCAATGACCTTATTACTGGACCATGTTAGGTCATCTGTCTAATGTGTCCCTGGAATGCAATGTCTTGGTGATTAGGGCAGAGGAGGTATGTGTTTTGATAGGAGGTTAAGACATGATAATGTCCATTGCTTGTTCTTCTTATAGGGGTTGACAATATGACTTTGTTCTTACTTCCAATATGGGCCCTATATACATCACCAAGGGGAATAACCCTTGTAGAGGAGGGGCCCACATGAATAATGTCAAATGGTTTAACATTGGATGTGGTTTTATTAATGGAAATGTCATTGAAGAAGGTGAAGATACATTGTTGCTGAACTCTAAGAAACACTGAACTTTTCCATCTGACTCCCAAAATCTCCCCTACAGGTTGTCCTTCCAATTAGAATGTGAGCTTCCTACAATCAGGGGCAGTCTTGCTATTCTATTGTATCCACCAGATTAAGGATAGTACTTTGGATCTTGTCTTCCGACTATATATGATGGAATATGGAAATATCATGTCAATATAACTAGAGAACTCCTTGGAGGAATGAAGGCAGGGGGAAAATGTTAGGTGACACCAAAACCTCCCCCACCTTACCACAAGCATGAATCAGTCCCTGAAATAATTTTGAAACTATATGAGAATTCCTCCTCCTTTTCAATGCCATTTGGCCCAGCACCCTGTCAGCACAGACTTCAAACTAAAGGAGACGGCTGTCAGGAATGAAACTGGAGACAAAAGGCGATAAACCAAACATGTCATTTTTCATTGCTTACACTGGTAAGAGGGAATAATCAGTCTCTTTCACTTTCTACCTTTACAAGAGTGCTCAGTGGGATTCTCCCGCCCCCCTTTAAATATGGTGAAAAATATGCAGCACTTCTTTTTCCTTTCCAATTTTGTTGTCATTTTTCTTCCTAACCCCAAAGAAAGCTTGGCATGTGGGGGGAAAGTCCTTGGGATTAGGGTTAAGAAAGGGAAGATAATTGAGACATTGTCTGGTCTAGTTCCTTCCTTTTATAGGTGAGGAAAGTGATTAGTAGAGAGGTTAAGAGACGTGTAGAAATCATAAAGGGAGTAACTAGCAAAGTTAGGATTCAAACAAAGGGCCACTGATTTTGAATAGGGAGGAAAAAAAGGAGAGAGGGGTTGGGGTGGGGGGGAGCAGGGAGAAGGAGAGGGAGAGAGAGAGGGAGAGAACCAGAACAGCAAATGATGTGATGCCAGGTCCCCTTCTTGATTTCTCTCTGTTTAGAGACTCATAAAAATACCAAAATAAGATGGGTCTCTAGGATTCAGACATGTTACGAGTGTTAGAACAGGAAGCAACTTTAAAATATGGAATGTCTAAGCTAGAAGAAATCTTAAAACATAGACTATAAGAGTTATAACAAAACTTAGTTCATGGAATATTAAAGCATAAATGAACATTAGATATGCTAATGTTAAAACAAACCACAATGTTAGAGCTGTGAATGTTTAAACTAGGTGAAACCTTAAAATACCAAATATTAGAACTGGAAAAGAACTGATCTCAGAACAGAGATTTTGGAGCTGAATAAGACCTGAAAACAATCATTTTTAGGACTAAAAAAACATTAGAGACAATTTCTCTTCATTTTGTGGGTAAAGAAAAGAACTCCAGAAAGGAAATGGTATACTAAAATAGAGAAAGCATTCAGTAAGCTCTTATGATGTGCCAGGCAAGGTCATATGGTTTTTTTTAGTTACAGTCAGAATCTAGATTTTCTTACTCCCAGTTAAACTAGAAGAAAAACTAGTTAGACTATTCATTACAAGGCCAAAAAAAAGAAAAAAACAAAAAAAAAAACCATTTCCCCCCAGCATATGTCTATCTGAGAGAGTTGACATGAGGCTGGTGTGTATAGATGGGACTTGCCAGTTTCATTTAAGAACAACACCATCAGTCTAGACCCACAGAGCTGCTTCTCGCAGATGTCATTTTCACAGAGCATCTATTTTGTGGTTGTTCAGCTAGACTTCTGCAAGTCAACTGCAATGCTTCCATGACCATTGGACTGCATTGAAGCATAGTATGTGTCACATGGAGTGATTTTTCAATATGGTCTCCCACTATTACTGCTAATACCATGGCTGGAGACATTAGGGAGAATGAGTAGAGATGAATCAGCACTATGGTAATGGACAGCACCAGCTTTTTTTTTTGTAATAGAGCTATCTAACTCTATGATGAGTTAGGGAGGAGGAAAGCAGTAACTCATAGCCAGTCAGTATAAGACTGGTTTGTAGAACTCAGTAATTATTTTCATATTATTTAGAAGATGACTCAGATGCAAGTGAGTCTTTATGACTTTATAAAGTTTGTGTCTTTCCCATGTGCTGACCTCTGAGAAATAGGCTAGGGGAACTGAATATGTTTATTGATCCCTGAGTATATCATATGCTGTGACTATACTTGGTAAGTTGCAGATGGACCAGTTTTCTAGAATCAGACCTAGGATAAGGACTTCTGGGTTACTATGGGACTCCATGTCTGATATAGCACTTGCTTGATATTTCTCTTCATCCACCCTGAGGATGTTTTGACGACCAATTACAAGTGGATGTATGTTCACCTTTATGCCTTCTCCATACCCCCTAACGAAATAGCACAATTTAAACTGGTATGTTTGCCATCAAAAATCCATAATGTTCCATCAACATACCAATATAATATACAACTTATCTTTACTAGTAAATGCTCTGTGAATCAGCACAATAGGATATTCCACTTTGCTTACCTAGCAGCTTAATCTAGTGGCAATAGTATAGGGATGAGATTCAGGAGACCACCTGAACTAAATAGTCTCTAAGATCTGTTCCAGCTATAGTAATATATGATCATAACATTTTGATGAGATTTCCCATTACTGAATGTCTTCAAAGGGTACTAGATGTTTTGTGTATGAATGTGCGTGTGTGTGTATGTGTGTATGAGAGAGAGAGAGAAAGAGAGAGAGAGAGAGAGAGAGAGAGAGAGAGAAAGAGAGAGAAAGAGATTATGCATATGAATATTATAGAGAAGATTCTTGTTCAGATATGGGTCAGACTAGATGACTTTTGAGAATTCTTCCAATTCTGAAATTCCAAGTCTGTGATTTTTGATAAAGTGTTGAGAAAACTCATACTCATTCTGGACAACATCATACCTCAATCCTGAGAAACAGCTAATTATTCCAGGAATTTGACACACCAGCATTCCACCGGACAAGAAGATATCCCAAAGACATCTTTGGGTTTTGCTCAAATTGTTAGCACATTTATTAGCTGTGTAACCTCTGAGGAATCACTAAAACTTCTTTATCTATCAAATGGGGACAACAGTATTTACATTATTTGTAGGATTGTTATCAGGCTTAAATGACATGCTTGTAAAATGCTTTGTAAACATTAAGGTGTTATCAATGTCAGCTGTTGTTTATATGTATATATGTGTACACACAATCTAAACATATATTTGTTTATATGTATATATGTGCATATACATGCATATGTATACATATATATTCATACATACATATATACACACTCACCCACATATAATATGTATTCATATGCATTTGGAGTCTAGATGGTTTTTTTTTTCCCCTGCTTACTCTGTCCAATATAATGGAAGTTAATACAAATTAATCTGTATGAAGCATTTGTTCTTTTCAAATAAATTTTTCACACTGGTAACCTTAAGATAATGGGCAGGCAATATAGGTGAGATGGGTTGACTTTGGAGCTATGCCAGGAGAAATACCAGGGTTACAGTGTTTCTAGCTAAGTCAAAAATTCCGTGGTCTATGTGCCTTTAAAAATAATCAAGAATCAAGTGTGGTACATAGAGTAGTGGAGCAGAAGTCAGGAAACTTGGGTTCTACTCTAAGTTTTCCTACTAACAAGTTATGCACTTGGGTAAGTCACTTGCCTTCTTTAGACCTTGATTTCTTCATTTGTAAAATAAGGAAGTTGGATTACATGATTTCTAGGTCCCTTTCACATGTAACATTTTATTTTCTACCATTTCATGTTGTGAAGTCCCTTCTAGTTTGGATCATTTATGTCTAGGCATTCTATGTTTGGCTCTAACATTCTATGTGATAACATTCTATGATGCTATGAAGTTTTTCCTAAGTACTCTATTTTTAGCTTTACATTAAACTCTGAGGGGACATGGAGTAGCCCTAGTCCCTACCCTAAAGGAGCATATGTGAAAAATGGGACATTCTGGGCACATTAAAAATATCCACTGCATTGAGATTTATCTGGTAGTTGCTGACATGCCCCACCCCTGTATAGACCATAGGTCCCTCTTGATTTGACATTTAGTTATAGGATTTCATATTCACTATTTTCTTGATGATATATTCATCTTCATTTCTTCCAAGAAAAAAAAAACTATCAGCTCTCCAAGGGCAGAGACCTTATTTTTACCTTCTGAGTCTCCCACAGTAAACTGGAACAGTTATAGGCTCACAAATAGTACTCAATAAACTCAATGTGGTTTTAAATAAAGATTAATTTATAACTGACAACATCCATAGGAGTGAACAACCATTAAGAGGTATTAAGCCAATGTCCAAAACATAGATTTAGAATTGGAAAGGACCTCAGATGGCATCAAATCCAAAGTCCCTTTTTACAAATGAGCCACTGAGACTCAGTAAGGTTGAATCATTTGCCCAAGGTCGCATCACACAGCTAATAAGCATCTGAGGTGGGATCTTATTTATACAAACAATGCATCAAACTATTTGTATTTATAAAATGCAATTTAAATGGAGAATCTTTCCTAATAAAAAAAGAAATTTTGCTTTTAAAATAAATTGATGATAACAGAATCTCAGAATACTAAAACTTCAAAGAACATTATAGACCAGCTAGTCAAATGTCCTCATTTTGTAAAGTTGAGTTCCACAAAAAGATTTGTGACTTTTGTAAGATCACTATTAAGTGGAAGTGCACAGATTTCAGATTAGGTCTTATGACCCCAAATCCACTACACTATTCTTTTTTTTGGATTCCTTAAAATAATGGTATCTCTGATGGAATGTTAAACAAGTTTTGATATACAAAAACTTGATTTATGAACTTTCTAGCCAATATCTATTACACAAAATGTTATGGCATACATGTAATAAATTGTATTAGAGGCAGAAGAAAAGAACATTTCCCTCTTTTCTTGCTTTCTTTCACTCCCTCCCCCCTCTCCCCCCCCCCCCATAACCTCTCCTGGCACACCCAAGAAATGGAGAAACCTGAGTCTTAGTCTGGTTCTACCTTTGTCTCAGAATCTCACTTTCAGAAAGGAGAAAAGAGGTACTAGAATATCATGGTTCATGTCTTGGGCTTGACTGCAGGCCCTAAGTTTCCAGTAGATTCTGATGTATCTGTCATTCAGAGAGATATACCTCATACAGGCTTCCTCCTCAACTGTTGTGAAGCAATGGGCTAGTCTGAAGCGGTGGGAAATATGGATAGAAGAGACGACAGGCAGGGAAGTTTGGTTTATTTTAAGGCTTGCAGAAATGCTGTATGGAGACACTGCTTGTCAGGGTGGCTGAAGGGGGCTAGAAGCTGTCCTCCTCCTCTTGCTCCCCTCCTCCCCTTCTCATCTCTACCATGCAGCCGCAAAGCCTCATTAAGCACATTATATTGCTCACAAGTGACAGAAACTACAGCTGAACTTGAGGAAACAAGGTTATACAGTATTTGCAAACAGGTTGACGGCTACCAGGGAATCACTGCACTTGACATTCTCCTGCTGCTTGGTAGTTGAAGTTGGTGGTAGTAGTAGTTGTTGTTTTCACAGGCATTTTAAAAAAGGTGAGACATATAGAGTGGAGTGAAGAACACTGCGGGTTTCCCTGACAAATTCATTTTTTCTCCACAGGGAGAGATGAGAAGAGAAGAAAAGTGGAAGGAAAGAGAAGACCCCTTTCCTACAAAGGCAAGTAACAAGAAATTACCAGTGATGTTACAGATAGATGAATGGGCTTAAATCTAATAAACATTACCCAGAAGCAGAATCTTAGAATTTAGAAAATGTGCCTTAGAATATGATAACAACAATAACTGTTGTTGTTATAACCAGAATTTATGGGACCCAAAACACTCCTGATAGAGCCCGAGGCTGTTTTACAGACTAGGACTTGGCAGAGGGACAAATGCAGTCCTCAGTCTGTTTTTGTATGGCCTGTAGATTTAAGAAGGGTTCCATATAAAAACAGGCAAAGGACAGCATTTGTCCCCTACACCATATTTTGCCTGTCCTTGTTACAGACCATCTAGATCTATAGGATAATAATAGGTTATAAGTTTATAGTGTTTTAGGGTTTCCAAAATATTTTCTTGGAAACACATACATATTATAATCTTCATTTTACAGTCCCAAGGAGATCACAGGACCATGGATTTGGAGCTTCAAGAAATCTTAGAGACCATATAGTCCAATACATTCATTTTCAGATGAAGAGGCTAAGGTTCAAAGAGGTTAGGTGATTTTTCCAGGTTCACACAGATACCATCTGAGTCATCAGGATTTGAAACCAGGTCTTTTGACTCTAAGTTCAGGGCCCTTTCTACAAGACCATCCTGCCTTTCAAGAGATTAGAGCTGGGTGGAATTTTAAGGATGTTAGTCCAAAGGTACTCATTTTAAATATGACCAAATTGAGGCAAAGAGAGGGAAAGTGACCTGCCCAAGGTTAAATAGCCAGTAAATGCTGCATGGAGACACTGCTTGTTAGGGTAGTCAGCAAATAACAGAACTGGAATTGAAACCTAGGTCTTTTACCACAAAAAGGGAGGCCCCTCAGTGGATCAATGACAAAGAGAGGCCAAAGATGCTATGTAGAAAACACAGGCAGTAAGTAGCATCTGGATTTGGGTCAAAGCTCTTGTTCTTAGCAACTGTGTGGCATTAGACAAATCACTTAACTCCTATGGGCTCCAGATACCTCATCTGCAAAATGAGAGGATTGGTCTAGGTGGTCTCTAATGTAAGATCCCTTGTAGCTCCATATATACTGGTCCTACAAATGACAGCAATAACAAAAACTTGATTTGGAATACACAGCTCAGCTTCTATGTGCAGGCAAAGTTGAAGATTTATTGTGAATTAAACAGGGATCTCCAGTATGATCAACTTAGCTCATGTTCTATCTTTTCCTCTCCTGTCTTCCTCCATCCTTTGTATTCATCTCCTTCTCTGCCACAGACACATTCAGGCTGTCTCACCCTGATACACAGGGCTTTGCTGACTCATTGCATTTTCAAGGAAAGTAATGCTATATGGAGATATGGTTGTAGTAGAAAGAGGAAGGGAGAGATAATAGTGATAAAGGGAAAAGCTGGGACTAATGAGCATATAGACGATATTTTTAAGGATAAGAAGGCTCATTCCACTCCAAGGCTGTATTCCCACATTCTCCATGGGAGAGCAACAGAGGAAAGTGGAGGTGAAGGATGAAGGGAAGGGCATAAGGGCCTCATAGGTTAGGAAGGCCCTATTTAGCTCTTGCATTTTATCTGCCAAATCCCCTTCCCAATTCAGACATTCTATGATTCAGTCTCTGGGAGACATTCACCAAGTTTGAGCTCGATGAAGAAAATGCTCTTTATTTCCATGCATTCTACTTTAATTTGGTGAATGATGCATTGTCACATACCTTTACCATGGAAATTAAATAGTACAGGATAAAATACAAACAAAACAACACATATTCTCTAAGACGTGGAAGAGATGAGGAGAAGACAGCATCACCTTTCCTGAGACAAGTAACAAGAAGTCACTTGTCATATCACAGTTAAATGTAGAGATATATGTAACAACAAGAAATATCAATGATTGTCCCTCTACTCGTCTCCCCTGCCTCTCCTCTCCCTAACTCTCTAATTCCATATTTCCTCACTGGATTTCTTGTCTCATCCATTCTGGCTTCACATCCACCTCAAGGTGGATAATTTTCCTGAGAGTACCTTACAATTTTACAGCACTTTGAAACTTTCAAAACATTTTCACATCTATTGCCTTGTTGGAATGTCACAAATACCCTCTGATAGATGCAGGGAAAATTGTAAAGAAAACCTTCTTAGCAATGTGAACTTCCTCAAAATAATACAGAATGGGCTATCTCAGGAGAGGAGAGGAAACTCCCCACACACACTTTTGCTTCAAGTTTTCAGACAGACACTGAATAACCTATTGTCAGGATAGTGTGGAAGAAATTTCTGTTGAAGCTCAAGTTGAACTAGATGACCTCTAAGGTTTCTTTCAACCATGGTGTTTTGTGACTTTATGATTTTGCATTTTTATCGCAATTCTATAGGTGAATAAACTGAGGACCAAAGTAGACAAGCAACTTGCATGTAGTCAAACATTAAGTCAGTGGCAGAGAAGGAACTAGATAGATCTATGTTGTCTCGAACATTGGCCCATATTCTACTTGGCCACTCCTGTTTTTCTTCCCTTCTCATCTAGTCCCTTTTTCTTCCTCCACATGTCTACTTTCCAGGCACAATCTCCAGATTTTTACAGGTTTGTGATTCAAGAACCCTCTCAATACTTTCACTATCTTGATATGTTACCTTGGATAGTCAATAACCTTTCATTACTATATACAGTTTAACTTGTGCTTTTAGGGATATATCACCTTTTTTGTGTTGCTCTGTGCAATAAGACTCCACATACAAGCCACAGACAATGAATAAAGAAATGCATTTGGCTCTTTGGTTACTCTCTTTAATATCTTAATCAGAGAGGCCATCAGACTCTTACTTCTAGTCCCCAGGGCCAGTGTTGTATTTTTGCACATTGCTAAGTCCAGTATACTTAACAAACAACAAGCAAATTAGATGCAGAAAAGCTTTAATCCTAGTTGAATGGGATTGGTGCATGGTGGATTAATATGACAGGAATTTCAGCTCATGAAATAACCATCTACCTAAAATATGAGGAGGAGGAAAAAAGAGGAGAGGAAGAGGATTATATGGGGGACTAGGGAATAGAAGACCAAAGATGAAGAATAAGAGAAAAGAGGACATACAAGTAAGGAAGAAGCAAAAAGAGACAAAAAAATGGAAGAAGGAAGAAGTGGGATGAAGGAAAAGATTACTTTTTTTTAAGTAATCTTAATGTCAAGAGAATGAGAATTATTGTGAAAGAGAACTGAGAATAGGTGGAAGAAAAGCTCAAATTGGATTGTCAGAACAAAATGGCAAGCACAAATCTTATTTGGTGACAAAAGGAATGATGAAGAAGAAAGAAGGATGAGAATGACTGAGGAAGAAAGGAAGAACAAGTAGAAGTCATTTTGTTTTATCAGTGACCTGGTTGAAGGTATACATAGCATGCTTATCAGATCTGCAGATTCTATGAGGCTAAGAATAACTAGTTGGATGGTATAATCATGATCTAGGAAGACCTCAAGCTGTGGCATTAAGCACTAGGACAAATTTTAAGAGATCTATATGAAGTCCTACATTTGCATTAAAAAATGAATTTCTGAAAGACAGGGTAGCATAGGGGAGACTTGACTAGAAAATAATTCATGTCAAAGAGACCTAAAGGACAACACCCAGCATGCACCAACAGTATCCCCATGGCAGCCCAACAAATTGATGAGACAAGATACATAAAAAGAGACACATTTGTCCAGGTGGAGAGAGTAGGAGTTCTACTGTGCTCTGCCATGGTCAGAAGACAAGTGTAGTAATATGGTCAGTTTTAGGTAACACATTTTAGGAATGACATTGGTGAACTGTAGCATGTCCAGAAGAGGTCGCCCAAGATAAGGAGGATATTAGAGAACAATGCTATTTGAGTTAAAGGAAATACTGCCTTTTAGCCTGAAGAAGAGAAGGCTTAGGTAAGAACATAAGATCAGAGATCTAGAGCTGCATGGGACCTCTGAGACCATATATTTCTATCCCTTATTTTATTGATGTGGAAACTGAGGCATGAAAATTACTTTCAAGTATTTAAAAGTATTGACATATAAACTTATTTTATTTGGGCCCAAAGAAAGAAGTAGTTAGAATGGATGAGAGTTGCACAGAGTCAGATTTCAGCTTGATACAAAGAAAAAATTCATAAAAGAGGCGACTAATAGTGGAAAGGGTTGCCTTGGGAGGCAATAGGTTCCCTAAAATTAGAAGCCTTTGAGTGGAGGTTATTGGGAATGTTGTAAAAGGGTTTCCTGCTGGGTTAAAAGTTGGATTCAATGACATGTGCTGTCCCCTCCAACTCTGAAAGTCTATGATGCTATCAGGAAAGATGAGAAGAGAATAATAGGCAGATGAGTGAAATCAGAGAGGGGAAAAGGAAGAAGCATTCCACTATTGTCTACACCAAAATGTCTACACTACAATGGAGATAGCTTGGTTAAATGAATTTAGGTAGGCTAAACTGTTTATGCAGAAACCAATAATTGGGTTTTGTTTCCCCCTTCCCTTCCCTTTTATTTATGTTACCGATTTTTTTTCTTTGATTTTAACTAAATAATCCAGTTTAGAGTACCATCCCCCTTCTACTTTTATTCTAAGTGCTAAAGAACTGGGGGAGATATGGGGGACTGTTGATTAAGGAGGACAACAGGGAACAGCTGGTGATAGGTGGACAGGGGAGAACTAATTCATAAAAAAAGACTCCATGAAAAGAGAAGAATGAATGACATGCCCACCATCTTATACCTGGAAAGCTTCATTCAGATTTGGGATGAGTTATATGTGTGAGTCTCTGGACAGCTCTCAGTATTTGTATTTGTAGTAGCTGAATTGATCCTAGCTTGGCTCACAACCTTAAGCTTCCTTGACCTAAGATCTTTCCCAATGCCCTTCATGAACGAGGAAGCTTACCTTTGCTTCGACGCCTGCTCCGATATTGCTCTGTGTAAAAAGTCAGCTGTGTCTCATCATCTGCCTCAGAGCCTGAGTTTCCTTTGGTTCTTCCAAAACCTATTCCCCCTATAAAAAATTGGAAAACATTAGAACTAGCTTCTTGGACATCATAACATTGGTAAGGTTTTTCATCTAAACCCAGAAGACTCAGATTTAACTTCTTCCACTCTTTACCCAGCACACTCAATATCAATTGTAGAACCATATGTGATGAAACTGGAAGCATCTTTAGAATACAAAATGTTTTAATCCTGAAAATAGACTGTTTGACCTGGAAAGGCATTGATAGTACAGAACACCTGTGCTAGACATGATCTTAGAGCTCATATTTTCATAGAATAGGAAAGGGAGACCCAGATTTGTAAATTGAGGGGATTGAATCACATGACTCCTAAAGTCCTGTCCAGCTTTAAATCTATCATCTTATATAAATCAGCTTGTCCAAAGTAATACGGCTAGTCAATGGCAGAACCTACACTAGAATTTGGGTCTCCTGGACATACCTTACATTATGAAAAATAGAGACAGAAAATTTATTTTTTTAAAAGTTAGATATTTCAAAGTAATTTACCTTATCTAACTAATGCAGGAATCTCTCCTTTGCTAAACTGCTTTATGTTTATTTTTCTGTGTACAAGTTGTAAACTGATGAATTTGCTCTCCACCACTCCCCCCGCCATCATTAGACTGGAAGTTCCTTGAGGACAAAAATTGATTCCATTCCATTCTTTCTTTTCTTCCTTCCTTCCTTTTCTTTCTTCCTTTCTTTCTCTCTAGTCCTTGTATCCCTAGCATTGAATCCCCAGACTGTATGTAGTGCAGCTTCCTGTACCTAAGAAGCACTTAATAAATGTCTTTAAATGAATTTAAATGGAATTTTATTTACAAAAATTCCATTTTCACCCAACTTGTTAGAAACACAGGTATTGCATGAAGTAGTATGAATTTATATTCCAATCAGATAGAGCAATTCTACTGTAATCCTTCCTTCTATCATCTCTATAAGATTCTGTGACTAGATCTGTGCCATCTCATAAAAGATATCTGAGAAGATGTTTGGCCAGGACATTGGAGGAGAAATTCTATCACATATTATGAGACTGTGTTCTCATAGCTAAGGGTAGTTTTTGGGTGTCCAAGCTACTCTACAAGCAAAGTACTGACTGGGGACTGAGGAGAATCAGGGTTCTAGTTCCAACTCTTTCATTCTCATGTATGTCTTTAAGCAAGTCACTTTATAATTTCCTAATCCATAAAATAAGAGATCTTCGGATTAGATGATTTCTAAGGTCTCTTTGAGTTCTGTCTATGAGTCTATAATACTGATAGCTTATTTGAGTATCTATATCATTTAATAAATAATGCAGCATGTTACTCTTACTTCTGTTAAAATGTAGGAATTCCAGGCAGAACATTGTACTAGGAATCTATAATCTAAGCCCTAGATCCTTTACTGTGTTAGCAAGTAGAAAGAGCATTGGCCCTGGTTCAAAGGAGCTAGGTTAAAATCCTATACATGATTAGGGCTATATGTGTGACTTGTGGAAAGTCACTTAACCTTTTCTTGCTTTCTTCAACAGTAAAATGAAGGGTAGGGGAAACCTAGGAGTAGGGATGGACTAGATGTCATCTAGACAAGTGGTAATCCTTCTAGGTTGGAGAGAAAGGAACCTTAGACATTAGTGAATCCACTTCCCTCTTTTTACTATGGGTAAAGAAAGAGGCTCAAAGAGTGAAGAGTGATTTGTTTCAAGGTCCTACCCAGAGTAAAGTTAAGATTTGAACTGAGGCCCTCAGCTTCTGAATGCAGGGCTCCTTTCATTATATCACTTTTTAAAATTAAACTTCCTTTTCGAATATGGATATAGTTATCAACAAACAAACAATCCAGCATAAAAGGAACAATAAAGAAGATGGTATGTGAAATTGTGAACTTACATTATGCACAGTTTGTTTTTGAAAGTATATGCTAAATTTAACAAGGTAGTAACAAAATTGATACTCATGTCTCCTTCTAAACTTCTTGTGGGTTTTTTCTGTTTGTTTATAATGTTTAATTTATGCTCTTAAGAATAATTTGAACCAGAAATATATTAAGCTTAAATAAAAATTGATACTCACATATATCAGTAACTTAATACTATGTGCATGCACACATGGGCACATGCACACACACACACACACACTCCAGACTAGCTCCCATAGAAGGTAGAAATGAACATAAGCTGACTCCTACTCTTCATTTGTCAGAAATAAAGATCCATAAAATGTCTGGGTAAACACAGACCTCACTGAGTTGCTCTCATCAAGTCCCACCTGTATCCTAATTTTCCTAATATAATGTATGCTTCCTCCCCACTCTATGCTTAACATGTCCTTAACTAACTCCAAGTCTTGGTTCCTTATTTTTTCCCCCGTCCACACTCAGGCTCAATAGAGTGCCACAGAAATGATGTGAGTTGAAGTTATACTGGTAATATATATGTGTACATATGCAATGACTGTTCTAACTAAAGTAACCCACATTTCTGTCATCTTTAAATTCTACAAAGTGATTTCCACACCTGAAAGTTTAGAACATATGCCTGGTTTTAGTCCTTAGAGCATGCCCAGTTACTCTCTGCCTGCTTCTAGTCCTAACACATTGAAAATTTGGAAAGTTGTTTCCTCGGCATGAATGACTCAGAAGTTGGTACTATGTGGATGAGAAAATGTCTTGTTGACTGTGAACTGGAAGAAAAAAAAACCTGCTGACTCGGAGTTTCTGAACTGGAACTGAATGTGCATACAAAAAATGTGACTTGCTCGCCTTTCCATTTCTTTCCATAGCATTTTTGAGTGAAAAGGTTCATTTGAGCTATCCAGTAGGGCAGGGACAGTTGGTCACATTCCTCCCTCTTCTTACCTGGCTTCCCTGTGTCTCTTAATGAGCATCTCTGTTTTTCTAGGGTTTATTTTTTTCATGATATTAGGTAAATGACTATTCTGAGATGGGGTTGCTCACGGGGCATCATGAGAGGTCCTTGACAGATACCATAGCTAACTAGTAAGGTTGTAGCAGTAGCCACCAAATTGATAATGGTCTCAGACAAGGAATAGCTGTGTGACCTTGGCTAAGTTGCTTACCTCTGCTTGCTTTAGTTTCCTCAAAGTAAAATAAAGATTAGGGTTGTTGAGAGAATCAAATAAGATAATATTTGTAAAGTACCTGGCATAGTATCTGTGCCAAAAAAAATTAGTAAGAAATGAAAAAAAAAAACCTTTTTTCTTTCTTTTGCAAAGATTTGCAAAGTACTTTATATTTTCTCTTTTTTTCATTTGATATTCACTACACACAGCCCAGTGAGATAGGTAGGGAAGATAGTATAATACTTATTTGGCAGGGCTAGTGTGTAAATGGTGGCTAAGAGGCCAGGTGCCTCAAACGCAGTCACGAAACTGATAAGTATGAGCAATGGGATTCTGCCCCAGTTTTTCTGCCTCTCCATTCAGTGTGTCTCCCTCTATCTTTTCCAAAGACCTTCCAAATTCCAAGCCCCAAGGTTCCATCAGCATCAGAGATGCCAGGACAAGCACAAACTTGGCCAGATTCAGTTCTCTGTTTTAAAGTTTATAAGACTCTTGTCTGACAGTGAGTTGGCACAAAATTGCTGGAGCTTTTGCAAATGACAGGGAAGGAGAGGACTCTGGAGACCAGCAGGGCTTTTTAAACTGCCATTAAAATATTTTACTGTTTTTTTTTAAACCCTTTAGTTCATCTAGGTTATAGTGCAAGCATCACCATTCTTGGCGTAGAAAAAGAAGAGGCAAAAGTCACAGCAGTTACAGTCCCCTTCTTCTGGCCTTGTCAGTTTTTATCTTCTGTCCAGAGTTCTGGAGGATGCAGGGCTGTGTGCCTTTGCTAGTGAGCTGTAGGCTTGAGCAGGGACCCCAGCCCAGAAGAACGGAGCATGGAGTAAAAAGTCAACTCTGGCCATTTCAACCTCAAGACATTCATTTAGTGTAATAGAAATAGCACTGAGTTATCTTGTGAACTGGGACAAATGTTTAACATAACTGGTCCTCAGCTTCCATTGATATAAAATAGGTAGATAAAATAGGTATAAAATAGATCCATGAGATATCTGGGTAAACACAGACCTCACAGAGTTGCTCTCATCAAGTCCCACCTGTATCCTAATTTTCCTAATATAATGTATGCTTCCTCCCCACTCTATGCTTAACATGTCCTTAATTAATTCCAAGTCTTGGTTCCTTATTTTTTCCCCCTTCCACACCTTTACCTTTACTTACTTGATAGGGTTGCTGTGACAAAAACAAATAAAATAAAACAAAAAAAAAACCCTTTGCCAATAAAATGGTATAGTGGAGGGGGTGCTGGATCTGCAGTTTTAAAATATAGATTCAAATCTCACCTCTGACACTCAGTAGTGATAGGACGCAGGACAAATCATTTAACCCCGGGGTAGGGAACCTGAGGCCTTGAGGCCCACATGAGGCCCTCTAGGTCCTCAAGTGCAGCCCTTTGACACAATCCAAACCTCACAGAAAACATGTGCCCCTCTAGATCCTCAAGTGAAGCCCTTTGAATGAACCCAAACTTCCCAGAACATGGTCCCTCTAGGTCAGCAGTTCTCAACCTGTGGGTCGCGACCCCTTTGGGGGTTGAACAACCCTTTCACAGGCATCACAGGGGTTGCCTAAGACCATCAGAAAACGCATATTTCCAATGGTCTTAGGAATCGAGATACCGCTCCTCTATCTCTCTCCAGGCAGGTCTGCCCATATACAGATATGCCCACATATGAGTACTAAAAGGTCGGGACATTAGGAAGGTTGAGAATCACTGCTCTAGGTCCTAAGGGGATTTGTTCTGTGAAGTTTGGATTCAATCAAAGGGTCATACTTGAGGACTAAGAGGGCCATGTGTGGCCTCAAGGTCACAGGTTCCCCACCCCTGATTTAACCTTTGTGAGCCTCAGTTTTCTCATATATAGAACAGGAATAATATATGTGTAACACCTATCTCACAGGGCTGTTACAAGGCTCAAATGAGATAAAGTATGTAAACTGATTTGTAAACTTTGAAAGTGCTATGTAAATGTAGTTACTTACATTATGATCATTAATAAATAGCAAAGCACTAATTCAATGAGTTGCTTTTATTATTAATCTTATCAGTGTCTTACCCATGCTACAGCATTATCTGACCATTATACTTACCAAGGGTAAGCTCTTTGAGGGGAAGGATCATGATGCTTAGCACAGGGAGGGATGAGATGTTATAAACAGTCAATTTATTTTTAAAGTGTTTTAAGAGAATTCAGTCAAGTCCTATTTAACATCCTTTAATATCACCCCATTGACTAATAAGTAGTTTAAATTCCTAAGGCTAGAATTAAAAGCCCATCTTCCTCCTCACTTGCAATCTAAGGCCAAACTATCATTTTAACTTTGTTTCCCACTACATTTCTGTTAATAATTCAAAACAAACTGGCCTACTTGGAGTCCCTGGAACCTATCTCTTATTCCTAATAACATTCTGGAAACTTGGAATAACACTCCCTTGGATCTGTTTCTTATCTGTTACCTATCCTTAAAGACTTGGCCTACATACAACTCCTACCACAAAACCTTCCTTGATTCCCTCCATCTGCTGCCACCGCAAACTAAAAGCCCCCTTAGAATGTCTCATGATCTTACTGATGGCACCAGTCACATATTCTACTTCATAAAAAATGGAGTTGCCTCTGAGAAAGTGCAAGTCTCTTGAAGACAGGGACAAATCCGATGCTTATTCTGATATACCTTGCTATTTCATCCAAGCTTAAATTGAGGACAGTGTGGAGGTAGTGACAGGGGGGTGGTAATTCAGGTCATCGTTCTTCCCCCACACAGTTTGGGAGCTCAGGACCTTAAAGGCATATGACAGCCTCCAGGTACTCGCTATAGTGGCTCACTTCGGAATCTATTCCTTCCTCCTGCCCATCAGAAGTCACTCATTATGACTCCCTTCCTGAGAGGAGCTGCTTTAAGCTTAGCTGACAGATTGGAGAACAGCCAATAAACCACTTTTCACAAAGTGCTAATAGAAGAATGTGTTATAGAGCCCAATGACATTTACAGAAGAATTTAAAGTCCAAAATGCCTTCAATATCCAAAGGGTCTGATATCTTTGCTTCTGCTTCAGTCCTGAACTCTAAGTCTTCCGTACATTGGGCATTCAACGTACCTCAATATTTCAAGGATTTGTGATTTTTGCCATGGTAGGTACTCTTGCCACAAATTCTGTGATTTAATAGAAGGTGTCCAGGAGTTAGTACAGTCAATATATTCATCACTTTACAGTCATACAACAAAGGGACGCTCTTCACTTTGGATAGGTTTACTCTCACTATTGGCCCAAACTCAAAATCATCAGGCATTGGTATAACCTGAAATTGCTATACACATTTTGTTTTATCTGAACTTCAAAGTAGCCCTGTGATACAGAAACAACATGAAATAGTATCCCCAATTTACAGGTATGGAAACAAGTATCTCAGAGAAGTTAAGTGATTTGCTTATAGTCACAAGGATCAAAAATCAGATTTGAATTCTGACCTTCCTAACTACAAGTACATCGCTCAATGAACTAGGCCATACTATCCTTGTTACCTCTGAAACCAGTGCAGTGATTGGTGTGTAGGAGACAATAAATGTTTATTGTGGTGATAGTAGCAAAGTGACATGGAGGCACCCGGTGAATGCTTATTAATCACGACATCTTAGAATATCAGAGTTCAGAGAGACCATGAATGAAACAATGAATGGATGAATAAATCAATCAACCAAATAATGAATGCTTATAGCACTGCAGATCATGGGATCCTAGTTTATACCTGAAATGACTATCAGAGGCCATCAAATCATAGCACCTCATTTTACTAATGAAACTGGGTAAAGATGGTAAAGTGACTTTCCTAAGGTCCCGTGATAAAGGAGAAGCAGAGCTGGGATTCCAGCCCATATCCTTAAACTCCAAATCCATTGCTCATTCAACTACAAATATTTCTAGAGTCTCTGTTAATCCCTAGAAATACAAAGACAATAGGCAAACAGTCCTTGTCCTTAAGGAGCATATATTTAAATGGGGGAAGGGGCATCATGAACATATATCTAAGTGTGTGTGTGTCACACACATACATGTGTATGTGTATGTATATGTACATATATGCATACATACATATATGTACGGATATTTACTTTGTATATCTATATATACACAAAAATATATACTTGTAACACAATGAGAATGTTGTATATATACCCAAGACAAACACTCGTCTCCTTTCACTTTATATGCCATATGTATATATGCATATATATGTATATATATATGTATATATATATGTTCACACACATATACATACATACATATGCATATTATATATGCTCACACAATTATATATACACATAAATGTGTAACACAACGTATATGTTTATGTGTGTATGTATAAAACTGCTTGTTTTCTTGTTTACTTTTTATATAATATAGGCATATATACACATTCATATTATATATACACATAATTATACACATTATACATATATACACAAAATTATGTACATGCATATTTATTTGTATATATAAAGCAATGCTTGTTTCTTTTACTTTGAATACGTATACGTGTGTGCGTGTAAAATGTGTGTATATATCACAAATGCTTGTTTCCTTCCTTTCTTTGCCATGTGTGTATAATATAGATAGAAAGATAGATGTATATTTTGTATGTCTACATAAACATATTTTGTGAATACACAAGTGCATGTGTGCACACATGAACTATAGGAAGGAAAGAAACAAGCATCCAGGGGCTCAGAAAAGGTTTCCTGTAGAATATAGGTCTGAGTTGAGTCTTGAAGGAAACCAGGGATTCTCAGAGGGGGACAGGAGTTGGGAAAGCAATCCAGACAGGACAGCTATTCCAAAAGGATGGAGATGGAGTATAGAGGGAGTGGAACAACTGGGAGTAACTGATGAAGTTGGGAAGAAAATGCATGTCACAGAGGAGATGGGTAAATGGCGCCGTGTTTGTGGATGGACAGGGATGGCAGAATCTCAGAGCTGGAAGGGACCTCAGGGGCCATCTGGCTCAACCAACATCTTGGTCTGGTCCATGTTTCCAGAACTTTTACAATAATACTTGCATTCTAAAGCCAAACCAGGCTGCTTTATGGTGGGAAAAGATGGGAGGGAGGGGTCAGAAGGAGGAAGAAGGAAGGTTGTCATCCAGTTCATGAAGTATAATGCATCGTTATATCTTGTACTAGCACATAGTTACAAGGGCAGCTAGGTGGTGCTGCAAATTAAGCACTGGGCCTTGAGTCAGGAAGATCTGAGTTCAATTACAACCTCACATACTTCCTAGTTATGTGACCCTGGGTAAATCAACTTAACTGCTATCTGCCTCAGTTTCCTCAACTGTAAAAGAGAGATAATAACGACACCTGCCTCCCAGGTCTGGTGTGAGGATCAAATGAGATTTGTAAAGTGCTGCAATGCTTACTAAAGGCTTATTCCTTTCCCCTCTACCAAGCAGAAACTACGCTCGCCTAGGAATAAGAATATCTGGGTTGAAGGACTGGCTCTGTTACTATCTGTGGCCAAATCAGTTCTCATCTCAGAGTCAGAGATTCAGAGATAGAAGATATGTTACAGATTAAATTGTACCGTCTCTTAATTTTCCAATTGAGGAAACTAAGGCTTAGAGAAGTTAGGTGACTTGTCCAAGGTCATAAAGGAAATGGTAGAGGTGTGTTTGGGGTCCAGGTCTCCTGACTCCAAATAATGCAAGATTTCCATGACATCCTCCTGGTTTCTTTGGGTCACAATTTCCTCATTTTTATAAAGAGGACTTGAGCATTAGATGATCTCTAAGTACTTTTCCAGTTCTGGACCCTAAGATCCCTTGGAGGAATATTCCTGTTTCGGGTGGACTTTGTTTTAGTCTGGTTGTATGGTACAATGGAAAGAGTATTGCCTTTGGAGGCAAAGGGTTCTAACATGAGTTGGATATGGGCCCAAATCCTACTTCTGACACTCTCTGTATAATGTTAAGCAAATCACCTAATCCTGCCTGGGCTTCAGTTTACTCATGTGTAAGCTGAAAGCTTTGGATTAGATGGTCTTTGAGGTCCCCTCCAAATCTTTATCTATAATACTATGTGTTATTATAAGGAACAGAGAGATCAATGATTAACTCAAAGAAATAAATCCCTAATGGTGGATTCACATGATTAGTACGGGAGAGACATTTTTAAGGCAAAAGAGGCTTCCTAACAACCATGAAAGCGTACCACATACGAAGTTATCAACTTTATTCATTTATATGGTCAGCCCCACTGAAAGCAATATGGAGTTTGAATTGGGTTTGGGTTTGCCTTCTGACTCCGTCCATTATTAATTGCATGACTCCATGCAAGTTAATTCACTTCTCTGGGCCCATCAGGAAAATGATGAGTATAGACAAAATGATCCCTAAGGTCCTATGTAGTTGTAAATACTTCTGGTAAACCTAAGGCTACTCAAGGTTTTAAATGCAACAGTGGAGAATCTTCTCTGAACCCCTGGGAAAAGGAACATTCACTTGATTAGTGAGCCTTGGGAGATGTGAAGACATCATTAGATGCCTAGGGATTACCTCACTATAACATAGAGCTGGCAGAAGCTTGTGTCTAAAGTGTGGACAGACATAACCCACAAGGGTAAGGACCAATAATGAACTCAGAGATGACTCAGAGTACTGTGTAAAAAAAAAGTACTCTTTCCTGGCATTTTAATACCATGTAGATGATTTAGGGCACTAAATTGTGGTCATTAATTACCTTGGGCTCCATGAATATTTCCATTAGAGTCTTAAAGATAGCAAATGGCTAGAACATGATAGCACTATGAAAGGATTGATCAGGGCACAGAGATGAGTACATAAACAGCTTCATGTCTTACTACCACCTACACTTCCTGGGTGAATGAGCGAGGGAGAATGGAGAATGGAGAAAGAGGAGAGGAGCAGAAGACAGAGGTTAGGCTCTGAATCACCAAGGTGAACTCTTATTAGAAAGATGGGAAAAGTGTCTCCAGGCACTTGGTGTCATCAGCTACTGCTCAATGCTTTGCTCACAGTTTATCTTTATATCTATCTATCTATCTATCTATATGTATATATATATACATACATATACATATACATATACACACACATATACATACATACATATATACACATACATATATATACACACATATATATGTATGTATGTATGTATGTATGTATCTTGCATGAATGAATTAATGAATGATTGAATGAATGGATCAATGAATCGATGACTTGGCCTTAGGAGACCAAAGCTCTGTCATTCACTCAAAGAAGGCTACAAGTGATTTAATTTCACTGGGTCTCAGTTTTCTAATATCTAAAAGGGAAGGGCACATGGACTATATGATCTCTGAGGTTCCTTCTAGAGCTATGATTTTATGAATCAATACATAATCTGGCTTCCCAAGGAGCCACTGTAGGCAATGTTAGAAGGTTCCTAAGTTGGCTCAATCTTTAAAATAGGCAGAGTACGTTGGTACTAAAGAGCATAATTCTCACGGTTCCTGGAAAGGCCTTAAAAAATACTTGCTTTTTTTTTTTAATATAAATTCCTGGAGACAGAATGAACCTTGGAGTTACTAAAATGTTAGTGGGCATAGAAGCGATCTGATATAATCAAAAGAGCACATACTTAAGAGGCAAAAGGCCTGTGTTCTTATCATAGCTCTATCCCTAATTTACTGTGTTACCTTTGACAAGCACCATAGCTTCTCTGAGTCTCAGTTTTCTCAATTTGAAAAAGGGAAGATTTGGGAAGCAGCATGGTACAGTGGAAAGAGGGCTGGTTCGGAGTCACAATGTGAATTCAAATCCTGGCCCCGCCATTTACTGTTTCTATGACCTTGGGGAAATCACTTCACTTCAGATTTCTCATTTTGAAAATAAGGATGTTATACTAGATGGCTTGTAATAGCTCTCGGAGCCCTAAATCTATGATTTCATGAATAGATGACCTCTACAGTCTCTTAGCCTCTATGGTTCTATGATTTTATGTGTTAATCACTAAGCAACACAAGAACATTTAGCATAAGGGATCAATACTCACTAGCTAAATGGCACAGAAAGAGAAATGAGAAAACTTCAAAGAGAAATGATGCTGACTTCCTAATTTTTCTGAAGTCTGGTTTACTCCTAAGTGAATAAATGGAAAAAGAAAAAGAAAACAAAACCCAAAATGTGGGACATGGGTAGCCCAGCCTTCTCAATAGAACTGTGTTATAGAAACATTATCAATGACTTCTACTTCCCCTGGGCCTGAAGGTGTTAACATGCCCTCCTAGCTACCAGGTGGACCCCCTCTCCCATGGGAGCCATTGGTAATCATGTGGGCAGTAGCCCAGCCCAACTCCCAGAGCTGCTCGGTCAGCTGCCTGGCTAACCCTCTTCTGTGTGCCTCTGTTCCGGCGCCTGCTCCTACAGCCATGATGGATGGCAGTGACATGTTAAATTATTCAGGCTGGATGTCTTCTGTGAGCTGGTGACAGCAATATTGCATTTTTAGATTACCCAGAACTGCATAGGATAGAGAAATATGTGACTCAGGAATGTGGCGCCAGTACCAGCGCTGAGTATGGAAATCCCTCCAACTCCACCCACTGGGAAATACAGCGTGACAGCCACCAGGCAACTCTGAAAGGGCAAGGGATGGGGTCCTAAAGTCACATAAGATGTAACTCTGAGCTCCTTCAGCCCAAGGTTAAAAGAATCACAGAATACCAGGCCAGGGAGAATCTTTAGGAGATAACAACAGAACAAAAATGTCAAAGCTAAAAGATACATTAAAATACAAAATGTTAGAGCTGAAAGGGACTTTAGAACATAGAATGTCAGGATTGGCAGATACTTTAGAACGCACAATGTAAGAACTGGAAAGGACCTTAGAACGCTGAATGTTGGGACCTTAGAATGGACTTTAAAACATAAATGTCAGTGCTAGAAAAGACTGGAATTTGTAAATTTATTTTTTAAATAACTTTATTTCTACATATTTGGTTCCCTTTGTGATCTTATATATTTTATTTTTAACATTTAAAAAACATTTTGAGGTATCCCTAGGTTTCACCAAATTTCCGATGGTGGACTATGACACAAAAACAGGTAAGGATTTCTGCTCCAGACCAAGTTCTTATCATAGCTCAGGAAAATGGAGTCCAGAGAGGGGAAGAAACTTGTTCAGAGTTACATAGAGAATTAGTGGCGAAGCTGGAACTAGAACCCAGGTGTCCTGACTTTCAGTCCCATGTTCTTCCCAATATAGCAGGTTTTCTCTCTCTTGGCCTCATTTTCCTGGTCTGTAAAATGAGGGTATTGGGCTAGAATAGTTCTAAGTACTTCAGTCCCTCATATTATTTGATTTCCTAAGGTTTTGTAAATTCCCAACATCCTATTAAAACCTTGAACTCACACAATTCTTCAGAGTTCTTCCTGCTTCTTCCCCACATCTTGTATCATTTACTCTCTCCTCTGAGCTACTCTGTTCTTAAAGTAGGAAATGGTAAAATGTACCATGGGATAGGGCAGAGAACTGGAAAGAAAAGAAAGCAGACTCTACTCTCCTATTCTGTCATGGGTACAATGGGCCAGCATGCTCTCTGGTAGAGAGACAGGATCATAGGTATTAATGCTGGAAGTGTCTTTAGAATTTAAGTAAGTCCTCCCTCTCCCCAGACCTCCACCTCCATTTTAGAGATGAAACTGAGGTCCAGGAAAGGAGAAGTAGCTTTCTCTTTTTATTTATTTTATTTTGTTTTTTACTGTTTGGAGGGAGGAGGGCAAGGTAATTGGGGTTAAGTGACTTTCCCAAGGTCACACAGCTAGTACATGTTAAGTGTCTGAGGCAGCATTTGAACTCAGGTCCTCCTGACTCCAGGGCCAGTGCTCTATTCACTGTGCCACCTAGCTGCCCCGAGAAGTAGCTTTCTCAATCATGCCTTTGGACAGTCAGGCCTGACTTGGCCTTTCTTTTCTTTTTTCTTTTCCTTTTTTTTCTTTGCTCAGGAAAACACTAAAACAAAGAAAATAATTACTACCAAATACCTTTGAAAAAGGTTGCAGATTTTTAGAGACCTCCTTCCCAAAAATACTCTGATTTCAGCTGGGGAAGCCCTGAATACCTTGCTCAGCTGCCCCTTGTGGCATAGCAGGCACACATGGTCCAAACTGAACATTGGTGATGAGAGGCCGAGACAGGACAGAACTCACAGGCTCTCGTAGATATGACTTGAAAGGCCATAGTCTGTCTTCCTTCTTCCTTTATTCCCCACTCTCTTCTCCCTGACTAAATTCCCCCAGTAGTAGCGGCCTATGTATAAATTTTGGAGAATGACAAAAAGCGTTGATACACTTCTCCTGCTCTATCACTAAAAATATGTTATTAGGGGAAGGGGGGTATTTTTGGAAGACAAACTGCCTAGCCTCCCTGAGCCTCAGTTTCCCATGAGCACATCCTGCCAGTGTGTCCCCTTCTATCTTTCCTCGCACCTCTCACCCCACATCTTTGTGAAGTTTGCAGATGAAAAGAACTCTCCAAAGCCAAATGTAATTAACAATGATTCAATTGAAATAAAAGGAATTCAATTTACTATTTAAGTTCTTCTTTTCCTTCCTTGTACAAGGTTCAGGTTTTAAATAGCTTGGAGAAAAGGGGTGGGGGCACATCAGAATATAGCCAGATATCACACCATCCCTAATCTCCAAAGCTGCACTATTAAGTCTGCTTGAAAAATGAGGTGAGAGATGTATTGGAAAGAACCAAATTGTCACCCACACCCCAAGCCTCCTTTTCCAGAGTCACGGGCTCCGCTGTTGTGTGGCAGGAAACAATAGAAGGTCAGCTATTCAACCTCCCATGGTGCTCCAGATGTTCCTGAGCAATGCTCCCTCATCATTTTTGTCCTGCTTGTTGATGTATTAGCTTGTTAATCTACTCCAACAGCACTCTGCTCTAGTACACAGAGACTAGAATGATTCCTTCCTTCTGTCCAAGACACCCACCCATATTTTTTCCCCAAAGGAGACGTAAGAGGGCAAGGATGATAATCATGGACAAAATGTTGACATGTCCTCTATACTTCATTCCTTATGCCACTCTCCTGTGATTCTAAGTCCAGTAGAATTAGAAGGATCCCTCTTTAACAACATCAATAATTAAAATTAATTATAACTGAATAATGTTGCAGTATTTTTTACTTGTTGGTATTCACGCTTATATAGCATTTCAAGACTAACAAAATTTTCCCTCGCAATAGCTTTGTGTGGTATTTAGTGCAAACATTCTAATACTCATCCTAAAGGAGAAGAAACTGAGAATTAGAGTTAATGGAACTTGCTCACAGCTAGTCACAGAGAGAAATTATCAAACATAGGTCTTTTGACCTTGAGTCCAATTCCAGCAAGCTGAGGTCTTTTTAAAAGAAAACTTAGCTTTAAATACACGCTATACAAACACAGAAACACACACAGACACACATCAGACATTTGCTAAATAGAGAACTGCTAGGGTGATTTATGTTAATTTTTTTCTTGTTCATAAAGGGTTCATTGCCATGTCACTACATTAAAAATATAGGCATAATCTTGAAACAATTCATAACCTCTTTGAGTCTTTTTAAACCTATAAAATGGGAGTAATAATAACTAGCTTACTTATCTCACAAGATGTTTTATCAGGATCAACAAAGACAGCCTAAGAAAAGCCCTCTGAAAGATTTAAGGCCCTCTACAATCATAAAGCACTATTATTATTAAATTGACAGTTCTCCTAGTGCCTTTAAAATAGCTTTCAGTTTACAAAAAGTTTAATTACCTGCAACTTTTCAGCTATTATGTAAAAATAAGATACAACCATACTTCTCTGGTGGTAGACATTAGAAAGTCAAGGGAATTTAAGCCATGTCATTCACACGATAATAGATTTAGAGCTGAAATGGATCTTAGAAGTGATCTAAGCCAGGTTTCTCATTTTCTATATGACTTTCATATGATTTGCCAAAGATCACATAACTCACAAATGAGTGACATGGAGTTTAAACTCAGGTCTCCCCTTGCCTCCAAGTCCAGCACTCATGCTGGAACATGATTCTTTCTTACTCTAATTCCAGCATTCTATCTGTGACACTGTGTCCTACTGTCTCTGGACTAGGGCTTCCTCATGACATAATCATTCCAGAAATCCTTAAGGACTCTCATTCCTTAGCACGAGACTAGGCTGGAAGGAAGGAAGGAAGGAAGGAAGGAAAGAATGAAGAAAGGAAGAAAAGCAAAAGGTCACAAGATGTTAAATATTCTGGCCCAAAGTCATGCAGGCATTAAATAATAAAGATCTACCTGAATCCTCCTTCTTTAATCCTATTCTTTTGCATTGCTGGATATGGGTAGGGGTGGGGGTGGGGGCAGAGGAATGGAATACTACCTACCTAGCTTGAGGGAGCCCCTGTCCTGCCTTAGCAATCAATCACTACAAAGCCAGATGTGAGGTTTCTCATATACACTCAGCTACCCAAACAGGCAGACTTGTAGATCCCAGGATGAGAAAATTCTGGGGAGGGCCACCTACATGATAATAGCAGCTAACATATAGATACATATATAAAATAAAAATTATGTGTGTATGTATATATATATATATGTATATAGCATTTTAAGTTTTGAAAAGCTCCTTACATATATCATCTTAGTTGATCTTCACATAATCCAGTAGAATTAGAAGGGTCCCTCTTTACCATCATCAACAATTAAAATTAATTCTAAAAATAATAATAGAATAGCATTGCAGCACTTTTTGTCATTATTCACACTGACATAGCATTTTAAGGTTCACAAAGCTTCCCCTCAGAACAGTTCCTTGTGGTATTTAGTACTATTCTTATCCCCATTTCACAGATGAGGAAGAAGATACTAAGGGAAATTAAGGGACTTGCCACAGGACATAACTCATAAGGGAGTGAAGCAGATTTTGAACTCAGGTCCCCTTGCCTCTAAGTCCAGTATTCTAACGCCTGCTTCATGATATAATCATTCTAGAAATCCTCAAGGACTCTTCTTACACAAGAGACTAGGCTAACAAAAGCTAAAACAAAAAAATCAATCCCCTGGAACAAGGACCAATTGACTTAAATTATCCTGAAGGTATAAATGTTCCCCTCCTTAAATCAATTTGAGAAGAAAGAGGAGAATAAACAAGAGGACACTGTATATCCAATGGAACCAGGGTGAGGAGGAGGGTGCCAGAAAGGAGATAGAACTGAAATGCTCAAAATCACTGAATTCATTAGTGACTTAATAGTACCTGGGTCTTTTAAGTTCTAGTCTAAAGGCAGTGCAACACAGTGTAGAGAAAGCTGGAATAGAAGCAAGGAAGGATCACATTCATATCTCATCTCTAATATGCAGAGTTCTACTTGTGTGAACTTGACCAATCTACTTAACTTTTCTGGGCTTCATTTACCACTTCTATAAAACTAGAGGGTTAAACTCCATGGTTTTTGAGGGCCCCTCAATCTCTGGGTCTGTGGTCCTCTAATTCTCACTCTCATTGACCCCCCATACCAATCAGTTGTCAAATACCTCCACAACATCACTCCCATACATTCTCTTCTCTACACTCACATAACCACCAGCCTAGTTCATGCCCTTATCACATTTCACATGGACTGCTGCAAAAATCTTTTAATTAATATCCCTTCCTCAAGAGCAGTGGTTCTCAACCTTCCTAATGCCGTGACCCTTTCATACTTGTATGTGGGTGTATCTGCCTGTGGGCGGACTCGCCTGCAGAGGGATAGCGGAGCAGTGCTTTGGTTCCTAAGACTATCGGAAATATGTGTTTTCCGATGGTCTTAGGAGACCCCTGTGACCCCTGTGAAAGGGTCGTTGGACCCCCAAAAGGGGTGGCGACCCACAGGTTGAGAACTGCTGCTCAAGAGTCTAGGGCAGCTAGGTGGTTCAGTAGACAACTACTGGACCTGGAGTCATGGAGACTCCTCTTTCTGAGTTCAAATCTGGCCTCAGATACTTACTAGTTTCCTCAAATGTAAAATGAGCTGGAGAAGGAAATGATAAATTGGTCCAATATCTTTGCCAATAATACATGTGACCCTGGGCAAGTCACTTAACCCTGGTTGCCTCAGTTTCCTATTCTATAAAATGAGCTAGAGAAGAAAATGGCAAACCATCCCAGTATCTTTGCTAAGAAAACCCCAAAGGGGGTCACAGAGGGTCAGACACAACTGACATGACTGAATAACAACAATAAAAATAACTTTGAAAACTAATCTTTGCCAAAGAAACCCCAAATAAGCCCATGAAGAAGTTAGACAGGATTGAAAACAACTGAGCAACCTCAAGTATCTGCTCTCTTTCACCCAGCTTCCACACTGAGACCAAAGTCATTTTCCTAAAGTCTAGGTCTGATCACGTCATCCTCCTATTCAATAAACTATAATGAATCCGTACATAAACTCCCCTGTTTGACATTAAAATCTCCTCACAAGGTGGCTTCTTCCTGCCTTTCCAGTCTTCTTGTAAGACCTCTCTCGCTCTGGGTTCTGGTCACATCGGCCTATACTGCTCAGCACATTTGCACGTGCTCTCTCCTAGGCCTGCGAGGTACGTCTTCCTCTCGCCTCCTTCCCCCATCCTTAGTTTGCTTCATGATTCGGCTGAAGAGGATCCTTCTTCATGAAACCTTCCCCCCCCTCCCTCTCCCATGCTATCAGTTGCTAACACAACCTATTCAGAAACCCCTCTGTATTCATTTTGTATACATTATATATGTAATAGTATATGTTCGTGTTGTCTCCTCCATTAGACTGCAATCTCCTCTTTAGCCCCAGGGCTTGCCACGATACCTGGCACCACTGTTTAATAAATACTTGTTGATTAATAGCTGAAACAAGGCAGAGCTAGGTCTGCAACTCATCTTCTGTGCCCAAGTCCAATGTCCCTCCCACTACACCTTGAAGGGTTTGAGGATTGGGAGCCAGAAGTGACGCTAAAATGACCTGTTTGGTAATGGATGAGAAAGCGAGAGGTCAAGTGACTTGTTTTGGATCATGCATGGAAGCACACGGCACGTCTGGCATCCAAAAACAAATTTTCTGACTCTGGCTTCAGAGCCTTTCTCATACTCTACTGAACAACGATTTTACAATCGACCCTCAGGATAAACTTGAACTACTAAATCTGGTGCAGTAATCTGGGATAAGCACAGGCACTGCGGCCACTTCCCTTAAAGCTGGGCCCCTAAGACTGAGCCAAAAGCAAACCCCCCCTCTTCATCTTCCTTCCCCCGACTTTCATCCTCTCTCCATTCATACGTTCATTTAGCTATTTGTACATTCATTTGTCCACTCAGTGCTATCCTTTCTGGTTCCACACTTCCCCATCAATTTCTTTAGAAAGTTTAATTGCATTATGGTCATGAAATTCAGGAGCTCACCTTATAAAACACAGTAGAGAAAAAAAATGGCACCGGCTAATCTTGTCTAAGACAGATCATGGAGTTCCAGAATTAGAACCAGAAAGGTACATCATCCAGGTGAAAGTGATGCCCAAAGAAGTAAACTGACTGACCCAGGGTCACATAGGTAGAGCCTGAATTAAAACTTAAGCCATGTGATTTTTTAGTCCAGGCCAGTGCTGCTTCTAACGAACCCCTCTGACTCATAGTTGGGAAAGTACTAGATGGAGAAAATGGTAGCAAGTTTCTTGATTCATTGTCAGCATTTTGGGATAGCTTTCCTGTGCTCTATATTTAAATCCCTCTCTCTACCCCACCACCTTCCTCCTCTCAAAAGTATGTATATCACTGAGAGGGGGTGGGGGTGGGGTAGAGCTTTTGAAAGCTTCTGGGATCTTGCTGGATGAAAATTCAGATAACAACTCATAGCAATAATGACCATTAATATTTCATGCAATCATTAAGACTAAGTACCATCATATTACTTTCCACACAGATGGCATCCTTTAGCAGAATGTCTCCTGATGTTTTAGAAAGAAAAATGCAAGATGGGAGGAGCTGCTATGTGAGTCCCTTCCCTAAGCTCCCTCAGCCTCTGTTTCCCAACCTGTAAAGCAAATGCCACACCGATAACCCATCAGCTTAGCTGAAGTTGAAAGTGTGCAAAATATTCTGAGCTAATAGGGTTTGTATAAGTACAAAATCTTCCTACTTATTATCAACCCTCTAATAATCCCTTCCCAAGTCTTATTTCCAAACCCCCCTTGCCTCCCCTGTTGATGCTTCTTAATTTCTCCTCTCTCCCACAGCTATTTATTATTGAATTCAATTCAGCAGTTAGGGAGACCATTGACAGAGTATACACTTATACAAAATAAAGCTGAATTGTCCCTGTTGTAAGCCAAGATATTAAAAAATATACATCTTCCTGGTGGGTCTCCTGGAGTGTCTGATGTTAGAGACACTTAGTTCGGAATTAGATTTAACGACCCCATCGTTCCACGAAGTCTCAAATTCTGTTAGTTTGGCCCAAGCATGGAGAGGGAATAAATTAAAGAGATTCATTTATGAATTTTTTTCCCCATTTAAAACACCCACACATACACACACACACATGCACGTGCATACACGCAAAACAACATAGGCTCTGCAAAGCCCTTTGGAGTCTCTCTTCACTAAGAAGGAAATCCTTTTGCTGTTAGCAGTTCCTGTAGAGAGAGCTCTACAGCTGCAAGATCCTGATGAGGTTAAGCATTAATTAAATTGAACTGCGAGAAAATAATTATGGGCACAGATCCGTCAGGGCGAGTTGTCACTAACCAGTAACAAAGTTGGATAGAAACTCCATCAGCGGAACTGTCAGGCGACTGTTAAAAAGAATATGAATGTGTCCCCAAAGGATAATTTCAGTGGGGGTAGGTAAGGGAGGAGATTTGGAGGGTTGGATTGCAAAGGATTAATGAAGCAAAGGGCTTGTATTTTCAATTGGAATGTAAAATGCAAACTTAGTAAGCTGTGATATCATCATTTAACCTTAGTGTCCAGCTGCATACTCATTTCTAACATGCTAGTGGGACAATGAAACTTGGTGCATCAAAGTAAAATTTCCTAAATATGAGACTAGATGAAAGATTATAATTTTTTAAGTGTACAAAGGTTCATGATCCAAAAATATAATCTCATTTCCATGGATGCCATATCCTTAATCATAATTACAGAGGAAAATGAGTATAAATTTGGAGGCCTTTCTTTTTTTTTTTTTGGCAGGGGGTAGGTGGTACTGATGCCCTTTCTGCAAAAGCAACACTAACCCAAAGGTCTTTGTCTGAAGGGAGACTGTACAAAAGGGAAGAGAATGCAATTCCTGAATTCTGGATTGATAGATGGCCTTTGGCCAGGAGGAGATAGAGGGGATGAAAAAAATTTATACGCTGAAAAATTCCAATCTTCCACTACTCTGATGAATGCTGAATGCCTCCCAGAGAGGTATTAGACTGAGGCTTGATGTCAACAGCAGAGAGCAAAGTTGATATAGAGTGACCACAGCCATGAGTCAAGGTGTGTTATAGGGAGGTGGGGAGGGGTGGAGGAGTCATTGAAGGTTGTAAAAATGAACATCTGATAATATAGATCTAGGTAGGTCAGGTCAGGTCCAATGAGATCAGTGGCTGGCGGGATATTGGTAAGGCCCTACATAGATGTAAGATTCTAGAGACTGAGCAGGATTCAGGCACTAGGCTTGGACTTGAGATTTGAATCTAGCAAGGGTGGGGAACCTATGGCCCCAAAGCCACATGTGGCCCTCTAGGTCCTCAATGTGGCCCTTTGACTAAATCCACACAGAACAAATCTCCTTCATAAAAGGATTTGTTCTATAAAACTTGGACTCAGTCAAAAGGCCTCACCTAAGGACAAAGAGGTCACAGGTTCCCCACCCCTGGCTCTACCAATGGCCCAGTTTGCCACCTTGACAAAGTCACCTCCTTTCTTTGAGCTTTAATTTTCTCTTTGATTAAATAAAAGGCCTGGACTAGATTATCAAAGTTTCTTCCCGCTTTATTAATGCAATTAAGGATTTAGGACAGGGTGTGAGCAGGAGCAACAGAAGTGAGCAGTGTTAGCAGGCTCTAATGCCACAGGAGAGGAAGCTTCTTCTCTCTCCCCTTTTATGCTCCCTGCTCACTGTGGCATGTTCAGGACTACCTGTGTTTATTGATCATTGTGGAACAGAGGCCAGACACCTACAGGTGAATTTTTCTTTTAATGGAAGAAAGAACAAAAATTCTAAGAATATCTCCCTGATTCCCTAATAAGAACACATTTGTACAGTGCTTTTATTGTCTTTTTCAAAGGAATTCCTTTTTCAAAGGAATCTCACAAATATGGAAAGATCACTGGATAGGGAGACTTGGGTTTTTATTTCAGCTTTATTGCTAATATTCTATGTGAATTTGATCAAATCACATCCCCTCTGTAAGCCTATTAAAGATTATATGTGTGTGTGTGTGTGTACACACACATACATATGTGTATATGTGTATATGTATACATATATATTTAATGAGTCTATAGAAATATTATATATGAATGTATATAATAAACATATAATAAGTATAATGGATATAAAACAAAATGGGTTTATGGATATAATATATGTTAGATAAATATATAATAAATATATAGTATATTAGACATACATCCATTACACTGCATATAATTATATATGTATATGTATTTAATGTGTACACATACCAACACACACACAGCATACCATGTTTTAAGAAAGAGTCTAAAAATCTGGAAGATCTGGGTTCAAATCCTGTCTCTGATGCCCAGTGCCATCATACAGTTAGTATGCAAGTCACTAAACCATTCACTATCCCCAGGCAATGCTCTAGGACTGCCAGAGTAGATGCCAAGCTTGTTCATTTGGAGATTTCTTCACTGGGAGCTTCTAACACTGACGAAACCAATGGTCCTTTTAAAAGCAGGGAAACAAAACAAATACGGTGAACAAGATGGAACAGGGTGGATAAAAGTGTATTGGATTTAGAGTCAAATGTCTTGAGCTCAAGACCTGATTTTGCTATTTACCTGAGTGACCTTGGGAAAAGCACCCTGCCCCTGCTTTAACCCCCACAGGATTTAGTTTCTTCCATAGTGAAGAAGGTATTTGAACTGTAAGACCTATAAGGTTCCTTATAGTTTAGCTAGCCTATGATTCTAGGACTAGACAATCTCTAAAATTCCTTACAGGCTCTGATCCTAAAAACAACCTTCTAAGACAGATAGATATTCTTTCCATTCTAAAATTCTAATTTGTTGAGTTTTTTTCCTCTAAAAGATACACACACACACACACACACACACACACACACACACACACACACACACACGCAGGCACGCGCACGGCTCACTATTTTTACAAACAATGAAACCAAGACCCAGAGAAAGGAAGTAATTTCCCCAGATTAGTGGCAAACTAAGGTTTGTCAAAAACAAATGACCTCCCGTGCCACCATGCTTCCAGACTGCTCAGTATGAAAAACTTGGAACTACAAACACTTCCCCCCAGCTGATAGATGGACGGCCCAATGACCCCTCTCTAGTATTTGCTTGACACTGGGTAGGAGAGCCTTCTTTGGGAAAAAAAGCCACAGGCTTGTGGGAACCTGCTTTGCTAGGGCAGACGAGACAGGATTGAATGAGAAAACTCCAGCATATTTCAGGCACATATGCCAAACAGCCTTAAGGAGACAGACACTTTTAGGAAAGCAAAGTTTTCTGAGAGACATGTCAGGGAAGATTTATGTCAAGGCAGCTGTGTTCTCTGCTTCCAAATCAGTCCTCCCCTGACAGGAAGGGGAGAATCCAGGGAGGACAGCAAGCATATGGGGGCTCCTACATAGGTCATCTCTCACTGGGAAAAAGAAGCATGGTACAGGGGAACACTTGGTTTGGAATTGGAGGACCTGGGTTCAAATCCTGTCTATGGCATTTCTTCCATGTTTGACCTTGGCCAAGTTAAGTTCTTTGGACCTTAATTTCTTTATCTGTTAAATGATGATCCCACCCTCATCCTTCCCTCCTGTCTCTATGTCTTTGCACAGACTGTTCTCCAAGTTTGCTTTCTGCATTTCAGCTTCTTAGAATCCCTACTTTCCTTCAAGGTTTCACCCAGGTGCTACTTTTTACCCAAGGCCTTTCCTGATTGCCCCAGCAGCTAGTATACTCACCTTTCCCAATGACTTTGTATTTGTCTTATATATTTGCACATGTACATGCTTTGTTTTATTTTGGAGCAGAGCATCATTTCTTTGACAGTGGGAACTCCTCTCCTACTGCAATTAAGCACCTTCTGCACAACTTATTGTTCTGGAGAGTTACCAGGGACAATGAGAGATTAAGTGTTTTACCCAGGCTCACACAGAAAGCAAAGGGAAGAGGCAAGACTCCTCTCTTTCTAATCCTGAGATTTATTCTCTAACGATGACGCCATGTTCCATGTTATTTCTCCCAATAGAATATAAGCCCATGGAAGGCAGGAGCTGTTTTATTTCTCTTTTTGTATCCTCAGTGTCAAGCACAGAGAAGACAGTTAATAAATGCTTGTGGATTCAGTGTGTGGAAAATTGAACTTGATCACCTTGAAGGTCCCTTTTCTGCTGCAAATATATGATGTGATCTAAGAAATGCTGTCTGAGGTAGCAATACTTTGTATACCTCATTCCAGTTCTATGGTAGAACTGGGAAAGTCATGCCACCTCTATGAGTCACAGTTTCCTCACCTATAAATTGAAATACTACTATAATACCTAAGACACTGTATTATTTTGAAGATCAAATGAGAAAATGTGTGTGAAAATCTATTGACAATTTCATGGCCATATAAAGCCTTTTAGTGACGGTGGCAGATGATTATAAGGACATTGATTACAGAACCTAAGACAGGATTTCAGAACTAGTAGAGATGATCTAGTCCAATCATCTCATTTTACAGAGGAAGAAAAAGGCCCAGAGGTAAAGTGACTTACCTAAGGTAACAAAGGGAGCCAGTGACAGTCAGGACTAGAACCCAGATCTCAGTTCCTTGGCCTTTCTTTTGCCTCTGAATTGGGCTACCTCAAAGTCCTGACCTAGTGGAGCTCTAGGGAGACTCCCACTTCATAAGGGATGTTTCACAAGCTAAACTACTGCCCATAGGTAGGGAGTAGCTGCTTAAAGGAAAATTAGGGATGGGCCTACAGGGTGTCTTATAGCATGGTCTACTATCTTAGGAAAGAGATGCTCTTTCTGGTTACTGGCTGTTCAATATTTAAGCACGGCCATAGCCAAATAAGCCAAATAATTTAAAACCATTAAAGACTCTGAATATTGTCTTCAAACTAAGTGAATAATTTATGGGCTGAGCTGTAATAAAAGGAAAACCTAACACAAGGGAAACACACCCAGAATAAGAGATTGGGTTTCAGACTTATAAATAAATGAACACCCTCCATGGGTAAACAGGCCAGACAATGTTTCTGTCTCTGGGTGTACTCTTGTCACCAGGGAACTGAAAGGCAAATAGCCATGGGATAAGGCTGGTACAGCTTGGCACCTGGTTCAGGATGGAGGCTGGAGATGTCTGTTCCTTGGGCAATTGGGAAGATGTCCTCCACACACAATCCAAGAAGATAGCACTTAAACCCTGCTTCAAACTCCTGGATTAGTCCAAGAATATGTTCATTAGCAATTTTTTGTGCATGGTACTATGTTAATACTCCTAGGAATAGGTAAATTTCTTAGTAAAAGCAGACCTCAGACATCAAGTACAGTGCTGTGCAAATTACTTTGGACAAACTGAAATAATTAGATTGATCGTCATACAATAAGCTTACAATTTGCATCTTAAAAAACTTACACTATGTAATATGTACTCATTTTTCTGCAGTAATTTGTTTTACCTTGTTTGACATTGAATTTATATGATTTTGACATGTATGCTTTAATTTTTCCATCATGAAACCACACCACATTGGGAACTAAGTGTATATTTCATAAACAATTCATTTTTCTAAGTCTGGCTTTGATTATTGTTCATTAATTTCTAATGAGGTTTAAATCTGGTAAGTTTTCAGGAAATAAAAGCATGTTGTTTTCCACCCTTTGGATAAATTTCTTAATTTCTTGGTGATTTGTGGCATGGTACAATGCTGTCTTCCTGTATTATGCCTCCATTTGGAAATTTCTGTAATGTTGGAACAGCTGCTTCTAAGAATTTTTTCTTGTCCTCTTTTGATGAAAATATTTATTAGAGTTTATCATTTGCCCATAGGGAACAAAACTTTCATATTTATTTGAAGTAAAAGTAAATAAATCTTCTAAATATATGGGGGGAAAGTATGTACTTTTATAGTCTGATGATGATGTTTTAGAGTTTGATGAATCTTATAGACTGACCTGGACTTTTTTCTGACAACAATTTTGGTGTAACTTTGAATGAAAAAAAAATGAGTTTAATCAATAAAAATTACCATTTTCAAATCTTCAGCACTTATTTTTATATCTTTTTTGTGACAACTGTTTTTCTTCATATCAATAATGAGTTTTGTTGTCTATTTTGCTTTTTTTTTTCAAACTGGTCTTCTCATTGTTCTTCCAAATTTGAGAAGCCTAGGCCACACTGAAAAGGATCTCTTAACATCTCTTCTAGCTGCCTAGTCCAAAGGTTGTTTTTTCCCCCTGAGAATTCATTAGGCTATTTTATAGCAATAGTTTGACAGTTTGTGGCACTTTTTCCATTTTCAAATTCATTTTCCTTCGTGCTTGGGTGTGAGGGATACTTTTTCATTGAGCGTGAATTATCCTTGAAATGCTGACTTCCCCATACCACCACCATGTGCAATATCTCTAAAAATCACTGAACTGTTCTTGTTAAAATCTATAACTGCTGCATAGAAATATCCATTCTCAAAACAACAACAACAACAAAATATTAAAAACACACAAAAAATAGAACAATGAATCTTTTGTAGAGCATAAAACAGAACCCTCAATTGACATAGAACCAACTAAGGACGGGTAACTCATTTCAATCTGGTTTCATCTGGTCAAAGTCAAACATTCTGAGTCAGCTAGCATTAGCAGAAGCACCTAAATATACCCCTGCTATCACAAAATACAACTCTATCAAAACTATTGCTTGTCCCAAGTAATTTGCACATTGTAACATCCCTGACAAATGATCGCTTAGTGTCTAGTGATATTTACTGATCATATTATCCTAAGGCAATCCCCTTGTTCTCTGAATGATTCTCAATTGCTGGACAAATGATCACCAGGGAGAGAGAGAGAGAGAGAGAGAGAGAGAGAGAGAGAG
This sequence comes from Pseudochirops cupreus, assembly GCA_028627135.1. Taxonomy (NCBI): domain Eukaryota; kingdom Metazoa; phylum Chordata; class Mammalia; order Diprotodontia; family Pseudocheiridae; genus Pseudochirops; species Pseudochirops cupreus. Next base: position 263,482,283 of record CM053581.1, on the reverse strand, counting down.
AGAGAGATCACAGACTCATAAAGATAGAAGAGATAGAAGGATATAGATAGAAGAGAAAACATTTTATAGAGCAGGCCTATGAATGAAACCCATATGCTCTGGCTTTAAGTCTAATGTTCTTTCCACTCTGTTACTCTGATTGTGCCCACCCTCTTGCCATTGGGTATATGAACATTCAAATCATCAAGAATGGCTGGACATCTTATTTGCATTTTCATCTTAAAATCTCTTGACATTATCTCTTGCTCTTTACTCCTTTCCCTCAGTTCCTGACAAAGAGGTGGTCCTTCTTGCAAAATCTAAACCCTATATATGAACCCTTGTCCCAACCTACCTTTTCAGCCTTATTGAACACTACTCTCCGCCTCACACTCTCTGGTCCAGCCAAATTGACTTTGTCTTCCTCGTATATGCCACTGTCTCTGTTCTGTCTCTGTGACTTTGTACTAGTCACCCCCAGTACCTAGAACATACTCTACATTTACCTCTGCCTTAAAGATTGCCTCTTCCTTTAACTCAATCATCATCTCCTGCATGATTCTATGCCTGATCTCTCTAAATGCTAGCATTGTCCCTCCCTTGTCCACATCTGCCTTGTATTTATTCACTTTTTAATTTATGCTTGTGTTTAGTTGTTTTTCAGCTGCATTTGACTCTCACTGGGGGTTTTCTTAGCAGAGATATTGCAGTGATTTGCCATTTCCTTCCTTAGCTCATTTTACAGATGAGGAGCTGAGGGAAACAGGATTAAGTGATTTGCCCAGGGTCATACAGCTAGAAAAAGTCTGAACCCAGATTTGGACTCAGAAAGAGGAGTCTTCCTGACTCCAGGCCCAGCACTCTACACACTATGCCACCTAGCTGCCTGCTTAACATTTCTGTATGGATTTGTTGTCTCTTTTATTCAAATGTAAGGTCCTGGTAAATAGGGATTATTTTATTATTAGTACTTATGTTCCAACTGCCTCACGTAGTACCTGACAAATAGTAGGCACTTAATAAATGTTTTATATTGATGGATATGTTGATTCTTTGAAGGTTTCCGGAGGTAAAGTTTCCATGACATCCCTATTCTAGGGTTTTGTTTTGCTTTGCTTTTTGGAGGGGGGAAGGTAGGGGCAATTGGGGTTAAGTGACTTGCCCAAGGTCACACAGCTAGTTTTGTGCTATTCTAGGGTTCCATCCTCTAAATGTTAAAGTTCTCCTCTCCATCCACCCCAAATTTCTCCTGTTTCAAGGGAATCCGATTTCCTTTTGTTCAGTCATCCCTGGACAACTGCTTAGTATCTGGCCCCCACAGACTTGGAAGATGACATTTAATTCTTTTTATTCCTTCTCCTTTAGAGCTAAATGAATATATTATGCTCTGTAATATCAACTGTGCTTTCTACACAGGAGACAAGGCAGGATGAAAGCAATGGACATGGTTTTAATGATGCTCTAAACTCGGCACGATTGTCTCTGTACTGCCAACTCCATCTGCTAGAAATCACTGGGCACCTCGTCTGGGGAAGGACAGAGATTAATGAACCACAGCCATGCCAGGTGCTCCTTCTGAACCCGGCCAAAAGGCCAACTGTTATCAGGGCGGCTTTGGGGAGCAAAGATTATCGATCTAAAAGACAGTAAAGCCCTTTAGTAGGTTGGATTCTAAGAATTCAAAATTTGTATGGACTGAGACAATGAATGGGATACAGATTATCTCCACTTCTTCAGCCTTTAGTCAATCAGTCAATACTCATTTAATAATTTCCTATTCTGTGCCAGGCAATGTGCTAGATTCTGGGGACAGAAAGATAAAAATAAATAGTTTCTACCTCCCAGGAGCTTAACTTCTTTTTTTTTCTTTTAAATGACTTGTTTATTTACTTTTAATTTACAAGATTCGGTTCCACATTCACTTGAGTTTCAGATTTTCTCC
>CM053581.1:263464511-263479862 GCA_028627135.1 Pseudochirops cupreus | reverse complement strand
AGGGTTGTAACCAATGAGTGATCACTGGGAAAAGAAAAAAAAAAGCAAAACCAGACATGAAAGAGAACGATAGCGTGTTTTGCTTCAGTCTCCATTTAAACTATAGTCTTTCTATATCTTTCTCTGAGTTTAGGTATCTCCTTCCATCCTGAGGCTTGTAGAGTTGTCTTTAGCTGTGCGTTGTTGAGGATAGTCCAGTTTATCAAGGTTGGTCATCATCAGGAGCTTAACTTCTAATGGGGCTAGGGGGATGTGTACATATATAACTTCATATAAAATATAAATGAGGGAAACGTGGGGGGGGGATTTGGGGAGGCAGGAAAATTTTCATATAAGAGGAGGCACTTTAGTTCACTATGAAAGAAATGAACTAGCTTTTCCAAGATGTTGAGGTGTCTGGGAGCAGATTTAAGGAAGGAGAGATAACCAGTGTCAAAGTAGAAAGGCATGGAAAAAGGAAATGGAGTGTTCCACGAGCAACAGAAAGAAGATCCCTTTGCATGGATTGTTGAGTGTGTGAAAGGGAGTGATGTCTAACAAGGCTAAGGAAGAGAGTTTGTGCAGCAAACTGATTCTGTAAACAGTTTCAAAAGGAGTGAATGTTCTAGATGAGGCTGTAGTATTTCTGAAGCATCTCTTTGAATGACAATTACTGTGCTAACTCAAACTGATTTTTATCCTGTTAGTAAAGCAGGTGTCCTAGGAACTTCTAACCAGAAAATCTTGGCTAGTCAAAAGTCAAATTACAATTATTATTTGGACCTTAAAAATGACATAGCTATGAACATGTTTTATAATTAAAATTGTTTCTCCCTCAAATTAGCGGGGATAGACTGCTCCATAAGAACCAGTCAAGACTCTAAAAGCAAAGCAGGGAGAAGGGAGAGAAATTAGCCTAGGTTGAGGGTAACCAGATCAATCCATACTTCATATAATCATGGAATCTTTGAGTCAGAATGGAACTTCAAAATCATTTCGTCTAATCTATAGCCAAATAGGAATATACTCTTCAGTGTTCTTGACAAGAGGCCAGCTGATTTATATTTGAAGACTTTTGTGGTACAAAATCTACTATTTCCTAAGGTAGGCCATTTCATCTTAGGATAGACAATTATTGGTAAATTCTTTTTAATTTTTTTCTTTTTTATTAATAAGAAACTTTTTTAAAAAATTTTATTCTGTTTTCTGCTTCTGATCTTTTTATTTATTTTATTTTTAATTCATGGAAAAAAAAACAAATATTTCCATAACAGTATAATAAAAAAGATGATTGTACATAAAACTGCAAATCTATAATGTACAATTTGCTATTCCTTTTAAATATATGATAAAGTTATTGTGTGAATTTCTTTGTTTCCCTTTATTCCTCCCCCCCACCTGCCCTAGAGATGGCTACCATTAGACACAAATGGAACATGAAATCTGTCTCCATTTCCTTCCTCCCCCTACTCTTATTTTTGCCTTCCTGAGAGAATATGAACACAATATATACTTCAAATGCTTGAAAAAAACTAATATGCCCATTCCTTAACCTTCTCTTCTTCAAGTGAATCATTCCAAGTTCTTTCAACCAAAATAGGTGTCATATGGTGCAAAGTACTCTGACTGTACTGGTGCCCCTCCTCCAGGCACATGCTAGTTTTCAATACATATCCAAAACTATAATCTCTAGAACCAAGTAATTTGTATTCAGCATGGTCCAGGCAAGGTGGAGATAGAGACAGTTGGATACATAAGAATTAGATGCATGAAATAAATATAGAACTATTTAGGAAATTAAAACAACATATAACATATGATTAAGATTGTCCAATATATAAACATTAAAGGAATTCAGAAGAGGGAGAAGTCAGTGTGGCCTGAAATAGTCAAAGTACTTTTAATGAACAAGAACCCTGTTGGGATAGGCCTTGAAGGATGGGTATAATTTGGAAAAATGGAGAAGTGGGCATGTCAGAGGGAGAACTAAAGCAGAAGCAGAACTTAGCATGAAATTTCACACACATACATGTGTGCACACACACACACACACACATTTATTTATGGGAAATAGATGGCAGACAAGAAGAGACAATGAGGGGAAGAGCCTAAGCATAGGGTAAGTACAGAGAATTCATGTAATATAAGGCTATAGAGATAAGGGAGATGAATATCAGGCCCAAGGTTAAGAATCTATGATTCCAACTTCTCAACTCACTTATGGTCTTCTGCCCAAGCTCAGATTAAGGTTTTGGTTTTACTGCTGAAGGACTAAGCTTCAGAGAGATTCAATGACATCACCCAAATCAAAGGTACTCTTAAGGCTACATCAGGAATTAAAATCTGCTTTTATTGGGTTAGGGGTATTTTCTCCCACCGTCAGGTAATCAAATATCAAAGTGATCAGATGCAGAGCTGAAAGGGAAATAAAGTTCATCTAATCTAACTCCATTTTGCAGAAGAAGAAACCAAGGCTCAGCAAAGATTACTGACTTAGCCAATGTCCCACAGTTGGTATGTGGCTGGTAGTAGACAGTAATCATGCCTCTGGGTAGTGCTAAGCATAGGAAAAGGAAGCTAGGGAGAAGAGAGCTATAAGTGGGAGGTACAATATATTACAATGTACTATTCTACTTTGAGAAGAAGGTGGTAAGTTATTTTGTTATTTTTTGATTGTTTTTTCTTTCAATTATCTGTTGAATGGAGACCTTTGATAGCATTTTTTTTTCCTGACTAGCAAAAATGTTTCCATGGACTTATGTGGAAACATTTATTTTAGTACACGTGTTGGGGACCATCCCTGTTTTGTCGTAGTGAATCCTTTGGTTGGATTAAAGTAGTCCCAGTGGCATCAGGTATATAGTTGTAAGGGGGTTAAGGTCATGCCCTTTGACTTCTGTGGTCAGAGGGAAGATGGTACAACTGAATTCTGGAGGGGCCTACCTCTACACTTGCTCCTTCTCTTCCGTCTTCCTGCCGATGCATTACGGAGAGCTGGTTGGAGCTGGCCGATCTCAATAGGTGTATTGGTACGGAAACTCTCCTTGAACTTCTGCATCAGGGATTCCACGGTTTCCTGCGTCACCTCAGCAGCTACAGGGTGGGCAATGGGACCAGCGTTAAGGTGGAGTGAACATTCAATATGATATAGGCTGCTAGCCCTAGAACCCACCCTCATACCCAATCATACTGATGATGATACTAAAGTAACACCACTAATAATCACAATTCAATTGTCATAAACAATATCTAGAAGTTTTGAACTAGAAGGGACTTGGAACAATGAAATGTTAGAGCTGGAAGGGACTTTGGGACAATAGGATATTGGAGCTGGAAGGGACCTTTGACTAATAGAATTCTAGAACTCTAAGAGACTTTGGACCATAGTATCCTAGAGCATAAAGCAAATGGGAGTCAGTGAATGGCAAATATTTACAGTATTCGCTGAAAATAAAACCCCAAATCTTAGGCTTATATTACCGTCACACACTGACCAAGTGATTGAACAAATACAGTAAAATAATGTTGGCATTAAAACAAGTCACTTGGAAGAAAATGATGAGCTAACCATCACATTCTCCCCCTCACTCCGCTTTGCCCTCAGAGCCAAACTGTATTGGCATCAATAGAGTTAGTCTATAAGGAAATTTTAAAATAGGAGGGAGCTGAAAGGGACCTCTGAAAGAAAAAAAAAGTTTGGAAGTACAGAGGAGAAAGGAAAGAATGAAGTGAGACAAAAGCAAAGAACCAAGTGGGGCAGAGGAAGGAAGCTAGATATGAACAAGAGGAAGAGAGAGGAAACACATCACACACACACACGCGCGCGCACACACACACACACACACACACACACACACACACACACACACACAAACATACAATGGCAGAGGACGGATTCCTAAGAGAAGCTCAGCGTAGAAATAATCAGAGCGAGCTGGCTCTCCTTCCTCTTCTCCCTCCCCTCTGCAGGCTCAATAATTTCACCCTCAAATACCATATCCCAGAGTTATAGACTGCCCAATGCCATGAGACTGCTGGACATGTTAATGATGCCTGCTTCTTTGAAGGGGTTTCACCAGCCCTGGAGATAATACACCTGAAATGTCTTAGAAATGCCAGTTTCTAAGGAGCTCCATTCCAGGGCATGCTTATCGGCTCAGACAGATACGTCTATAGGACAGACTGATACTCAGGAGGCAGAAGCGACTGGGCAGACACACATTTCTGACAATATGCAGGAGGCTGAGGGCAGCATCCCTGAGGCCCTGTCTGCTGGGAAAAGCTGTGTTTGCTAAAGAGGAGAGCAGAATTGGTAATGCAAATTACAGGCTGGATGTATTATTCTTTCTTCCTTGCCTCTCCCCCTACACCTCCTTCTTCCCTACTTTCCTCATTCAGGGTTCTTTAACTCCTTGTTGTACAGGAGTAAGACTTAGAGTATTGTGTAATACAGAAAGGATGAGAAGATGCTGAACACAGCTGTCATAGTACACCTTTGATGCCAAGGTATCAGAACACCTGGAAAAGCAGTACCTAGGAGCTGTGAAGGTCAATTCCATGAATCCTCTATGAATAAGACTGAGAGAAAAAGCAAACAGATCAAGGTCATGAAGCAAACAATTAGAAGAGCCACACTGTCTTTGTGTCCTGATCTGGCCCTAGGCAAAATAGTCCCTGATGAGTAGGGGCTCCTCCATAGTGTATCATCTCTATTGTATGTATGTTTCTCATACTGCTCCTATCTTTCCAGAGTTTCCCAGACCCTTCTCCCCCTAGACCTTCCCTATATGTTCTTAACCTTTCCCTGCCCTGTCCAAAGGAGCTTGTTGTATATTCCATTCTCTCAGAGTCCATATCAGTGCTCCATGACAGGTAGCTATATACAGCACACTATTTGCCCCAGTGCTTTAGCAAATATGAATGCCTTCATGTATTGTCACTCCAATATAGCATACTTGCATTGAATAGAGGACTTCTGCATATAAAAAACCTGAACTCAATTCCCTTATGTATTCATTCTTTCACTAAATATTTACTAAATGGCTATGCTATAAAAGATTTTCTGGCAGGTCTTTTGTGGGATTGGGGAAGGAATTACAAAAAGGCCTGAGGAAAGGTTCCTTTCTTTAAGAATAATGTATCTGGGGGCAGCTAGGTGGAGCAGTGAATAGAACACAGGTTCCGGAGTCAGGAGGACCTGTGTTCAAATTCGGCCTCAGACACTTAACACTTACTAGCTGTGTGATGTTGGGCAAGTCACTTAACCCCAATTGCCATGCCTTCCCCCCTCCAAAAAGCAAAAAAAAAAAGTATTTAAAGATGGAAAGGTTCTTAGACATAAATGAGACATGTCCTCTCTCTTTATAAATGAGGGAACTGAGCCCTGGAGAAGGTGAGTGGCTTGTTCTGATTCACAAAGCTCTTCAGCAGCACCATCAGACTTAACTATAGGTCCTTTGACAATCCAGAGAGAGAGAGAAAGAGAGAGAGAGAGAGAGAGAGAGAGAGAGAGAGAGAGAGAGAGAGAGAGAGAGAGAGAGAGAAAGAGAGAGAGTGTGTTTACTATACCAGTGTCAAACACCAACTCACCCTGTAGAATGGGAGATACAACACATATAAATAATGAAAATGCTAGCTAAATGTGAAAGTTTATTTAAGAGAGGTACCTTATGTGATGTTAGTTTAATTTTTTGGTTTTTTTAGGGGGGTGGTGAGGATTCTTTTGGACTTAATAGCACCAAGAAGGCTTCATGGAGGAAGTGACATTTAAGCTAGACTTTGAAGGACAACTGGGAAATCATAGTTTCTTAAGAGTTAGAAGGCATATCAAAGGTCATCTAGCACAACCCATAAACACAAAAGAATCCTCTCTGCAAAATATCTGACAAGTCTTCATTCTGGCCCAGCTAGAAAGCTACCTGTCATGACCTCCCACTACCTGAGGATGATAAGGTAGATAAGAGTGCTTGAGGCAGATAGAGCAAGGTGTAGGTGAGATAGGAGTTAAGACCCAGTAGAGATCAGCCAGAAAAGTGATCAAAGAAAACAACTGATGTGGATACAAATGGTGCCCTAAGGGTTAAGAGTTGCTTTTTAGTACTTTGGGAAGCCCCTAGCTTTTTCTATAACCTAAAGGCATCCTAAATTCCTTCCCTCTCTACCCCTTATCTCGAACCTGAACCAAAAGAATTGCTGTTGTCTCCCTTATCCAGTATTCCCCAGATTCTTTAATTCTTAAACTGTATCCTTCTGCCCTATCCTTAAACCCTTAAACCATAAAGAATTCCCTTTGTCTTCTTCATACTATCCTTTCTTGTCTTGTCTTTAATCTTTAATCTCTATAAAAACCTCTACAACTAAGTACCCATTCTGAAACCTCTATATAAGCATAACATCCCCAAATATTGGGATCTTACTTAGCTTTCTTGCTTTGGAGGACCATGATGCTTTTTCTTGTAAAATGAAAAAGCTCCAATAGGCTAAACAAGAAGGTTTAAGTGAGTTCTTTCACACCTGAACCATGGTCTGCCAAAACTCTGCCCTCAACAGTGAGACAGCCCTTTCTACTTTGGGACATCTGATTATTAGGGAGGTTGAGTTGTTTTTTGTTTTTAAATATCAAACCTAACTTTATGTTTCTGCAAGTTGCAGACATTGTTCCTAGTTCTTCCCATGGGACTGAAACAGAACAAGTTTAAAGGAAGCTGGTAGAACAGGCGATAGAATGCTGGGTCTGGAGTCAGTAAGTTTTGAGTTCAAATTTAGCCTCAGACACTTAAAGGTGTGTAATGTTGGGCAAGTCACGACCTTTTTTTGCCTCAATTTCCTCAACTGTAAAATTGGGATAATACTAGTTCTTACCTCCCAGGGTTGTTGTGAGGATCAACTGAGAAAATGTTTGTAAAACATACTTAGCAGAGTGTGTAGAACACAGTAGGCAATTTAGGAATGTTTATTCCTTCTCTGCCTGCCATTTCCCACATGAGAGCTATTTAAATACTTGAAAGTATCTATTATATCCCAACCAAGACTGCTCTCAGAAAGCCTCAGCATTTTCAATTACCTTTACTAGTTATGGGATCATCAATTTACAGCTGATAGGGATCTACACTAGAAATAACTTAGACCAAAGCCCATTTCAGAGGAGAGGTGACTGAGGCCCAGGGAACTTAAGGGTCTTTCCCATGGTCACCCAGAGAGTAACCAGCAGACTCAAGATCCTCACAAGGCATGATTTTGAGGCTCTTCATCATCTTGGTTTCCATTATCTGGATATGCTCTGGCTTATCAATTCCCTTCAGAATTGAAAAAACTGAGCCCTCTTCTACTGATGTAATCTAACCAGAGCAGAATACCTGACCAGTTATGAACAGGATTATCACCTTTCTGGGCCTCTCAATGCAACACAGGGCTATATTTTCTCTCTTGGCTGCCAAAGCGTACTACTAACATTAAACTAGGATCCCGCTAAAAACCTCAAATCATTTTTCAAATGAAGTGTTATCCAGTCATGCTTAAGTAATCTTGTACCAGTGAAGGTGATTTTTGAATCCAACTTTAAGATTTTATACCTATCTAAATTAAATTCCACCAGAGTAAATTCAGTCTATGTTCCTAATCCATCAAAAGCATTTTGAATTCTGACCCTTATCCAGTATATTAGCTATCCCTCCCAGATTTGCATCATCTGCAAATTTGATAAGCATGCCATCTGTGCCTTTATACCCATAATTAATTTTAAAAATGTTAAACAACACAGAGCAAAGCAGAGATTCTGGAAGCCCTTCACTTAAGATTTTCTAAATTGTTTTCAAATTATTAATGGCTATTCTTTAGGTAGAGTCATACAACCAGTTTTGAACTCATTCAATCATACTATCATCTCCTCTTAAATTTCTCCATAATTCCCCATAAAAATAGCAAGAAATCCTTGGTCAACTGCTCTTCTAAAATCTACATACACAATGCATTTGGGGTCCCCGTGATCTACCAATCAGTGTTCATATCAAAAACAGAAATAAGAATAGTGTGGCATGACGTTTTTGATGAGCCATATTGACTGTCTTTGATCACTGCTTCTTTTTCTAGATGTTCACTAACAATCTTATTAATAAAAACATTCTGTATCTTCTCTAGAAGATACATAAATTAAAAATCAAGGTTCAGGTAACTCAAGAACAAATTAGAAAGACAGGAAAATAGGGTATTTGGGGAGTAGAGCAACTGAGGGTCAGGGTGCATATGAGGAAATAGGAGATAAAGCTGTGTGGGTTGTGTGGATACAGAATGTGAGAGGACCCTGAATGCCTATTTAATACATTTGGACTTTGTCCAATAAGCAATGGGGGGTTGTTTCTGAGTGGCAAAAGGTCTCATGATCTGAGCTATGAAATCGGGCAATTCATCAGGTTGGTTTGTGTGGAATTTGGGTGGGGAAGACTAACCAAGGTACATAGGTCAGGTGACTTCAATAGTCCAGCCAATGGTAGCAAGTTCCTGAATAATGGTAACAACATGGGAATGGTTGGTGGTGACAATATTGAGCCATTCCCACTGGTTCATGATCAGAAATATTCATAGGATGATGGTGATATAGTGCTTTAAGGTTTACAAAGTGCTCTATAAATATTATCTAATTTGGTCCTTGTAACAACCTTATGAAGTATGGATTATTATTATCTCCATTTTACCATGAAGAAATTATCAGGCAGCCAGAGAGGTTGTGACTTGCCCAAGGTCACACGACTAATAGTCTCTGAGGTAGGATTTGAGCTCTGGTCTTCCTGACTCAGGTTCCAATGTGTTATACAGTGCATCATCTAGCTACTTCTTCCTATGAGATCAAAGACATAGTGCAGAACTTCTAGCTCTAGAGTGGGGTGGGGAATCTATGACCTCAAGGCCACATGTGGCCCTTTAGGTCCTCAAGTGTGGCCCTTTGACAAAATCCAGACTTCATGTTCTGTGAAGTCTGGATTCAGTCAAAGGGTAGCACCTGAGGACTAGAGGGCCACATGTGGCCTCAAGGCCATAGGTTCCCCACCTCTGCTCCAGAGCCTGTAGAAACCATGGAAACTAAAAGCCTGAATTCTATGTTTAGTTCATCTGTCTGTGACCTTGGGCAAGTGACGTCTCCCCTCTGTTGTTCAGTTTCTTTTACTGACCAAATGAGGAGGTTGGGCTATCTGAAGCCTCAGGTTTCTCCTACCTCTAAGATTGTATGGTTTCCTCCACACCTAATTGATGGAGGGGGGGAAAGGGAGGCAGAGAGACTTTGCCCAAAATGACACAGCCTGTTTGAGTAATTTTAAACATATATTTTACATGTGTGTATACATACACATGCATAAACATGTATAGATATACATGTGTGCACAGTATATATACCTCTCTATGTAGGTGTGTACATATATACACACATACTTCTATACATATGCACAACAATGTATATATACACACATATACATATATAAATTCATGTATATAGATACAAAAATGTAGATATTTAAAAGTATTCAAAAAAGCTGTGTTTATTCCTCATAACCCCTCCTAAGTTCTCCCTATTGAGAACAAGGAGATACTAACCTATCAGTCTGGCAAACTCGACAGATGGAGTTTGAACTGAGCAACACAGCAAACTGGAAAAGCAAAGTGGGGAGAAGGAAAAAAACCTCTCAAACACCCTTGGAATTGACAAATGAGAAACTGTCATGTTTAATGGGAACAAATGACAGTGGCCTGCAGAAAAGAGTATCTGTGGGATTACCCCATGGCCCAGGTGGAGGAAGAGGAGGGTCTTAGCAGCAGGATGCATGTGTAGGGGTGGGGGAGGAGAAGAGGAGGTGGTAACAGGAACTGCTCCTTTGCAGAGACCGTGCAGGCACTAGCCATCAGATCACTGCTGAGAACTGTGGAGCAGTACACACTGTGTATGCACATTTCTCATTGCCAACAACCCGCCTGTGATGACACCCATAGGCTATCATCTATCTCACTTTCCCCCCATGTACTCTGGAGTATTCTGCAATGGCTTGGCTTATGGATCTGCCTTCAGTAGTCTGACTGCATTTTTTAAGTCCCTGATTTAGTTTTGAACACTCATCAAACCAATAGCATTAGTCCTAGTGGCAGATGGCAGGATAATACAAGTTGCCACCCCTTTCTATCCTGTCTAGTAGTTAGTTCTGTGTATCCCACTGATGCAATTCCTGTTTAACCACTAGGAGCCCTGAAATTCCTAGACTGTTGGCCATCTGGTCAATAGAACTCAATCAATCTTGACAGGAAGAAGATCAGCTATCATGGTTGTGTCCTGAGCCAGTAGCTCAGCTTGACTTAAAACATCCCAATGACTAGTGAGACCTCATCTGTGTCAATGGGGAAGGGCAAGGGTTTTCAGTTGGTGTTCCCATTAATTGGTTCGGTGTCATTAGACTGGAATGCCTGGAGTACTAGGCAATAGGTGTAAATTGCAAGCCAAACAAAATTATAATCATCCACATAGCCAACATGCAATCTCTCAGTCTTTCTCTGCATGATAGCTGCTGCTCAGGCAATACCCCTAGCAGGTGTCTTTACCCACAGTCATAATCTCAAATTCCTTTGGCACCTGAACTATGGCCTGTTATAGACCCACAATGCATAGTTGTGTCCAATCACTTAAATGGAATGTGTATAGGGCCATGGGTACTAGACCTAAGGTAAGAAAGAATATAAGCACATACATTTCTACTTTGGGGTTTAATTGGGGAGATAAGACATATACATAAAGGACATAAAACCAGGAGGCATCTTAGAGAGACCATCTGATCCATCCTCCCACCCAAAGCAAGAATCTGTTTGAGAAGGCTCACAGAGAAAAGACTAATAGCAGACAGATATCTTAGGAGAAAGAGCCCTAAGTAAGGAGTAGGGGCACTTGGGTTCTAGTCCTTCCTGGCTGAACTGCTTCTAGACCTTTCCATCATGCCTCCATGTTGGGTAATCTCTCTTAGCCTCTACCCCTTTCAGTCTCCTTTTGTATGCTGTCATCCACCATTAAATTCTAAGTTATTGGGGGCAGGGACCATCCCTTTTCATATGTTTATGCCCTGGATTTTTCACAGCGTCTGGCACAAAGTACTCAATAAGTATTTAGAGACTGATTCTCATTAATGAGCTATAGTACTTCAGGCAACCTCACTTTCTACAGCTCTCATGTAAGAAATTCAGACTATGTAACTCTAAATTTCCTACTCAACTTTAACATTCTTTATTTAAGCTCAGCCTTCTGTTGCATTCTTTGTTCTAAGGTCCTTTCAAGCACTAGAAATCTACATTGTAAGACCCCTTCCAGCTCTAGGTCTACATTCTATCATTCTATGTTCTTCAGTCCTGCCCAGTTATGACAATCTATGTCCAAAAGTGCCTTTTACATCTAACATCTCATAGTTCTAGGTGAAAGTTAAGTATGTCCATACATCTAGAAAATGTTATTTTAGTCCATAAACAATGACTCTGAAAACCCTGAATGCTTTGATGTTGATCTTAGTATATCACAATGCCTACAGATCAGGTATATAACACAAATGCCTTATATACTGAGTGGGATCAATCAGAGGGGATACAGTGTCTATTCCCTTGCTTTTGGCTAGGGGAATATCTATCATTCTTCTGAAAAACACTCACTGAGCACCTAAGAAAGACCCTGTATTAGGCAAAGAGAGGGATTCTTCTCCAACAGCTTATCAGTCTGATTATTCATCAGACAGAGGCCACAGGTTCAGAGGACTGACCACGATATTGATCTTAGTAGAAGGTTTGGAAAATTGTGATTCTTGGCATCTTCTTTTTACCTTTTATGTCACCATCACTGCAGGAGAAGAGGACTGGCTGAACAGAACTCAGGGCCATTATATAGTGTTATTTCTTTCATAGGTCACCATGGCTGAAAAAGTCCACACGTGGTGGCCAACTTTCTGCTGATTAGCTCTTCTTGACTTAGTCATACAGATCCTTGGATAGCAGTCTCTTAGTTCTGCCAGACATTTCCAGGTTGATAGTATTTACTAGACCTAGACACAATGAAATACACTAATACACACACACACAAATATATATACACATACATACATATGTACATATAGACACACACACACACACATATATACACACACACACATATATATACACACAGACATATTGCTTTTGTTGTTCAGTTGCTTCGGTCATTCATACCCTTTATGACCCCCATCTGTTTTCTGTTTTTGGGGAGGAGGGCAAAGGTACTGGAGTAATTTCCCATTTCCTTCTCCAGTGGATCCATTTTGTCAGGAAATCAGAGATTAAGTCACTTGCTCTAGGTCACACTCTTACTATGTGTCTTAGGCCAGATTTGAACTTAGATCTTCCTGACTCCTGTCCCAGAGCCCTAATGACTGAGCCATCTAGCTGCCTCTATACACACATATATACTTGTGTGTGTGTGTGTGTGTGTGTGTGTGTGTGTGTGTGTGTGTGTATCATATAGCCCTTGACCTCATGCTTCCTTTAAGCCCCAACTAAAATCCTACCTTCTACAGGAAACATTCCCCAACACTTCTTAATTCTAGCGTCTTCCCTCTATTGGTTATTTATTTATATATTTCTCTTATATGTAGTTTGCTTTTTATATATTTTTTTGCATAGTTTCCCCCACCAAACCATAAGCTTCTTGAGGTTAGGGATGTCTTTTGTCTCTTTTTGTATTCTGCGCACTTAGTACAGTACCTGATGTATAGTAGGCACTTAATTAATATTTACTGATTGATCACGCAGCTTATATTCTAGTTGGGGAGAGAAATCATTTCTGAAACTCCTCTTTAACAACTATTTTTCATCAGCTCATGAGCAGCTCAAGAAATTCTCATTACATGCTGTATGCACCTTATTTTTGACTCCTAAAACTACAGGATTGACTTTAATCATCTAAATGAATCGTTCTCAAACTTTTTTGTCTCAGGATCTCTTTTAACTCTTAAAAAGTATTGAGAACTCTCCCTTCCATAGAGCCTTTTATTATGAGTTACGACGATTCATTCTTATCGTATTAGAAATTAAAACATCTTAGAATTGCTACGAAAATAGTTTTGATACCATGTACCCCTAGAAAAGATCTCAGGGTCTCCTGATCATATTTTGGGAACTGCTGAAATAAACCATGGATTCATACCTGAATTGGTACCTGTAAACTTGTGGCTGCTTCCAAAATAATCAGATTCGCTTTCAGAGGATAGAGATCTTCAGTCTCCACAAAATGAGGGCTGCAAGTTCCAAAGGCAATTTGAAATTGGGATTGCAGAAATGTTTTAGACCGTGACAGCCTTGCTGGACTGAATATATAGCCTCCCAGGGGTATTCCTTGGAAGGAGACACCACGTTTTTCAAAATGTCTAACTTGTGGTGTATTTGTTAAATATCAAGAACATTGGTGTCATGGGATTTAGAACTAAAAGGGACCACACGGATCCGTTAATCAAACCCTCTCACATCTCACTCAAAGAATTCTTCTATTTCTGACCTTCCGTCCCCTGCTGCTCTATCTGAAAATTCTTAGGATCATAGCTATAGAACCAGAAAGAGTCTTAGAAGTTGCCTAGGGTAGCCTCTCATTTTATTGATAAGGACACTGAGGTCCAAAGGGCTTAAGTGACTTGCCCAAGGTCATTCAGATGGTAAGAAGCAGAGACAAGATTTAGTATTTTGATGCCTAAACTAGCACATTCCCGGTTTCACTTCATAAAAATTACTGAGTATTCAAAGGAGATAGAAACCATGAAAGGCTATGAGAAAATGTCCTCAGAAACCTGCTCATGCCATATATGATGGCACAAAGAAACACTCAGTCTGAATCTCTATTGCATCTCAAGAACTTATTTCTGAGAAGCAATTGATACTTCATAGTCTTGTTCTCATACCCATAAAGCACCATGGCTACTATTTCACTGATGGGGAAACAGATTTCCAGGATTGAAATAATCTGAATTGTGATGCAAGATTAATGGATAAGCATGAAAGCAAAATTCTGCAAAGAAGCAAGGGAGCCCCAAAAAATCCAGGATGGGAGGGTCCTCTATTTCCTAAAAGCACTCAGAATTTGCAAGGTAGA
Organism: Pseudochirops cupreus; assembly: GCA_028627135.1. Classification (NCBI taxonomy): domain Eukaryota; kingdom Metazoa; phylum Chordata; class Mammalia; order Diprotodontia; family Pseudocheiridae; genus Pseudochirops; species Pseudochirops cupreus. The sequence goes on along the minus strand of CM053581.1, from coordinate 263,465,758 downwards.
CAGATTTCATCTGACCCAAGTATTGGGCCATGGAGCTGACAGCAGATTCAGAAGTAAGGATACAAGTGAAGGTTACTGCCAATTTCCTTTGCAAGCAAGCTCTTGGCTTTGTAGAAAGGTATCTTTTTAAACTTGATTGTCTGTCATGCCTCAGAGCCCAGAGGTGAGCTCTTTCTCACATCATTCGAACCAATTTCAGCTATTTCTGAATTATACTTTAAAACTTCTATTTCTTTCCCTTTATTATTTTTTAAAAGCAATTCAAGATGTATGTATACTTAGATAATTCAAGAAATGGGTAAATTTCTAGTGTTTTATTATCTATTTATCCTATAAAGAGTAAAAGAAGGGAATAGGAAGTGAGGAGAGAGGTTAAAATATCTAAGTTGTTCCAAAATTGCCTTAGCACACACTACTCAGCAAATATCTATCTACTAAGGAGCATATACAAGGAGAGTGCAAAGCAATGGATTGGTGTGATTGAGGTTGCTGCTAATACATCAACTTGGAGCTTCTTCCTAGTTGTTTAAATTGAAGACAAATACTCTTGATACCCCCAAGACATAGATTTAAACATATGAAAGTCAACAAGAAGTGGTAAGAGATTTAGGGTGAAAGAAATATAACTGCTTTGCAAATATGTCCCAGTTCTCAATATTAAAATCAAATGCACTGTACATTTAAATATCTAGACAATGAACACTATGAGGATGAGTTAGAGTACTGCTAAGAGGCGCACAGGATTGCATCTATTGATTTACAAGTTTCTGTTTTCAGATCTTCAGTAGACAGGAGGAGATGGATATTTATATGTGTGTGTGTGTGTGTGTGTGTGTGTGTGTGTGTGTGTGTGTGTTCCTGATTTATGATTTTATTGGCATGAGGCACTTCCAGTGAGGAAAGTCTGTTTACCAAAATTATCTTGGGTCTATTAAGCTACTATTTTGTATATACCCATAATGAGTTACAACGATTAATTCTTATCATATTAGAAATTAAAACATCTTAGAATTGCTATGAAAATAGTTTTGATACCATGTACTCCTAGAAAAGATCTCAGGGTCTCCTGATCATATTTTGGGAACTGCTGAAATAAACCATGAATTCATACCTGAATTGGTACCTGTAAACTTCTGGCTGTTTCCAAAATAATCAGATTCACTTTCAGAGGATAGAGATCTTCAATCTCCACAAAATGAGGGCTACAAGTTCTAAAGGCAATTTGAAATTGGGATTGCATCCTCCTC
>CM053581.1:263447220-263464011 GCA_028627135.1 Pseudochirops cupreus | reverse complement strand
AGATGACTTGAAAAGTCCCTCTCAGCTCTAAATCTGTAATTCCATAATCCTGAGATAACATCTTTTTACACTAGTTCCACCTTTTGGTTCTCATTGAAACTAAGCTTTCTCTTGAAGAGAACACCTCTCTTCTCACACTCTCCAAGGTTGATTTATCTTCTCTCACATCCCTAAACAGATAGGGCCAAGAGGGAGACTGTTTGTTCTTTGTTCCACATGACAACTTTTACACTCTATACAGCTAGGTGGTATGGTGGATAGAGTTCTAGACTTGGAGTCAGAGAGACCTGAGTTCAAATCCTGATTCAGATACATATTGGCTGTATTGCCCAGGGCAGCTTAACCTTTCTGTGCCTTCCTTTCCTCATCAGCAAAATGGCTAAAACAATAGCACCTTTTTTACAGTGTTATTCTGATAATATTCTCTCTCTCTCTTTCTCTCTCTCTCTCTCTCCCTCTCTCCCTTCTCCTGTCCCTTTCTGCATATGTATGTGTATACACATATGTCTATATGTACACATTCTTTGGAATCATTGTATCGTTGGGAATAGTGAAGACACTCACAATTATTCATCATACAACATTATTGTTACAGTGTACAACATTCTCCTGATTCTGTTCACTTCGCTTTGTATCAGCTCATGTAAGTCTTTGCAGATTTTTCTGAAATCATCCTGCCTGTCATTTTTTATAGCACAATAGTATCCATCACAGTCATATATCACAACTTGTTCACCCATTCATGATGGGCATCCCCTCAATTTCCAATTCTTGGTCCCACAAAAAGAACTACTGTAAATATTTTTGTACAAGTAGTCCTCTCACCACCACCACCCCCCCTGCCTTTTTTAATCTCTTTGGGATATAGACCTAGCAATGGTATTGCTGGATCAAAGGGTATGAGCAGTTTTTTTTGCCATTTTAGTATAGTTCCAAATTTCTCTCCAGAATGGTTAGATCAGTTCGCAACTCTACTAACAGCACATTAGTGTCCTGATTTTTCCAAATCCCTTCCAATGTATATAATTTTCCTTTTTTTGTCATATTAGCTTATCTGATAGGTGGGTTGGTACCTGAGAGGTGGTTTAATCCCAGCAACCATCTTTAAAGTTCACTCCACTGTGCCCAGATATCCTAAATGCTGTTATCTGTGGACTTCAGGTTATTTTTTCTTCTTCCCACTAAATTCATTGTCTGCCTCAGTCTTCTTCTTTAACTTTAGCCCTGTTGCTTTGGAACACCCTGGCCTTCCATTTATTCAGCTTCTTCAACTCATATGTAGTGTCTCTAGTCTATCTCTAACACAGACAGGAGGGGCCATACCCAAGATACCAACCTTCTCCTCACTGTTCAACTTAATTTGATGTTGGTTCCAGAATTCCTAGTCATAGCTCTGAATAAAACATCAGTCAGTCAACAATGATTTATTAAGTGCCTAATATGTGCCAGGCTCTATGTGGTTACTGGTCATATGAGAATGGAACAGTATCTACTGACAAGAACCTTATGTTCTAATGAGGGAGACAATTAGAGTCTAAATCAGCAGGTAAGGAAAAAAAAATGCTTTCCAGGCATGTGGGATAGCATGTTGATAGGAGATGAAGGGTTATGTGTGAAAAACAGAGAGAAGGCCAGCTTGGCTAGATCTCAGTAGAGGAAGGAGAATAATGTCTAATGAGTCTTGAAGGATAGGTTGGGGGCCAACTCTTTATAAGCTAAACAGAAGAATGTACATTTTATCCTAGAGGCACTGGAAACAACCTTAAAAAAGAGAATGGTTAGAAAATAAAACAGAATTTTGGAGATGAGAGGGCCTTAGAACATAGAGTATTAGAACATAAAACCGAATTTGAGAGCTAGAGGAGTCTTTAGAACACAGACTGAGAAAGCTGGAAGAGATTTTAGAATATATTTAGAATATAAATCATAGAATGTTGGAACTAAAAATGAATTTTAAAACCTGCTTGCCCAACCCTCCCATTTTACAAATGATAAAAGTGAGAGTCACAGAGATAGAGTGACTTGATCAAGGTCACCTTGGATGGTCTGAGGGTAGGGACTGGGTATACTGATGCAGAGGCAGGAATTTTCCTCATTGCATATACATAGCTGCTGCTGTGGGCACCTGCAAAGTAGAAAGAATTTAACTGATTTGAGAGAGTAAACACTTGGTTAGGAGAGGGAGACTGAGTTCATAGGTATAGGAGAGAGGGAGCAGAGTGTTGCCTTATTAGATGATAAAAGTAGATTTGGTTGTGTTGGAGTTAAGCCCTCTGATTGGCTATTGTAGGAAAGGTGTGATGCAACCCATCTTTCTAGTGCTGATTGATCACACAGACAAATGGGGAGGGCTGGGGCACTGCTCTAGGGGATAGACTATCCCTGCTCAGTCCTAGAGTTTGCAGAAAAAAATATTCAAAGGTTTTCTGTGTCACTGCTCATCCCTCCCCTTTCCCCCTACACACTCTGAACTCTGCATCCTGAAACAACCCCCATACACAGACTCTTGATGTAGCTGACCTCAGGTAAAAGTGCCTCAGTTCAGTTTTGACTAATAATGACTTTAGTGGTTATTGTAAATGTGAGAGATGCCTTTAGTCAGGAGAAAGATTCATGGTGTATGTCTCCTTTGTTCTTTCTTCTTAGTATCTGCCAGGTTTATAATAAGGTAAAATCACAAACAAGAGGACAGAAGCTATTTCTTACTCCTGACATTTAATAGATATGTGATCCTGGGCAAGTCTCTTAACTTTGATGCCTTGGGCAATTTCTTAGGATTTATCTACTAAGTTATAGAAGTAGTTCATGCCCTAGAGTTTCCCTAGGCTGAGGAACTCACTGATCGTTTATATGTTTTCTTGGGGTGGTAACTTCCAAATGGTTGAGTCTCAAAAATTAATTGACAAATCATGAAATCAGAATCTCTGACTTGTAAAGCAAATAGTTCAAAGGTCATCTGGTCCAACTTATAAATGGAGCAGAATCCCCTAGACCATATGCTTGGTAATCAACCTTGAGCTTTTATTCGGAGACCTCCAGTGGTATAGAAGCTACTACTTCTGAGAAAACCCAGGCAGCTTTTGGCTCCCTTTGCCCTTCTTCAATATGTTCCTCTTGGTGACAGTGACACTCATCCATATAAGCTAGAATGAGCAGGGAGCTGGACAGCCACACTGGCATGTGATCTTCCAATATGTGTTTATAATTATGCAACATTATCTTAATTACCAGGATGAGAGGAGGGGAGAGATGTTGAAAAAATCTGACTGGGAAAATGCTCTGTGAAAAATAACGTGAAGCTCTTCCACGGCAGGCCTGTGATTGTGGTCATAATTGGAAATAGCACTATTAATACAATACTTATTCATTTCATATCATAAAAAAAAGGAAGCACTTTTTGCAATTACCCCATTCCAAATGAAATTAACATTCTGTGGCATTTCCCATAAATGGTTAGTTTGCACACATGAGTGGAGACAATTAGCCAGGATGTGATTGAGAACCGTGACTGGAGAGAGGATAAGGGGAGGGTCAGTTGGGAGCAGTCTTGTTTGGAGGCTTCCTGCAGTGTCTAGTTCCCTCATCGAGGTTACCTTTGATAAGGTCCTGTGATTAAACTGCTCCATTTCTGGAAATACCTCCATGTCTGCCCTGTGGCCCCAACATCAGAAGGGAAGGAAGTGGCACTACCCATTGCTTCTCAAGCCTCTGTGCTTATAGAGAGGGGATATTAAAGAGAAAGGCACTAACTCTATGGGATTTCAGGCTCTACCTCATTAAGAAACAGGGCACACTTTAAAAACACATTGACCCTGTGTTTGGCTTCAGCTCCTCAACTTTGAGCCTAAGGCTGCCAATCTCCACTAGGAAGGCTGACAGAGGAGAGTGGTCAAACAGCTCCTACCCTGGGGCAGAGGACACTCTGCTGTTCCTACTCTCTAGTGCATCTCCCTAAAACCATCAGATCTGTTGGATTCTGAACCATTCTTTGCCCTGACCTTTAAGACTGCCTGAAGCTCCAAGCCATTTCTGCTTCTGGGAATTGGGCTACCTTCTCTGATCTGTGAACCTTCCCCAGACACACATGTGTAACACACGCAATTAGACTGAGATCCAGTGGAACTAGTTGTTTTTTCAGTTCCTCTGACTAGATCCTCCCATTCCCCAAATCTGGACATTTTCTTCTTTCTGCCCTGTATACTTACAACTCTCTCCTTCCTCATTTTTGTTGTTGCTGTGTAGTCATGTCTGAATCTCCATGACCCTTTTTGGGGTTTTCTTGTCAAAGATACGGGAGTGGTTTGCCATTTCCTTCTCCAGGTCATTTTTACAGATGAGGAAACTAAGGCAAGAAGGGTTAAGTGATTTGCTTATTTATTTTATATCCATAATTTCCCAACTCTAAGTAGAAATTAGGAAGGTGCATTTTCTCAATTCTTCTCTATGACCATATAGAAACAATGTGTGTGTGTGTGTGTGTGTGTGTATGTGTATGTATTTATTTATTTTCCTGGTTCTGCTTACTTCAGTCTATATCAGTTCATATAAATCTCTTCCCATGCTTCTTAGAATTCATCTTTTCTGTGATTTGTTATGGTGCATTAATGTTCCATTGAATTAATGAAGCACAGTTTATTTAGTCATTTCCTATCAACTAACACCTCCCTAGACCTGTCAAGGGCATAACACATTTCCTGTTCCGAGTTGGTCTGGCTCCTCAACTCTTATATAATAACACTTGAATTGTATATAGACTTAGGATTTACCACTACCCTAGAGGCTTTGTCCTGAGGTGACATTCACCTCTTTGGGATGAGGAAGTATGCAAAGGTCAAAGCCAGGAATGGTGACTGGTGACAGGAAAGGGAGAAAAAGTTGGTAGAATGTTTTAAGTACTGGACAGAATCATTTGTATGGAATTACTTCCTTTCTGGGGATTTAGGGTTTTGATTCACATAATCAAAATTGTTGGTACAGACATTTAGGGTCTGAGGATCATAGGGGTGTGTGTTTAATACTCAACATCATTTAGGCATTCTAAAATACAATGTTTTTTCATCTTTCACTTAGTGTTAAATTAAGGTGAGAATGGTAAGAATAATGATAATGAGAGTTCATATTTATGTAAGGATTTAAGGTTTACAAAATATGTTTCTTCATAACAAACCTATGACAGAAGAAGCATATAACATTCCTTGCTTGTTTATTTGGGGGGGGGAGCATTTGTTTTTATATTCAGAGGCACTAATAGGTACAGTGTTTTATCCATGGTCATACACCTATTAAGATTCAACACGACTTGATGGAAAGAGAGCTTGCCTCAGACTTAGGAAGTTCAAGGCCAGCTGAAATCCTACCTGTGACATCTAGTGATGTGAGCCTAGGCAGGTCTCTAAGACTGTAAGTTACAGAGAAGATACCAATCTGTTTCAGTGTAGGAAATTCCTCACAGGGAGTTCTCTTCACTAATGAAATCCCAGGTGTACATATATAATATATACCTAATTGCTCACCATCTCAGGAGCCTGGGTGGGGAGGGGAGGGAAGGAGGGACAGAATTTGGAACTCAAACTTTTCAAAAATGCTAAAAAAAAAATCACTTTAACTTGTAATTAGGGGAAAATAAAATCATATATACATTTATGTAAATATGTACATATGTGTATATATATGCATACATATAAATATATACATATATACTCATACGTGTGTGTGTGTGTGTGTGTGTGTGTGTGTGTAAGACAAAGAAATCCCAGGTCCAGTGTTCATCCCTACGCCATTATCATATCAGAGTCAGGACTGACCCTCTGATTTCAAGTGCAAACCTTGTTTTGCTTCTCAATAGAGTATATTTGACATTTAAATTTTCCCTTAAAAATGACTTGGCAGAATGGAGTATACAAAGAAGAGGCAAAAAAAAAAAACAAACCCAGTCCCTGTCTTTAAGGAACTTATATTGTAGAGTGGGCAAAAGATATTCATGAATCCTTTTATATAAGACAAACACAGAGTAGGTCCAAGGTAGCCTCAGACGGGAATGCACCAGAAGCATCCTCTGTCTGCGTATTGCAGATTTCATCTTTGCTTAGGAAATCGGGAGGCTGGGAGAGGGTGGGATAAGCAGGGGCTGCTGTAGAGGAAGCAGCATGGTACCACAGAAAGAACATTAGATCATTAGATCCATAGTCACAGGCCTTGAGCTTTAATCCCAGCTCAGCAACTTCCTGAGCCGGAGATTTAGGGAAGGTCTGCTGACCTACCTGGTCTCTGTGTCCCTCTCTCTAAAATGAGGGGGTTGGATTGGAAATTTCCAGAGTCTCTCTTCTAGTTCTAAATCTGTGAGCATGTGTGATCCTGGGGAAAGTTCCCTGTATGTCTCTCTCCACTAAAAGAAAACTAGTGAGGAAATGCTAGATTCTACATCTGTGGGGTGTTTTAAGGACACCAGGAAATGGATAGAATAATGGTAGAATGCTATAAGGTGGTAGATGAGGACACTGTCCACAGTAGAGAGAATGTTATGACATGATGAGAAAACTGGTGGAGGTAGTGAGCTGTGTATTTGTCCCGAGAAGTTGGATTGACTGAGTGGAAGGCAGGGAGGGAAATTTATAGGTACAATGGTCCTAACACTACTGTTTGTTCCTTGGGTCATTATCATGTGTGTGTATGTATAATATATTATCTGATGTTGTATATTATATATTTATAATATAATTGCTTATCACTGTGCTAATTATTATAGTTATAGCTATATATTATATATGATGGATGCATTGTGTTTTTATATCACAATTATTTCTGGATGTACTTGCCTGGTGTTGAAATCATCATTGTTAAACAATAAATAATGAAATAAAACCCACCAACACAATGACTGCATTTTATAATACATCATCATCATCATCATCATCATCATGATGTTTTGTGGGAAGGTGTTCAGTTATGGTTTTTTGCTTCAGTAATAATGGTAATTATAATAATAACTGTCATGTTTGTAGCACTTTAAGGTTTACAAAGCAGGCTGATCACTGCAATGTGGCAATGTAAATATCACAAGAAAGATCAGCCCCATTTTGCTGTTATTCAAGGCTTCATGGTATGGTGGAAAGCTCATATTAAAGGCAGAAGTAACCTGCTGGTGGATACCAGCAGCCCCTGGAAGGTAGTGGGTGCTTAATAAATGCTTGGTTTTGGGTCCATTGATTCCTTGATACCACCACCAACACTTAGTAGCCGTGAAAATTGTGGGCAAGACACATAAACTCTCTGAGGCCTCAGTTTCTTCAGTTTAGAAATGGAGATAATAACATGTATGTGCACTGTCAGCCTCAGAGGGCTGTTGGGAGGGTTGGACAGACTGATGTACATTAGGGACTTGACGCGTGCAAAGGCTCTGTATGAAGACTGGCAATCGTTATTCAGTGCTTTCGTGGAGCTGTCATTTCACTGATGTGAGTGCTGCCTTCAGCAGGGCAGGTCACCCCCAGCCCCATCTGCCCATTTCTGAGCTTCCTCTACATGTACTCCCATAAATACTCAGCTGTGACTCCACCTATTTTGGTGAGCCCCTTCGTCTAGATCTCTCGACGTTGTAAGGTACACATGGGATGTGCATCGGCTTTCCCATGTTCTCACAAATGAATAATAATGTTACCCGGCAGTTCAGCTCTTATTATGATCTACATATATGTGACTGAACTGAGGTGGCTAGGTGACACAGTGGATAGAGTGCTGGACCTGGAATCAGGAAGACCTGAGTTCAAGTCTAGTCTCAGATACTTTATAGCTGTGTGACCCTAGGCAAGCCAGTTCATCTCTGTTTGCCTCAGTTTTTTCAGCTGCAAAATGGGGATAATAACAGTACCTACCTCCCAGGGTTGTTGTGAAGATCAAATGAGATATTTGTAAAGAACTCAGCACAGTGCCTTGGCACAAAGTAGGTGCTATGTTTAGTCATTTCAGTGGTATCTGACTCATTATGACCTCCTTTGAGGTTTTCTTGGCAAAGATACTGGAGGAGTTTCCCATTTCCTTTTCCAGTTCATTTTACAGATGAGGAAACTGAGGCAAACAAGGTTAAGTGACTTGCCCAGGCTCACCCAGCTAGTAAGTGACTTAGGCCAGATTTGAACTCATGAAGTTGAAGCTTCCTGATTCCAAGCCCAGTGCTCTCCCCACTGTGCCACCTAGTGGCCCTAGTAAGTACTATATAAGTGTTTGCTCCCTTCTCCCCTGTAAGCAAAAGTAATGGTAAGCGACAAGGGACAAGCAAGCAGAGGCCTTTCCAAGTAGCTGAAGTCAGGGTTTCATCTTGTGAACTGTGGCTATAAACCCATCCCTGTTTTCATGATATAATAGCTGATCTCATAGCATAGAGAAACAAGTGATGCAGAGAGGTGTGAGGTCAGAGGTAGTCTGGCTCTGCTTGTCTGAATAAGCTCAGTGGAACTTAGTTCTGGCTCCCTACACAGAAGAGTGCGTAGGCTACACGAGGCAACTTTCAATCTCTAGTGAATGTTGGTTCAGTCAATTAATCAATAAGCGAATCAACAAGTATTCATTAAACACTTTTTTTTAAAAAAGGAGATAACATATATATGTGTATATATATGTGTGTGTGTGTGTGCATGTGTGTATATATGTGTATGTGTATATATGTGTGTGCGTGTGCATGTGTGTATATACGTGTATGTGTATATATATGTGTGTGCATGTGTGTATATATGTGTATGTGTATATATATATGTGTATATATATGTGTGTGTATATGTGTGTGTGCGTGTGTGTATATATGTGTATGTGTATATATATGTGTGTGTATGTATGTGTATATATGTGTGTGTATGTATGTGTATGTGTGTGTGCATGTGTGCATGTGTGTATATGTGTGTATGTGTATGTGTATATATTGTGTACATGTGTGTATATATGTGCATATGTATGTGTGTACATGTGTGTATATATGTGTATGTGTGTATATGTGTGTATGTGTATGTGTGTGTGCATGTGTGTATATATGTGTATGTGTGTATATATGTGTGTGTATGTATGTGTATATATGTGTGTGTGTGCATGTGTGTATATGTGTGTATGTGTATATATGTGTGTGTGTGTATGTATGTATGTGTATATATATTACTGGGTTTTTTTTTTGTATTTATAGTACATAAAAGCATAGCTAGAGGGTAGCCTTAGAGGGGAAGGCATTAACACCCTGGGTAACCAGGAGAGGCTTTCTGCTGGGATTGGAGATTGCTCTATACCTTCAAGGAAGACGTCTGTGAGGTGATGACAAGGGAAAACATTCTAGGAATAAAGGGAAGCTAGTGCAAAGTAACAGAACTGGGGAGTGGGGCATTATGGGTAAGAAGAAGCAAATAAGCCATTATGGCTATATGATAGAGTACATAGAAGGTGGTAATGTGTTAAAAGACTAGAAAAATAGGAAAGGGTCAGGTTATGAAGAGCTTTAAATGCCAATTAGAGAGGCTTATATTTGATCCTCGAGGTAATAAGGAGGTATTGGAGTTTATTGAGTGTGTGTGGGGTGTGGGGGGAGGTGACATGGGCAGATCTTTACTTTAGAGAAAATCACTTTGGTAGCTGCTGTGGAAGATGAATTACAGTAGCAAGACACTTGAATCAGGGACTCCAATTAGAAGGCTATTGCAATAGTCCAGAATAAGGTCCTGAACTGATGCATTTGATATGTGAATGGAGAGAGAAGGATATATAGAAAGGATGTTGCAGAGAAAGAAATGGCCAAGAACTGGCAACTAATTGTATATATGGGATGAGTGAAAGAGATGACTTAAAGATCATACCGAGTATTGAACCTTGGTGGTGTCCTCCACAATAATAGGAAAGTTCAGAAGAGGAGTGGATTTGAGGAGGAGAGAAGATAATGAGTTCCATTTGGGGCATGTTAAATTTGAAATGCCCATGAGATATTCAGTTCGAAATATGTAATAGGTAGTTGGTGATTCTGAGCTGAAGGTCAGGAGTAAGACTAGGGCCGAATAAATAGTTCTATGAATTATCTACATAGAGATGATAATTGAACCCCTGAGAGCTGATGAGATCTCCAAGTGAGATAGTATAGAAAGAAAAAGAGGGCCCCAGAGACAGGCTTTGTGGAGAGGGGCTCTCAGAGTTAGTGGGTGTGACATGAATAATGAACTAGTGAAGGAAACTGAGGAGTGATCAGACAGGTGGGACAACCAAGAGAGAGCAATCACAAAAATAAAAAGAGGAAAGGTGTTCTTGAGAAGATAGGGCAGCACTGTCAAATACTGCATAGAGATAAAGTCGATTCTGCATGAGATATAAAGAAAGATAAAGACTGAGAAAAGACCATTTTGGCAATTGCTAATAATTTTGGAGGCAGCAGTTAACAATTACATGATGAGGTTTGAGGCCAGATTATAAGAGTTTAAAAGATGGGGAGAGGAAAGGAAGTGGAGACACCAGTTACAACCTTTTTCTAGGAGTTTAGCTAAGAAAGGGAAGAGAGATAGAGGATGGTAGCTGAAAGGCGTGGTAGGATGAAGTAAAGTTCTTTTTTTTCTCTTCTGTAATGGATGGGAAAATTTTCACCATGTTTGTGGGTAGATGGGAAAGAAGCAGTAGATGGAGGGGGAGATAGAGGAAGAAGAGAGGGAGGGAGGAAGAGAGAAAGGGAAAGAGAGACAGAGAGAGAGAGAAAAAAAATACTAATTTTGATATGCCTATGTATGTGTTGTTTTCCTTAAAGTCAGAACAGTTTTGTTTTTCCCTCACATGTGGCAAAATGCCTGGCACATAATAGGTCCTTAATAAATGTTTGCTGAATTGAAATTTACTGATAAGGGGACCAAGACCTAAAAAGGTCTATACCAAAAGTAACACAGGTAGTATTATATAGAATTCAGGTTCACTGACTCTGAATCTAGGGCTGTAATTTCTTCTTCTGACAATCAAATTCTACCAGCCCTAATTTAATTTACTGGTATCTTCAGCCAGGTCTTAGGCTCTTGAATCTTCCTTGAGAACTGAATTCATCTCCCTGTTCTGGTTCTCAAATGATACTTACATGATTTACTACCTCACCTGCCCCCTTCCCCACTCCCAGTTGTTTCATCCTAGATTCTGATCCACATGTGTCCGTCAGCCCATCCTTTAATTGGCATATACGTATGTGCCTCCCTGCTGCACTCCTCTTCGCTGTTAAAATCGGACTCAGGACTTACGCCCTGCTGAAGTGAGAAGAGGTAAGGATGACTCTGAGTTTCCCTCTGAGCACCATCTGCCTCACTTGGGCACCACAGACATTAAAAACCAGCAGTGACTTCTGATTTGCTCACAACTACTGACTTGTGATGGTATCTGGCCTCTCTCCTGCCTTTCACCAGATAAAGGACCTCACTGGCTCTGAGTCCAGAGCAGTAGGGGGTTGGGAATGAAGAATTCTTATGAATTCTGCACATGAAAGAGGAAAGGAAATGTGTTCAGTTTCCCTCTAAGGAAAAGTCATTTCAAACAGAGATTTTCCCTCTACGCATCAAAAAAATAAAAAGTATTTATACTAAAAAGTTAAGGGCTATTGGCTTTCATATGATACGTGAAGTTTTATTCAATAACCTAGAGATAGGGATAATGGAATGAAGACTTGAATGTGTGCATTTTACATATATATATATGTATATATAAACACATATATAATATGTATATATGTATATGCATGTATATGTATATGTATATATGCATATGTGTATGTATATGTGTGTATGCAGGAATTTTAATTTTTTCTGTATCAGGATCTAGAGGTGAGCAGCTCCTTTTACTCACATAGACCAGAAACTGTTCTGCAACTTAGAATCTTAAAAAGCTCTCTGAGGTAATGAGAAGTTAGGTGATGTCTAACAGCAGCCAAAGAATGTATGTCAAAGAAATGTCTCAAGCTCAGGTCTTCCAGACTGCAAAGCTGGCCCTCTTTTCACTGTGCTACACTGCCTTTCTTAGTGGAGGGAGGAGGAAGGGAGAGAAGAGAGAGACAGAGAAGAAGAGAGAGACAGAGAAAGACACAGAGAGAGAGAGAGAGACAGAGAGACAGAGACAGAGAGACAAAGACAGAGAGAGAGAGACAGAGAGAGAGATCTGTATATAGAACTATATCTTTCCTTCTTTCTATCTTATTGAGCTTTTCCAATCTACTATTTTAAAATTTAATAGTGGATTTAAAACACACACATTCATGGCATATATTATATATTTACATATTTGTGTAGAGAACTCTTTCTCTGATATAGTTATATTGAATCAAACTCAGGGAGGCTTAAACCATTGCAGGTGAATAAGCTGAGAAGCAATGGGTAGCAGATAAAAGAAAGGCTAGAGGAGGCAGGGCCTCAGGGGAGGGAGTTATCATGTCTTGTTTATAATCCCAGAAGATTGCCTTATCTGAAAAGTGACTGGAGACTGAGCCTACTTCCAGAGCTATCAGTATCTTACACGTTGCTATGAAACACGATCAGGTTTGGAGAAATTCTTTAACCCCTTCCCTCCAACCCATCCTGTCCCCCCACCCAACACACGCACCTTTTTTTACACTCCTTTTTTTAAACACTGTTTCTCTCTTCCATCATGCACACCTTGCAAAATAAAAGCATTCCTCAGGAGCCACCCAGGCGTGTATGCAGGGCACCCAGTGCAAATGACTTCCCAGGATTGATCTCTATTATTTTACCGAATAACATCAGAGGGGGAATTTGTTCTGCTCGGCTAAAGACATTATTCCCACTATTCTCTAGTGCTAAATCTCAGTTTGTTGGGGTGGGAAGATGAGGAATTTTCTATCCTTCCCTGCATCTCTGCGTATCACTGCTCTAGTCAAGGTAATCAATTCAATTAACATTTACCAATTACCTGTATATAGCAGGTGCTTAATAAAATTTTATTTGAATTGAACTAGATCCTTTGTTAGTTTAGTTAGAATCAGAGTAAATCAGAGAGAAAGAACCCAGAGCAAGGCAACTTCAGTATAGAGAATGCTAGTTATGTAGTTATATATTAGGACACTTAGGTGAGGCCTCCTCTAATCTCTATCCATCCTTGTGACTAAAAGAGAATGTATCATTTTTTTGTTCAGAGTATTCTATGAAGAGTCTCCATAGAAGACAAACTAGGATTCTTTTTCATTGTTCAGTGATAGCTATGAAGCAGCTAGATGGCACAGTTGATAGAACAAGGGCCTGGAGTCGGGAAGACCTGAGTTCAAATCCAGATTCAGATCCTCACTAGTTATGTCTCACACACACACACACACACACACACACACACACACACACACACTTTTAAAGCCCCGGATCCTGTCTACTTTACCAGAATTTTTTGTATTTTACTTCCCACTGTCCATCTTTGGGAACCAATGATACTGGCCTCCTTCCTTTTACTTCGTTTTACTTGCACAGGATACTCCCCTTCAGGCATTTTCACTTATTGTCTCCCTTGTTTGGAACTCTCTCCCTCCCTCTCTCCTAGCCACCCGGGTTTCCTTCAAGTACTAGCTAAAGTTCTACCTTCTATAGGAAACCATTCCCAATACTCTGTAATTCTAGTATTCTAGTGCCTACTTTATATTTCCTGCTGCTCTTCCCAATTTATTCCATTTATACATAGATACATATCCTGTTTGCTTCAGTTACCTATCTGTAATATGAGCTGGAGAAGGAAATCACAAACCACTCCTGTATCTTTGCCTAAAAGACGTGAAATGGGGTCAAACGAGTCAGACAAGATTAAAACTACTGACAAATTATACAAGGCATGACTCAGTCAGGCACATGGAGAGCAACCAGGAAATGTTCAAAATAATTATGGCGGCAATGTCAAGTATTAGAAAGGCCACTAGATTAGGATGCAGAATACTAGGGTTCTAGTCCTGGCTTAACCACTTGCCAGTTATATAAGTTTGGACAAAATATTCTACTTTTCAGGGTTTTAACTTCATCAGTTGTGAAATGAGGATAATAAACATTACTCTATCTTCTTAAAAGGACGTTTATTAGATTCCAGTGAGATAACATATTAAAGTACTTTTTCAGCATTAAGGATAATAAAAACGCAACAATAGTTAATTAGTTGTATTAATATTGTAATGATAACAAAAACTAGTGATAGAAAGTTAAATGATTTAAATCTACCAAAACAAGGTTATATTAAGGACTGGAAGGCAGAGAGAGGAAAAAGGGTATAATTGCCTCTTTCCCACAAGCCCAACCCATAATATTCCACTCATCTGAATTTAGGGAGAAGAGGGGAGGAAAGAAAGGAAGAAAGTAGGGGAAGAAGAGAGTAAGCATAATAAGATGTAATAAGATCCTGGGACTTGAAATTGATCTTATAGACTGCTTTATCTAGAAGCAACCAAAGATGTCAACTAGGCCAAGATCTTCAATTTAATAATAAGGCAACTGAGAAAAGGAACAACTTATTGAAGATTATATAGGTAATAACTTGAAGAACCAAGATTAGGTGTGGGGGAAGCTTTTGGATTGGGTTGCCCAATTTCAGAAACTGGGAACCTGATATAATGAAACCTTAAAGAAAAAAATGCCCTATCCTAGTCCCTTCTTGGCAGCTATGTAGAATAATGGAGAGAGAGCTGGTCCTGGAGTTAGGAATGCTTGAGATCAAATGTGACCTCATATACTTACTAGCTCTGTGACCCTCGGCTAGTCACTTAATCTCTATTTGCCCTAATGCACTGGAGAACGGAATGGCAAACCACTGTAGTATCTTTGCAAGAAAATCTGGTGGACAGTAAGGGTGTTCCATGGTCCATTCAGCCATGAAGAATCAAATGTGATTGAACAACAAAAATTCTCCTCCTCCTCCTAATCAATACCTCAAACTTTGATCACAGTACTCTAAATTTGTGTCTCTTTGATATTTGGGTTCACACTGATAGTTCAAACCCTGGAACGTAACACAGAAGACAGAATATCACAGTTGAGTTGAGTCAGAGGAGGATGGATATCAGCTACAAAGTCTGCCTCTTAGTGAAGATTACCTATTATTCAAAATGAATTATCAGGGAACTGTTCTGTTATCTGCCACAGTTAACTTGAGCTAACTCACCTTGTTTATTATAAGGGGAACCTCAGGGACTATAGTAAAGTCTTCCTCCTATTTTGTCTGCATTTATTTCTCATTTCTTTTTTAACATTTCCTTATCCATTAAGGGAATTAGTGTTGTTCAGTCATTTTTCAGTTGTGATATAGATGAGGAAACTAAGGCAAGCAGGGTTAAGTGACTTGCCCAGGGTCGCATGGCTAGTAAGTGTCTGAGGCCAGATTTGATCTCACAAAGATGAGTTTCCTGACTCCAGGCTCAGGACTCTATCCACTGTGCCACCTAACTGTCCTTTTGAGGGAGCTAGCATTCTCTAATTTATTAAGCTGAAATAATGCTGGATTTGGAGCCAAGACATTTCTATTATAAATCCCATCTTGACACTTATTACATGTGTAACCTTGGCTAAGTCACCTCCTCTCTCTTGGCATTGATTTCCTCATCTATAAAATAAGAGGGTTCTATTAGGCAACCTCCAAAGACTCTCCTAAATCTAAAATTCTATGCCCCCTTCCAATAGTCTGTTCTATGTTAACACTCTAACATTTCATATTCCTAAATCCCATCCATCTACAAAATTCTACAAGCTTTTGATTGTTATTAGTTTACCAATCTTACTGTTGATCCACATGCCTAACAATGCCTTAGTGGTAACCCTTAATAAAAGTTTGCTGAAATTACCTGAATTAGCCAAACATTTCTTTCTGTTTTTGACTTGAGTGTATTCATGCATTTGTCACTTATATTTCCTACTTCCCAAGGTTAAGAGACCACGTATAACTCTTTCATTGTTATCTTCCAATGAAGTTTAGCACTTCAGTTGCTCAGTCAACACTATTTGATTGGCTATTGAAACAATGATCAGGGATACTGCGGAGCAGCTGGGCATTACAGTGGATAGAGTGCCAGACCTGGAGTCAGTCAAGAGAACCTGAGTTCAAATGTAGCTTCAGACACTTACTAGCTGTGTGACCATGGGCAAGACACTTAGCTCTGTTTGCCTTAGTTTCCTCATCTGTAAAATGAGCTGGAGATGGAAATGGCAAACCATTCCAGTACCTCTGCCAAGAAAACCCCAAATGAGTTTTTTTCAGTTGTATACAACTGAAAATGACTGAACAACAAAAAAGTGCTTGTTCCATGCAAATATGTACAAATGTGTACATGGATGCATGTATATGTATCTATGTATATATAGAATAAATTGGGAAGAGGATCAGCAGGAGGTATAAAGTAGGCACTAGAATACTAGAATTACAGAGTATTGGGAATGGTTTCCTGTAGAAAGCAGAACTTTAGCTAGTACTTGAAGGAAACCCAGGTGGCTAGGAAATTCAGATGAGGAGGGAGAGAGTTCCAGACAAGGGGGACAATAAACGAAAATGTCTGAAGGGGTATGTCCTGTGCAAGTAAAAGGAAAGAGGCCAGTGTCATTGGTTCCCAAAGATGGACAGTGGGAAGTAAACTGTAAAAAATTCTGGTAAGGTAGACAGGATCCAGGTTATTCAGGGCTTTAAAAGTGTGTGTGTCTGTGTGTGTGTCTGTGTGTGTGTTTGCTTGCACACATGCACCATGCACTGAATATTACATTTATTTAAACTATATTCATACACACACATTCATGTATAAGTATACATACACACCTATATATATGCATATATTATATATATATATAT
>CM053581.1:263429759-263446720 GCA_028627135.1 Pseudochirops cupreus | reverse complement strand
CGGGAATCAAAAGCTAGGGTATAAAAAGGGGAACCGCATGCGTGTAGCTCTCTCTGTTCCTGTATACGCTGCAATAAACATCTTTACCATTTGCCCAAGTCCTGGGTGCTCTGTGGGGGGTAGTTCTTCAAGCTAGTCTTGAAGCCGGTGACGACCGAAGCCTGAGAGGAGGAAAGCAGCTGGAAGAGGTAAGCAATAGAATAGGGTCCCCAGAGTCCAAGTTGGGGGGCACTCTACAATGTAGTAATTTCATTCACTTACATGATGGGCCATAATGAAGAGTAAGACTTGTCTAGCCTGGTCTCAGAGTACACGACTAGGAGCAATGAGTGGGGACTTTAAGAAGGAAGGTTTCGGTTCCATACAAAGGGAAACCAAACGAAACTAAACCAAAAACCAGAAACAACAACAACAACAACAAAACCATCTTAGCAATCACCTCAATCCTAAAGCAGAACAGGCTCACTCAGGACAGAGTGCGGTTCCATTCACTTGAGGTCCAAGTGGAGGCCTGATGCCTACTTGTTGGGAGTGGTGTTAAGATGATTTGTATTCAGGAGCAGTTTAGAATAGGAGCCTTCTGACATCCCTTCAGATTCCAGGATTAGATGTTTCTTGGTTTCTATGTTTCTCTGAAGGTGGGTCATTCTGAAAGGAAGCCCTCAAATCAAAATGCTAGAAAATAAAGAGGAATGCATCCAGCCTGCTATTAAATTCAGTATCATAGCCCAAGCCACCAATGGGAAGAACTTTGTTGGAAATATCACATCTGGAATTTTCAGATAAAGATTTAGGGGCAAGGGGGGGAAAAGCAGCAGCACGAACCTGTGTGGATTTGGGCAAGATTCTTCTTATCTAGACATAATTTATTCATTCATCAAACATTAATTGCCTACCAAATGGAACAGAATGTATACTATGTTTCGGGTCTCCATTTTCCCATCTGTAAAATGGGAGGGGAGTCTTAGTGATTGTTAAAATACCTCACAGTCTAGGAAATTTTGAAAAAGAGTCTTCTACTTGGACATTTCACAGAATGACAGGAGTCTCTGGGACTATCTAATCTATCACACCTAACCAAGGCACCCTACCAAATTCTAATCAAATGGTCATATAAGCCTTTGTTGGAAGACCTGGAGTAAAGGGAGCCCACTAATATGTTAAAATAACATTCTTTTGAGTAGTATGGATTGAACTGGATGACTGCTAATTCCCCTTCCCATTCCAAGATTCTATGAAGTTTGTTTTTTTTTTCCAGCTGAATCCTGCCCCTCTGTAAATTCCGTCATTACTTCCAGTTCTGCCTTCTGTTGCCACCCAGAGCAATCTCTCTTCTATGACAGCCTTTCCAATCCTTTAGGATAGCTATTATTTCTTCACTAAGGCATTTCCCTCCAGGATGAGAATCCTCATATCCCTTACAGTCACTGAGGTTCTTCAATTCTCTACTCTATTGGTTGCCTTTTCTGGATATCCCCCAATTTGTCTATATTTTCTTAAATGTGATGCTCAGAACTGAAAACAGTCATGTAGATGTGGCCTGCCAAGGGGACACTATAGCACGATTTTTACTCCTTTCATTTTGCATCACAATACTTTTCTTAATGCAGCCTAAAATAGCTTCAACTTTTTTTTCCTGTAAAATCATATGACTGACTCATATTAAGCTTGTAGTCCATGAAGACCCCCCCAGACCTCCCCCGCCCCCTCCACTTCAGGCATTGTTGTCTAGCCTTTTGTATTTGTGAAGGTACTATTCAGAATCCACATGTAGTACTTTGAACTTATCCTATTAAATTTTTTTTTAGATTCAACTCTTACTGCAATGATTCTGTAGTTCTTTTGGCACTGTCATTGTCCCAGGAGAGAAAAAAAAAAAAGAGAATGACAGAGGGAAACCCAGAGCTTGGTCAAAGGCCTTGTGTAGGAAAGAATCACTCTGAGAGATTCCCCCTGGTTGAGGGAAGCCCCATCTACATGTCACTATCTGCTTTGGCAGGATTATAAATAAGTCAGCTGCCTTATCAAACATTTATAGCTGTTTGGGAGTCAGTAAAAGCGTGTGGGCCTGGGGTTGATACGCAGTGACTACTTGTTTTCCATCTCCAGTCCCAATTTTGCAGCTTATTTTTCTTTTGCTTAGGATTGTGACAGAATGAATTTTACTTCTACACAGAGGTTATTAATTATTAATAGCCAGATGAGAAGAACCAGCCCATCCTGTTCCACAGAAAAGTGAAAGGGTTTTACTGAAGGCAAACCATGTACAAAACCAACACCCACCTCCAAACACACGGGATGACCCTCAGGAAAATGGGGAGGAGGAGTTTGTCTTCAGTGCCTCCACTCCTTGAGCCCCTCCCTGTCCCCAGCCCACCTCAGTGCTTGCAGTAATATGTCCTTTCTCCCTGCCTACCCCTCCTTATATGGCCTACTGATTCCTTCTTCCTTTCAAAAAGTGATTTCAGGAAAGGCTCTTCTTGCCATTTAATAACAACACGTTTATAGAGTACTTTGAATTAAAATAAGTTTTCTTAGCTTCGGAACTAGAAAGGACCTTGCAGTTGATGTAGTCCAATTTTAAATTCACAGATGGGAAAACTGAGTACCAGAAAGGAGAGGTGACTTCCCTGAAGAGTCAAGATTCAAACTGCAGTCTTTAGACTCTGAAGTAGATATATTATTCATTTCAACGCAATTCGATAAACATTTATTAAATGCCCACTACGTGCCAAGCTCGTGCTAAGTGCAGGGGATACAAAAAACAGCAGCTGTCCTATAATATGTAAATGGATCAGTGATTTCATCAATGTGGGTTATTCAGTGATGCAAATCACTGTACATTCTTATTCTCTCATTCAGGGAAACTCTCCTTAATGGTCTCCCATAAATCCTACCCAGTTAGTTCACTCAAAGTGCTGGAAGCCTTCCTTTAGTTATAATGCTACCTTACAGATCCTACAAATAGACTGTCCATCCATTATTCCTCATTTTTTACACATGACTGGTCTACCTCTTTTAAGACTCATTCACATCCTGGATAATAATTTTCTCTTGCACAATACTTTACTGTCAACGTGGGGCAGACTACTCATACCCACCACTTGCCTCTTCACTACCCTTGAGGTGACTTGCCACTTTAATTCTTTGTAGATGGTGCTATGTCAAGACTTGTAGCAACAGAGCCCACTATAAAAATATCCAAACTGAAATGATGAGCCTTTAATTTGGGAAGAAAAGCAATGTGAAATGTCCCAAATGCTTTTCAATCCAGCTTTCTTTCTGGTCAATTCTGGGCCTTGTTCTACTATTCATAAGGTTATCATTACAGTGTTTGAAGGGCTATAAGAGGGCAACTAGCCTAAGCACATCATTTCACAAATGAGAAAACTGAGACCCAGGCAGGTTAATTGGATTTCTCATAGCCATGCAAGGAGAAAAGTTTCAAAGTAGCTGCCAAAAATATCCATATTGATGAATCGGTCCTATGATGGACAAAAACATTCTTCACAATTTGTTTTTTTCCTTGTGGTTAGGCTGAACTCAGCTGAACTCTTTTGAATGATTATGGGTGGCATTAAGTAAGATCTGAAGTGCTCTGGCTTAATGCAATCAGCTCAATGCCATCTGAAAACACAAGCACCTGGAAGACCTCTTAGATTCTCAAATAGATTTGTGATGTCACTGATTTTGAGCCCCCCGCTTCTGATGTAGCACAGAATTCATCCATTCCTTCCCATCCTATACTATGCTTATACAACAAACACATCCTCCCCAAAGTTTACTACAAAAGACCCATCAGTTGTCTTGGAAGACTTTCTCTCTTTCTCCTAACATGGCGGGGTACCAGTGGAGCCCTCTGGCTGTCCGCCAGCCAGCCATTGCTCTTGTCAGGTGAAGAGCCTATCTTCTCTTTTTATCATAAAAATCTGTGATGACATTTTGAGGACCTTGCCTTGAGAGGCAGTAAGGCACAGTGGCTGGAACAGTGGACTCAAGAGTCAAGAAGGTTTGAATTCAAATTCTGACCCTAGTACTTAGTAGCTACATGACCCTGTCATCATATCGATTCACCAGTAAAAAAAATCATTTAATACATACTTATAACATAACAGACACTGTGCTAAATGCCGGGAATACAAAGGGAACCAAACAAAAAGGAAACATGGTTCCTGGCCTCCAGAAGCTCACATGCTAATGGGATAGACAACATGCAAATGACTGTCCTATAAGATGGATGTAATATGGACAGAAGGTAACCTCAGAAAGAAGAGACTGTCAGTGGAGACTGAGAGAGAAGGACCAAGAAAGGCCCCCTGAAGAACCTGGATTTAATCTGTCTTGAAAAAAAGCCAGGTAATCCAGGAGACAAAGAGGTCTAGAGGGAGCATTCTAGGGATGGGAGAAAGTCTATACAAAGGCATGGATTTGGGAGAGGGGCACATAGGAGGCGCAGCAAGTAGGTGGGAATACCTGGCCCCTGTGAGTCAAGGAGGGAAAAAGTATAAGAAGACTGCCATGGAAGAGGTCATCTTGTCCAGTCAGTTAAGCTCTCTAAGCCTCAGTTTCCCCACCTGCAAAATCAGGGGATTCCACTGAAGAGTCCCTGAAGTCCCTTCCACCTTTGATTTTAGGGCCTCATTATCTCCCTATTATTATTATTATAATATCAACCTCCCAGATGCAAATGATAGCTCACATTTACTTCAGCACTTTAAGGCTCACAAAGTAACTACTTTGCATACATTATCTCATTTAATCCTCACAATAACCCCATAAGATAGGCAGCAAGATGATTATATCTCCTCTGTGTAGGTGACTTGTCAAGGTTACATAGTTAACATACCTTAGCCATTGCATTTTCTCTCCTAGAGGGAATACGCACTTTAGCCTGATTTTATCAGAAATAAGGAATAGATGTTAGCTTTCCAAGGACTTTAAAGACTGTCTAGCCCAATCTATTCATTTTCACAAATGAGAGACTTGTAGTACAGAAATGTTAAATGACTTACCCAAAGTCACACAAGGTGCAATTAGGCGGTAGATGGAGAGCCCGGCCTGGAGTCAGGAAGACTCATCTTCATGAGTTCACATCCCACCTCAGACACTTACTAGCTATGCGACCCTGGGCAAGTCATTTTACCCTGTTAGCCTCAGTTTCCTCATCTGTAAAGTGAACTGCAAACTATCCCAGTATCTTTGCCAAGTAAACCCCAAATGGAGTTACAAAGGGTCATACACGGCTGAAATTTATGCCTGTAGCAAATGGTCCAGCTGAAACTAAGATTAGGGTCTTGTGCACTCAAAATCTAGTATATAATTTTCTAGGCCACACTGCCCTCTCTCAATGTATGTGTATGTGGGGAAGCTTTTATCTGTTTGGAAAATTTCAAGACTCAGTGAATGAATGGTGTATATTTTAAGTAGCTTGGGCGGGGAGGCACTAAAACCACAGCATTGCTTAAACCCCAGCCTGTAGGTAAATCTTAGTGCTCCAATATGCAGGATGTTTCTTCCTCTAGTTTTCCATGCAAAGTAGATAACCACAGGACCTGGAGGTAGAGCTGGGCATGGGGGAGAAAGGTTTTAGGGTTTTTTTCCAAGAGTATTTTTGGTTTTCCAGGATTAAGGGATGCTACAAAAGGAACGTCTATTCCTCCTCAAAGTCAGCCCTGTTCTTATGTTCACCTTTGACTGAGACAAAAGAAAAATCCCCATAAAAGTAAGAAAAAATAGGTCTTTCCATGGTTTTTGGACATTAGGCATCTGCAGTAGCTTTGCTGCAATGTACAGCAAGAATTTCATTAACTGGTTGGTGGCAAGCAGGGAAGGAGGACTGCCTGGGAGATAAATAAATTGGACTAGATCTGGCTCTCAATTCCCTCCCAGCAAGGGAAGAGTAACAGCAGAAGTCCCTGCTTGGCCCTTGCCTTGACTGCAGCCCCATGTGCTTTAATATAATTAACAAGTAGTACAAGAAAGAAAAAAAAAAGAGAAAAATCCCAAAGCTCCCAGCTTTTGCAAAACAGTATCTGCTGGGGCACAAAGAAAGTCCCAGCTGAGAGTGGCTCTGGCGCTGATTAAGTTATTAGACAGACACTAACACTCCAGGGATGTATCTTGTGGCCACACAAAGCCCAGCTCTAAAGGGGACTAGTGACCACACATGGTAGCTTGCCCTTCTACCTCACCAGGGTTCGGGACAGGACTGGAGACTAGGAGAGTGGAGAAAAGATGGTTTTTAATGGCATTTCACCCCAAGAGCAGTTTCCAACAGCATGGAAAGAAATAAGAGACTATCTTGTTCTTTGAGTCCTAGAATCTCATGGCTAGAAGGAATCACTTACTCTAAGGGGTCATTTGCTCTAATCTAACATCTATAAGAGAA
The DNA here is from genome assembly GCA_028627135.1 of Pseudochirops cupreus. Classification (NCBI taxonomy): domain Eukaryota; kingdom Metazoa; phylum Chordata; class Mammalia; order Diprotodontia; family Pseudocheiridae; genus Pseudochirops; species Pseudochirops cupreus. The sequence continues at coordinate 263,440,332 of CM053581.1, read as the reverse complement.
ATCCCTTTTGGGATATTCTGCCCACGAAGAGTCTCTTTCCCAGCCATCCTTTCTCTTTCTCCTCACTTTTCTCCCCTTTTATCTTTCTCTTCTCTTTTTATTGTTCTATTTATTCATTTCCCCCCACACTTTTGCAGTTTATTTTTTCAAATTATTTTTATTTATTGCAGTAAATATTTCCTAATTATATGGAAACAATTAACAATTGTTTTTAAAATTTGGAGGGGCAAATTCTCTCCTTCTGTCCTGTTCCTCCCCCACCCATTGAGAAGATAAGCAATATGATATCAATTATACATGTGCAGCCATGGAAAAGGCATTTCCATAGTAGCCTAATAATAATAATAATAACGAAATATAAGGAAAGAGACAAAATTATGTTTCAATCTGCACTCAGAGTTTATCAGTTCTCTCTCTGAAGGTGGACAGCATTTTTTATGGGTCCTTTGTAATTGTCTTGTATCACTGTATTGATCAAAGTAGATCATGAGTCTTTCACAGTTGATCATCTTTATAATATTGCTGTTACTGTGTACATTGTTCTTCTGGTTCAGCTCACTTCACTTCGCATCAGTTCATATATGTCTTTCCAGGTTTTTCTCAAATAATCCTGCTCATCATTTTGTACAGTGCAATAGTGCAATTCATACATCATAACTTATTCAGCCATTCCTCTGTTAATGGGTATCCCTTCAATTTCCAATTTTTCACTATCACAAAAAGAGTGGCTATAAATATTTTGGTATGTATAGGTGCTTTCCCCTTTTTCTCTGATCTCTTTGGGATATAGACCTACTAGTGATATTGCTGAGTCAAAGGGTATGTATAGTTTTACAGTCCTTTGGGAATAGTTCCAAATTGCTTTCCCAAATGGTTGAATCAGTGCACAACTCCATCAAAAGTGCATTAGTATCCCAATTTTTCTACATTCCTCCTAACATTTGTCATTCTCCTTTTCTGTCACATTAGACAATCCAATAGGTATGAGATGGTACTTCAGAGTTGTTTTAAATTGCATTTCTCTAATCAATAATGATTTAGAACATTTTTATATTACTATACATAGCTTTAATTTCTTCTCATGAAAAGTGCTTGTTTTTATCCTTTGACCATTTATCAAGAGGGGAATGACTTATTTTTTATAAATTTGGCTCAGTTCCCCATGTATTTGAGAAATGACTCCTTTATCAGAGGAATCTGCCATAAAGATGTTTCCTCCCCACCACCCCCAATTTCCTTCTTTCCTTCTAATTTTGGTTGTATTGGTTTTGTTTGTACAAAATCTTTTTAATTTTGTGTAATCAATAGTATCCATTTTACTTTCCATGATCCTCTCTGCCTCATTTTTAGTCATAAACTCTTCCCTCATCTGTAGAGCTGACAGATAAAATGTTCAGTGCTCTTCTAATTTCCTTATGATAGCATGTTGTACGTCTAAATCACGTACCCATTTTGTCCTTATCTTTGTATATGCTGTGAGATATTGGTCTATGCCTAGTTTCTGTCAAACTGCTCTTCAGTTTTCCTAACAATTTCTGTCAAATGGTGAGTTCTTGTCCTAAAAGCTTGCATATTTGGGTTTGTCAAACACTACATTATTATGATCATTTACTACTGTGTATTGTGTACCTAATGTATTCCACTGATCCGGAGACTCTATCTTAGCTAGCAAAAGAGTGTTTTCATGATTACCACTTTGTAATATAGTTTGAAATCTGGAACTGCTAGGCTACCTTCATTCACATTTTGCTGGGTAGGTTATTCTTGGTTGTAATCCCAGCTCTTTTGCCATATCCCAGGCCTTTTCTCCTTTAATGTGGTAGCTGCTAATTCTTATGTGATCCTGATTGTGGCTCCACAGTATTTGAATGGTTTCTTTTCTTGCTGCTTGAAATATTTTCTTTTTGACCTGGGACCTTCAGAATTTGGCAATACTGTTCCTGGGATTTTTCATTGTGGGATCTTTATTGGAGTGATTGATGGATTGTTTCAATTTCTTTTGAATCCACTGATTCCAGGATATCAGGACAATTATCCTCTGTAAGTTCTTGAAATATGATTTCTAGACTCCTTTTTTAAATTCTGGCTTTCAAGCAGTTCAATAATTCTTAAATTATCTCTCCTTCATCTATTTTTCCAAATCAGTTGTTTTTTTTTCCTTATGAGACATTTCACATTTTCTTCTAATTTTCATTTTCTGACTTTGTTTTATTTTTTCCTGATGTCTCATGGAGACAAGTTTCCTTGCCCAATTCTAATTTTTAACAGGGAATGGAATGGTTAAGCTTCAGACTTTTTTGCATTGCTGTTTTTTCAAAACTAGTTCTGGGCATCTGGAAGTTTTCCATGTTTCTAAGGTGATGTGATCTAGGGAGAAGTATGGTCACTGCTCCCTTGTGAACAAAGTGCTACTGTTCCTCAGGGCCCCTTCTCTCTTGAGACCAAAAGTGATACTGCTAACTCAGAGCCTGTTCCCTTATGATGGCAAGAGCTTCTACCCACTCTGCAATCGTGACTTGGAAATAGGTGTAGACAACGGAGTTGTCAAACAGTGCCATGTCTGGTGCTCAGTGCTAGCACAGTGGTCCCCTGTGGTGTCTTTCTGACCAGTTGTCCAATCTCCTCATCCTCTCCGGTTTGAGAGCTCCTGACGTTGCTGCTGCTGTTATCGCCATCTCCTAGGCCTGCAAGTGGTGTTGCTCCAAGCCAGCCCCAATCCTGGTGTCATTGACCTCTCCTGCCAACCTTCTAAGTTGTCTTGGGCTGGAAAAAAAAAACCTGACCTTTTGTTGGCTCTGTTGGTCCAGAATTCAATTTCCAGTGTTATTTTAAAGTTGTTTGGAGGGAATGTTTCCTCTACTCCACCATCTTAGTTCTGCCCCAGAATTCTGCTCTATTTTTTTAAAGACATTGAAATATCCCTATTGTTGCATATGACCCAAGATTCTTTTTTTTTCCCCTGCTGAGAGTCTCAATAGTTCAACAGTGAGATGCTGAAACTATCTTTTCTTGAACTAACCTCAGAGGATAGGGTTATCCCCAGATAACTATCTTTGCAGGTTTACCTATTTTTTTTTCTGAATCAACTTACATTATAAACTTAATCCACTTCTGTTCTCATATTTCATTATTGGCAAAACAAACAAAACCACATGTAAGACAAATTTTCATAGCTCTCTGTTGCATCTTGGATAAAATATGAACTCTTCTATTTACCTTTTAAGGTCCTTCACAAATTGGACCCAGCCCAATTTATCTTTCCAGCCTTGTTATATAATACTCATAGAAGCTCAAAGTTTGAGAATTGGAAGGAAAGGACCTTAGTGGCTGTCTAACCCAACTTACACATGACAAGAATCTCCACTATAACATGCCCCAAAGCGGCCATCCAGTCTCTCTCTTAAAGATCTTCAAAGAGGAAACTCACCAACCCATGAAAATCTAATTTTGACCAATTTTAATTTTGGGGAATTTTTTCCCATGATATGGAGCTTAAATTTGCTTCCTTTCTTCTTGGGTCTGCTCTCTGGGGTCAAAGAGGACAAGTCTATTCCTTCCCATGAAAGCCCTTCAAATTCTTGAAGATGGTTATCATGTTCCCCCATCTTTTTTATTCATTTATTTACTTATTTATTTTGGAGGAGAAAGGCAGGGCAACTGGGGTTAAGTGACTTGCCCAAAGTCACAGAGCTAGTAAGTGTTAAGTGTAAGCTAGTTAACTGTTAAGTGTTAAGGTCACATTTGAACTCAGATCCTCCTGACTCCAGGGCTGGTGCTCTATTCACTACGTCACCTACCTGCCCCAATATTCCCTTATCTTAACCACCCCATCACTGGGTCTTCTATTATTTTTTTATTATCTATCTTCATCTGGTTGACCTCTCCTTTCTCAAAGTACACTACCATACCCCTAGGAAAATAATATTTAGAACTGGAAGGAATCTCAAATATCATGTATTTTGACCCCCTCAATTTGCAAATGAAGAAGTCAAGGAGTAAAGTGTTTCTCTCATGGTCCCATAGGTTTGCAAGGAGCAGGGATTAGTTTTGAACTCAGACTTGACTACTGGCCCCATGCTTTTTCTACCACACCACAAACGCTCATGTTGATCTTTTTTGCCCTCCTTCCTACATGCCTAAAAGACCTCAGCTCTTTTCTAAAGGTCTATTGACTCACCTAGGTTAAAGGAGGGCTCTATGTCTCCAAAGCCCCTGACCCAATCCCCTTCCCTCCCTTTTCTGGGCTGCTATCTTCCAGCTGTGAAATGGAGTCTCTGCAGGCTATAGCTGAGAGCTGTAAGGGAGTTGCCAATTTCACACTTCATGCAGCTCCCGTTCCCCTCTGATTAATGGGTCGCCAGGAGCAGTGGGTGGGCACAGCCTGGCAACCGTTACATCAGCACCCTACTTTACCCTGCCTCTTGCCTTTTTCCTCCTGCATCCCTGGGGGGATGCTGCCTTCATCCATATGCATGGAGAAAAATAAATGATTTCGTACTGTGTTCTTTCAAAAAACATAAATAAACTCTCACCCAAACCCCATGCACTTTCCTCAATGGACTCACACTACCTTCAGGGGAAGAAAGCAGAGTTACTGACAATGTGTGCATGTTGGCCCAGGTAGCAAATCTAGGGAACAGCCGGGTCATTTTATTAAACTCAGGGTGAGTCAAGGAATAGGTATTATCCTATCTACCCAATGTATATATAAGACATAATACTGCCACCTATCAAAACCAACAAATTACAATAGAAAAAGCATAGGTCTTAGATTCAGAAGACCAGGATATGAACCCCACCTTGTAACTTAACATTTGTTAAAATGTCATTTGCTAAAAGACAAAATTCAAATTTTCTGAACCTCAGTTTCTGGATCTGCAAAATGGGGACAGTAATTTTGTGTGACTTCTCTCACAGGGCAGTTGTGATGCAGATCAGTTCAATTTAGCATCTACTAAGCATGTGGCTTTAGACAAAATCCTGTGTATAAGAAAGTAGATAGGATGTGGGCCCTGTTTTCAAAGACATACAATCTCATGAAAGCATGCCTTATAAAACGCTGCACAAATATGAACTATTACTAGTACATCATTCTGATGTCCCTCTAACATGACTATGAGGTTTGTGAAGACAGGTCTCATTCCTCCCCTTTTTTCTCTGTAGTTGACTGGGTGTATATAGCACATATTCCATAAATATTTCTTCTTTGGATGACAATGTTGAAATTGTGTAGATTGGGGAGCAACCGTGATGGTCAGGGGATTGGGATTCTGCCCACATAGATTGACTGCAGGATCTAGGGATTTCTAGCCTCAGGAAGAAATTACTTTGTGAGGTGAGGATTTTAGGGAATAGCTTTCCTTAAATATTTGAAGGGCTGTTTTATGGAAGAGAAATTTGATTTATACTGCTTGGTCCCTGAGGGCCAAATAATGACCAATGTATAGGCGTTGCAGAGAGGCACATTTAAGTTTGATGTTGAGAAATACATCTTAATAATCAGCTAGCTAAAAGCTGAATGTGCTCTCTGAGGAGGCAGAACTCTATATTGGAGGTGTTCAGACAAAGCCCTGACGACCACTTGTCAGGGATGCTGCATGCAAGAAGCAGTTTGAATTAAGTCCTTGGCAGATCTCTTCCCCCTCAGTCTCTGATTCTGTGAAGTCCCCTATGTCTCCCCACTCCCCTCACCCATTTTACAGAAGGAGTGCTGGAGTCACAAAATAGGGCTATACAGATCATTGCCAAGGACACAGATGGTTATGACCAGCACTGACAGCAGACTGAAGGGCACCTAACCTTGTCCATGGTGCTAAGTGATGTACAGGGTGAGCTGGGTAGGCCAACCATTAACATAATTATAATGGAGCTGATGCATCTGGGCAGAGAGAGCTTCAGTAAGTGAACTCATTGCCCTGCCTACCTCTCTGGATTGTACTAAGGAGCAGATGAGATGATGAACAAAAGCACTTTGTGACTAAAAAGCCTACGAGACGTAACCTAAGCATTTACAACAATTTAGAGCTTTAGTGCTGGGAGGAACTTTAGAGCTCATTTTGTCAAATCTTCTCACTTTACAGTGGAGGAAACTGAACCCATATGGGGGTTGCACAATATCAAACAGCTAGATCACAGTAGAACTGGGGCTAGAACCCAAGTCTCTTGACTTCTAACTTACTACCTCCTCCATCAAATAATGTTATTGTTATCACTGACATCATCATCATCATCATGATCACTGTTCTCATGGCATCCTGGGCACTACTTTAGCAAAGGATGAATATTCGATTTCCATAACACATTGCAGGCATGCTCAACTTTCAAGTTATCCTTATGTGTGAGAAAATTCCAAGCTTACAACATATGGGGATGGTTCTTTGCATTACAAAAGGATTCCCTGTAGGTTTCCTTTAAATAATGAGCTCCCCTGGTACATTTAAAATTGGACTTCATTTGCATACAACAGGAACACAGCTCTAAGGTTGCTTCCAGCTTGAACAGTCTACATTCTATGCTCTTTTCTAGCTTTCAAGTCGTCTATTCTCAGGACCTTTTTAGCTCAAACATTCTAGATTCTAAGGTCTTTTTCAGCTCTAAGACTCATCCATCTTCCCTACTGTGAAAAGCCCTCTAATTTAAATTTCTCAGAAATAAGAAGAGCCAAGAAATATTAAAAGAAAACTGTTGTGCCTGGCCCTTCCCACCATCGATCCAATTCTGCAGATATGAAGAACTCAATTTATTTATGTGGGAATGATTGAGGTGTTAGAAGGGACGTGAAGGTATTGTATGGTTCATTAAATTCTCTTTTTCTGGGACACTCAAAAGTATCTAGATTGAAGGCCTGCTGAACCTCTGAGTGCTTATTCAACTCTATGAAGCCCTCTCATGTTAACGAGCCTCTAGATGCATAATTCTCTTTTGTCATTTGTCTCTTGCTAGGTACGCTTCACCTTCTACCTTATCAGGTGTAAGCTTCTGAGGTTTTCTTGTCTTGTTGATCCAAATAATTCCAGCTTTTCAAGGCCATTTCTCTTCCACAGCAGTTATTGACAAAGGTTTGCAAGTAGGTCAGGTATTTGTGTGGAAGCCTTTCTCTCCTCCCACCAAAAAAACCCTAAAGTCCATAAATATGCCCACATTAATCATGCATGTCGTGTAAATTTTTGGCAGCCAAAGGAACAATACTTTGGCTCAGTCTGAATTATCCTCTTCTAGTCCCAAGTCAGTTCACAGTCTTGCCTGAGGAAGCTTGGCTCATTTCATACAATCATAGAACTCAAGGAGCTGAAAGTGACCCTATTATTCATTTAGTCCAATACACTTGCAGATAAGGAAACTGAGGTTCAGAAAGGTAGAGTAAACTAATCATTAGTAATTCATAACAAAGTAAAACAAAAGAAAATTTGATTTAGGGTCAGAGGACATAGGTTCAAATTCTAGCTCCCCCACATACTGCACTGGGCAAATCACAACTTCTCCGGACTCCAGTTCCATAATTGTAAAAGAGTAAGGCTGTAATATAAATGCAAACATTAGCAATAATCATAACACTAAATAATTATAAAAAGCAAGCTTGACTGGAGAAAAAAAGTTGAGAAAATACACCCTTCCCCTCTTTTCTTTGTAGAAGTGGAATACTGTATACATTATCACACATGGTTGTCACAGTGGTTGATTATACTGGACTTTCTTTCTCTAATTCTTCGTTTCTTTTTCTTCCTTCCTTCCTTTTTCTTCTTCCTTCCTTCCTTCTTTCTTTCCTTCCTTCATCTCCCTCCCTTCTATCTCTCTCTCTTCCATTTTTCTCCTTCCTTCCTATCTCCTCCCTTCCTTTTTTCCCCTTCCTTCCTTCCTTCCTTCCCTATTCTTTGTTAAAGGAATGTCTCACTGGGTTAGAAAAAAGGGAAGATAGGAGTGTGCTGGAGACAACTCATAAGTCTAGAGAGAAGCAATTGTTAAATTTTCAGTGCAAGCATTTATGCCTCAGAAATCTGCACACATTGAAACCCAGGGCTTGGTTGGGTTTTGGTTTTTTTTTTTTTTTTTTTGTTTTTTGGTTTGGTTGATTGTTTAGACTTAAGAAGTGATGGTGAAAATGTTAATAATGAAGATTAAACTTTAAAATGTATCATTTGTACATTATCCTCACCCCACCCTCATCTCCCACCCCCAGCCAATTGGTAAAGATTTACCAGCACACCTCTGGTGACAGGATATATCAAGAAGATGATATTAAAAAGGAAATAAAGAAAGATACAAACACACAATAAATGAGTTTGAATCGATCAAAATTGTAGTGGGGGTGGAATAATGACTTATGAAGTTTAAATCTACTTTCTAATATTCCTTCCAGCTCCATCATTCTTTGCTGAGACATTTAATGTTTTAAAGTCCTTTCCTGCTCTAAATAAGCATAATTCTAAGTTCGGAGTTTCATATACCAAGTGTTCCGGAAATAAGACACACTGTGAAACTTCTCATCAGATGGATGCATCCTTAAAATAGTCTTTGTGGACTATGTAACCGATGATATATAGAATAGTATAATGAGAAGAACATAGGCTGTAGAAGTAGTGAACTTGGGATCGACGACCCCCCCCTGAATAATAATTACATGTATGATTTTGTGAAAGCCTTTTAACTTCCTTTTACCTTATTTTCTTCATTTTTAAAATGAGAGGGTTGAACTAGATGGCTTCTGAGGTCCTTTCCAACCTTAAATCTATAATCTTATGCAATTATGTATTAAGCATCTATTAAACACCAAATATGAGGTAAGCTTCTTAAGGATGATTGGGCCGCTAGGTAGCACAGAGGATAGAGCACCTGGCCTGGAGTCAGGAAGACTCATCTTCCTCAGGTCAGATCTGACCTCAGACACTTACTAGCTGTGTGATCCTGGGCAAGTCGCCTGACCCTATTTGCCTCAGTTTCCTCATTTGTAAAATGAGCTAGAGAAGGAACACCCCAATACCTTTGCTAGAAAAAAACCCAAATGGGGTCATTTAGAGTTGGATACTACTGAAATGACTGAAAACAACAAAACGATGACGAAGTGTTTCATGTCCTTATTTCCTTTTGTGATCCTAGCACCACAAGTACAGTGTTGGGCTTTTAATCAGTGCTTGATAAACACTTGTTGATCAAGTTTGTAAAAGCAGGAATAAAAGACAAGTCCTTTCTGTTTCTCAATTTCCCTGAGGGTTGACCCTAGTGAAGATCATCAATCTGGCTAATCCTAAGAAGTGATTAAAAAAATTTGTTCTTTAAGGATATCTTAGTTACCAAGAACAGGGAAGCTAAGGGTTAATAAGTCTGGATCCCTCAGAGGTTGATGTCTGACTCCTAAAGTCATTGTCACCTTGTGGGAATAATTCTGACACTTCAGGGATGGCCAGATGTCAGAATGGGACTAGCATAAAGGTCACATTGAATATAAATATATCTGATCCAGCAAATGCAATAACTTTGGCTGGAGGACAGCCTGGCCCAGTGAGACAGGAATGTCTCATTTTTTTCTGAAACCTGTCTGAGGGGAGGATACCTACCATCTGGGCAGGATGTAGTAGAAAGATTTAGTGGCTTAAAGATCCACCTCTCAAGAGCAGGTTTTCTATCCACCACAGAAGTGAGAGATTTAAACGATCCAAAGACTATCAACCCTAATAAAAATTGTGGATTAGGTAAAATGTACTTTTTATGTTCTCCCAGCTACCAAGTGACCTTAGGCAAGCCTTTTTCCATCTCTGAGTTTCAATTCCCAAATCTAGATGATGCAAACCGAGGCTCCTGGAACTGTTGTTGTTCAGTCATTTCAGTAGTATCCAACTCTAAATGACCCCATTTGGGTTTTTTTCCCTAGCAAAGATACTTGGGTGTTCCTTCTCTAGCTCATTTTACAAATGAGGAAACTGAGGCAAATAGGGTCAGGTGACTTGCCCAGGATCACACAGCTAGGAAGTATCTGAGGTCAGATCTGACCTGAGGAAGATGAGTCTTCCTGACTCCAGGCCATGTGCTCTATCCTCTGTGCCACCTAGCTGCCCATCATCCTTAAGAAGCTTACATCAATGTGCCCATTTCACTGATGAGAAAGATAAGATACAGATAAACTAAGTGAGTTGACTTTGGACACAAACTCAGAAGCAGAGGAGTTGAAATTTGAACTCAGGTACACTTATTCCAAATTCAGTGCTGTTATTATTAAAAGAAGTAATAATAGGTCAGCCATAGCAGGAGCAACAGCCGTTAGGCAATACAGTTGATAAAACGTGGGGCTTGGAATGAAGAAGAACAATTCACTCCTGCTTCTGATACAAGCTGTGTAACCCTATGCGAATTATATAACCTGTCTCAGTTTCTTGATCTATAAAATAGGGATAATCATAGCATTTACTTCCTGGGGATGTTTATAAAGTGCTTCGCAAACTTTAAGGAACCATATAAATTCTAGCTGCTCTTATCATTCAGCAGATAATTTTTTTTAAATTTTATTTTAGTTTGCATCATTCATTTCCACAAGATTTTGAGTTACATATTTTCTCCCCATCTTTCCCCTACCCACTGCCCC
>CM053581.1:263413849-263429259 GCA_028627135.1 Pseudochirops cupreus | reverse complement strand
TGAGGGAGGAGGAGAAAGAATCTGGAATCTGGAGTTCCGTAATCAAATGTTATGAATGTATGTATATCTATCTATCTATCTATCTATCTATGCAATTATTATTATTATTATTGACTACATCCAACTGGAACTTGAGATACACAGGCGTTACAGTTGGGAGATCCATCCTGCCCTACCAAAAAAGTGACATAGGAGAGAATAGACTGGGGGAGGGGGGACACACTGGGATGGCTGTTTTGGGGCGGTGGGTGGGGGAAAGACGGGGAGAAAATATGTAACTCAAAATCTTGTGGAAATGAATGATGCAAACTGTAATAAAACTTAAATTAAAAAAAAAGAAAGGAATGAAAGTAGGGGAAGATGGTTTTCTCAATTTAGTGATGTTAGGAAGGAGATATATAGGATACTATGTATCTGAAATGATCAAGTGAGGTGTTTTTGTTTTGTTTTGTTTTGTTCTTAGTATATGAGATGTTTGTAAGCAACAGGGAAGAAACCAGTTGATATGGAGAGGTAAAACATTAGAAATAGAATGGTAATGATGGAAATAATAATTTGCTCTAGAAGATGGATAGAATGTGCTCAAGAGTGAATATAGAAGGACTAGCTTTGACAAGGTGATAGACCAGCTCTTCACATGAATCTAGTCAAGAAGCTTTTATTATGAACCTGTCATGTTCCAGATACTCTGCTAAGGGCTGTGGATATCAGTAAAAGTCAAAAATAAAAAAAAAATAATAATAACAATCCCTGTTCAGAGATAATATAAAGAGTATTTATAAACAAAATCTATAAGGGATAAATTGGAGATAATCTTGGACAGAAGAAATAGCATTCCAGAGGACTGGGAAAGGTACTTTGTCAAAAGGTGGGATTTTACTGGGATCTGAAGGAAGTCAAGATTAGAAATGAAGAGAGAGAAAATTCTAGGCACAGGAAACAGTCACGGAAAGATAAGAAGTCAGGAGATGGTGGGGGTTCCTATTTGATCCTAGAAGGAAGCCTCTGGACTTATAATTGGATAGTAACATGGTCAGACCTGTGCTTTAGGGAGAACACTGGTGGCTGAGTGGAAGATGGACTTGAGGCAGGGAGACCCATCAGAAGGCTATTTATTTATTGTAACAGCCCATGTATGAGATGAGTGCTTGTGTCAGAGCAAAGAAGAGGACATATTTTAGATATATTGTAAAAATAGAAATAGCAGAACTTTATAGTAGAGAAAGATATCTGAGTAACATGAGATGAGGAACAGGGAAGAAGAGAAAGCTTTTTTGAAAATGTCCTAATTTTTTTAAATGTAAAGTGTGGAAAGAAGGTAAGGATTGGGAGGTTTGAGGATGGATGAAAAGTTTGCAAATATATGCTATGTGAGAAGGATAGCAAATTGATTAAGGGAGTCTAAGAGGATTTCTTTTCTGCAGTGCAGGACCAGTTAGGATTATGTAACATAAATTTGTCATGGAGCCACTCAAGCTCACTCTGCAACTTTCTCCATCTCTGTTTAACATTTTTAACATTTAATATTTAATAATTTCCTCATGAATATGAGGAAAGGTGATAAGTAGTATAAGTAGTCCAAAGTTGGGGTTTGGTAAGTCATGATCAATGATAATATAAGACAGTGGTTCTCAACCTGTGGGCTATGTTCAATTTGTAACGATGAAAATACATCCTGCATATCAGATATTTACATTACGATTCATAACAAAAATTACAGTTATGAAGTAGCAATGAAAATAAGTTTATGGTTGGGGGTCACCACAACATGAGGAACTGTATTAAAGGGTCGCAGCATTAGGAAGATTGATGACCACTGGCATAAGGCATTGTGGGACTTGGTTGAGGTCGATAGTATAAAGTTGCATTAATTAACCAAGGGATGAAAATCGGGAAGTGAGACAGTTGTGGCTAATAGAGGGATAATGACCTGGGGAAGAACTAAGGGGTGTAAGGGATTGGATGTCATGATAAGGATGAAGAACACAGTTAAGAGTCACAAAGCTGAGAGAAAGATGAAAGGATAAAACAAATTATGGTCAGATAAAGCAATTTTAGAGTTCACGAACATTGAATTTGAGAACTTATGATTTATGGCAGATATGGCCATCTCTGTGTAGCTGAAAACCATGGGAGCTTAGTGGATTGAGGAAATAAGAAATAGGAGTAGTAAAGGAAATATCAGTGTATATTTTTAAGTCCCCTAGTATGAGAGCAGGAGTGGGGGTGGGATTTGTGTGCCAAGCATCGAATTTGAGGAAGGAAAGAGGCACTGTGATTTCATAGATAATAGCTACTGTGATCTTTTCTTTTTTTTGATTTTTGAAGGGGGGAAGGCAGGGCAATTGGGGTTTAGTAACTTGCCCAAGGTCACACAGCTAGTAAGTGTTAAGTGTCTGAAACCAAATTTGAACCCGGGTCCTCCTGACTCCAGGGCCGGTGCTTTATTCACTGTGCCACCTAGCCGCCCTGAGTTACTGTAATCTTGACTGGGTTATGAATTTGGATTGAATGAACGAAAAAAGAGGTGAAGTGACTGAGATATGATGGTTGAAGGAGACTCTAGAACAGCAGTTCTCAACCTGTGGGTCGCGACCCCTTTGGGGGTTCAACAGGGTCGCCTAAGACCATTAGAAAATACATATTTCTGATGGTCTTAGGAACCCAGACACTACTCCTCTATGGGTCTCCAGGCGGGTCCACCCACATGCAGATATGTTTACATATGAGTATTAAAGGGTCATGGCATTAGGAAGGTTGAGAACCACTGGTCTAGAACTTGCAATAGGGAGCAAGAAATTTGGTCCTCTACCTTGACTAGTAGATGAGTCAGGAAGTATGAAAGACCAACCAATAAGGAAAAGGTTAGCCAAAGATGGAGGTTATCCAGAAGCAGCCAGCTCTCAGAGAGAGCCAGAAGATGGAAGGAATGAGAAAAGAAGAGGTTTAACAAGGAAGCAATTTTTCAGTTGTGAAATAGGCATTCTAGAGAGCACAGTGGAAAGGGTAGTAAATTTTGAGTAGAGATATTGGCTGGGATAGGGTTGAGGGAGATGTAAGAGAATAGGGGGAATGAGGAATGGAAATTGTACAGTGATATCAGAATTCAGAATCCCTGGGATAGGGAAGATTATGAGGCGATTAAAATATGCTAGTAACTGGAGAAGGAATACAAGCTGAGTTTCAGTGGCTCAATAACAACATTTGTTGTGCGAGGAAGGTGATTAGACTGTTCAAGACTCTCCCTCAAAGTCCAGGGGTGGGGAACCTGTAGCCTCCAGGTCACATGTGGCCTTCTAGGTCCTTGGGTACAGCCTTTTAACTGATTTGTTCTGTGAAGTTTAGATTCAGTCAAAGGGCTGCATTTGAGCACCTAGAGGGCCATATGTGTCCTCAAGGCTGCAGGTTCCCAATCTCATGGCTGGTAGTGATACATCCCATGAGGCCCAGGAGGCCTACCTAACAGGAGAGAGGCAGAGGTCAAGTATAACCTGGGGGTGTCCAAGATTTGTCTGCTCAGAGAGTGGCCTCTAGAGCACTGGAGAAGGCCTCAGGTGATGAGAGGCTAGGAAGGGTGACTGGGTCTGAGCTGAAGCAGGGCTTTCTGGGAAAGCTCTCTGCAAGGTTTTTATCTTCACCTTTAGAGAGGAGACTCTGGCTCTGGGGGTTAATCTGATCAGTTTGAGATTCCCTGCAGGACTGAGAAGTTACTGAGCTGTTCATCATTCACTCCTTTACCATTCGGGTAATGAATGTCATGAAGGCAGAGCTGAGGGAGTTGGTCTGATTCACAGGTCCTGAAGTGTCTCTGACACACAGATTAACCCTGGGGCTGAGTCTTGGGACAGACCATTGATTCCACAAGATCCCTCCAGGTGGGTTTTCTTTTCTACTTTGCTGCCTTTTCCATAGCAGTCCAGCCAGGGCATTAAATGACTCCCAGAAAGACTGGGGAAGGAAATAACCATTCTTACTACCAGCCTCTTTGAATTCCCTAGCAAAAGGGATAGGAGTAAGCAGGGCTCAGTTGCAAGCAAATAAAAGAGATATTTCCATAAGAAAGACCTGGAGTGGGAGCCTTGGATTTGACTCTTAACTGTACCATAACACATTGTGTGACCTTGGGCAAACCATTTTCATTTTCCATGTCAGACCTATCAAAAAGGGAGTTTTGACAATGATTTCTAAGGTACCTATAATGCAAACAGTGGACTAGGAGGCAGTGTGTTGAAATGTAAGAAAACAGACTCAGAGAAGTCCAAGAATTCATTTACCCTCCATGGGCTTGAGTCTCCTATGCTATAAAATGAGGGTGTTAGGTAAGATGTCATCAGAGAACTTTTCTGGCTTTTGATCTATGATCTTATGACCAAAGGATCTCCAAGGTCTTCTCAAGCTTTAGCTTTCCAACATGTTTTGTTCTGTTATCCTGTCTTCTTAGGTCCCTTCCATCTCTAAGATTCTACTTTCAATTTTATATCATTCTATATTCTAATGATAATTCCTGCTCTGACATTCTGATGCTTTTTGCCCTAATGTTCTGTTTTAAAGTCCCTTCCAAATCTAAAATTTTATGATTATTTTTCTGTGTATGTTTTATGATCCACCAATTTCTAGGTTATAAAAATGATTCCTTTTTATCAGGCAACCTAGCCATAAGCTCTAAAAGAAATGAAATAAGCTTCAACAATCAGACAGGAGGAAAATAATTAAACTTTGTACATAATCACTGTAATGTTTCTGACTATATAATTGAACCTTGAAGTTATATAGTATTTATGTTCAAGTGCCTTCACATATCTGCTTATTTGAACCTCTCAACACCTCTTGTAACTAAGTAGAAGTGATGGTATTCCCATTTTCCAGATTAAACTGAAAGCTTAAATTAGATAAGAGGAAGGGATGAGACTGGCCTACATTTGGGAAATTAAGCAGTACTTTTAATAGCTTCAAGTTTCTCCTTGGAGCAGAATTGCCTTTTTTCTACACTATTCTTTCAGTGTTTCTCTGGCTAGCTGGCATAGAGTACCTCAGTCTCTGAAGAATTAAAGTTGAATTTCCAAAATTCTCACCACCTAATAGATAGTAGAAAGCTGAAGGGTGGACATTGTTACTCTGTGGCAAATTACTGAGACTTGCACAAATGTGTCACAGGAAAAATGAATGACCAGAAATGAAAATGGGCCACCGGAATATAGAGGCCTGGGACAACCTATGGTCAAAAGTCACAGAAGATGGGAAGATGAGAATATATCACAGTCTTCACCACTGAAGGAAGTACCCTGCCTCAATGAGATACAGATCCATTGACTTTCTTACTGCTCAGAAACGTGTTCCTTCTAATGATACTGGGATCACTGTAGACATCATATGAGATACTAGAATTATGGAATCAATTTGTAAAGCTACCCTAAGGCTCTTTCCCTAATCTATGAAGTAAGACTCTTGAAGGGAAGAAGCATATGGTCTCCAGCCTCACTGAGAGTGAGATGATAATAGTAATGCACAATTATAGAGCACTTCATGAATTACCAACCCCTGGTCTGGAATCTTAGCATGTTAAAACTAGAACGTATTCTCAAAATCACCAACACCATTACTCTAAATCTGATTATACTGAAGCCCAGAAATGTGAAATGACTTACGCAAGGTTATGTAGTTAATTGATGATGAAGATGATAATAATTAGCATTTCTATAACACTTCAAGATTCTTAAAGGAGCTTTACAAATATTATCTCATTCTGTCCTCACAATAACCCTGAGAGGCAGATGCTATTATTCTCCACATTTTACAGATAAGAAAACAGATAAAGGTTAGGTGACTTGCCTAGGGTCACAAGTGTTAGATGATAGATTTGAGTTCAGGTCATCTTAACTCCAGGCCCAGGACTCTAGCCACTACACACCTCTTAGCTGCCTCTAATTAGTGGCAGAGTCAGCAAAAGAGCCCTGATCTTCTGGGTCCCAGTTGCATCTTGTTGTTCCCTCCAGACCTTCACCCCCACCCCCACCTTTCCCACCTTTCGCCTAATAAGGTAGGTAGGGCATGCAAGTATCATTACAGACAAGGAAACTGTGAGAGAAGTTAAGTGAGTTACCCACAGTTACCTAGCTTGGTAGCAATTGAGCCAGCTCTCAAACATAGTCATTCTGACCAGGGCTCTTTCTACTACTTGAAGAAAACACCTTTTCATGAAAAAGAGAAACATGAAACAGATTTCATCTGGAGCATGTGGGATTTAGATTAAGCCTAATCTCCCTTTTTACTCCTTTGTCAGTAAAGTGTGGTATACATTAGGAAGGCTGAAGAGGCCCCCTCTTTGGAAGTTTTCATCAGCAAGTGAAATTTCAAGTGGTAATACCCATGTTCATATAGCTAATATACCTGTTGAGAAGGGTGCTAGGAGGAATTGCATAGCCTAGCTTTAATGATAAGAGTTTCAGTTATTACCACTCATTTCCACTTCTTTGTTAACCAACACTTCTTTTATTAAATAGTCTCTTCTCACATTTTCTATTATCATGTTTGTAGGATTTCCGAATCTCTCTTCTCTCCCTTTCTCTCCTTCTCTCTCCTTCTCTCTCCCCTTCTCTCCCCCTCTCTCCCTCCCCTCTTTCTCTCTCCTTCCCTCCCTCCCATCCCCCCTTTTCTTGTCCCTCCTCTGTTTTTCCATCTCTGCTTTAAAACTCTGGGAAGCCTGATGACCTCCCTTATCTGCTCCTAGCCTCCAGAATATCATTGCCTTCCTCATCCCCAATCTTCCTTATCACTGGTGAAGAGGAGTTTGAGATGAGTGCTAATTCTATCACTGGTCTTCCTGGTGGGGCATGTGCATGCAGTAGGAGAGAGGACAGAGGGATCTCTTTATTTCTTTAGCATCTATTTGCTCCACAAGTCAATTAAATAAGCATTTATTATAAGTCTTCTTTATGTAAGTTGCTATACTAAGCACTAGGAATATATGTGACATCAACCCCTTAAGAGCTTACAGAGTGATTGGAGATGAGGTCAGGGAGCAACCACAGCTTTGATATAAATGAGAATGAGATAAGTCCAGATGAGAGGTCCTAGCAAAGTACTATGAAACATCATAGATAAAATCAAATGAGGACATTGTAACTCCATATTCAATCTCTATCTATCTGTCTATCTATCTCTCTACAAAGTATATGGAAGAAACTAATTCCATTACTGGTAACAGATTGGGCATGTATAAAATTCTTAGAAGGTTGATTTTAAATATTGTTTCTCAGGATAATAGTAGTAACAATTAATTTATGTAGTGCTTTAAGTTTTGCAAGGCATCCTGTGATAATCTAATAACCACTTATATTTGTATAATACTTTATTTTTAAGGTGCTTTAATGTTGTGGAAAGAATACCATCTCCAGAGTCTAAGGACCTGGTTTCAAATCCTGATATTGTTACTTATTATATGTGTGACCTTGGTCAGTTCACTCTCTGGGAATCAGTTACATTATCGCTAAAGGGAAGAGGCTGGACTGTATATTCCTTCCAACTCAAGAGTTATTATCCTGTAATTATAAGTCATTTCCTTTGGTTCTAACAATATATTATTGTAGGTGTGGGGGTAGGACAAATATTATCTTCATTTTACAGATGAGGAAACTAAGGCTTATCAAGGTAAAATGACTTTGTCCAAGGCCACAAGCCAAGCTGTGTGGTCAGAACTGAAATCTAGTTCTGATTTCTTGCAATCCTTGTTGTCTCTGTTGCAACTGAATCACAGGGCTTTTCTTTCTTTCTTTGCTTTTTGGAGGGGGGAAAGCAGGGCAGTTGTGGTTAAGTGACTTGCCCAAGGTCACACAGCTAGTAAGCGTTAAGTGTATGAGGCTGGATTTGAACTCAGGTCCTCCTGACTCCAGGACCAGTGCTCTATTCACTGCGTCACCTACCTGCACCCCGGCTTCTCTATTTCTATATGTGTTAAATGGTAAAAATGCATTGAGGGAACAGGGAGGAGGTCTAAGTAATGTGACTTCCTGGAATCTTGATCCATATCTGTCAATAATAATGATAAATAATAATGTTGATAATGGCAAGTCACATATATGCAGTTCCATAATGTTTATGAAACACATTTCTCGTAACAAGTCTGTAAGGTAGGTAGTGCCAACATTATCTCCATGTTATAGAAAAAGAAGCTGATCTTCACAGAAGTTAAATGGTTTGTCCCCTGGTCACCCAATTAGTAAGCGTGAGAGTCTAAGTCCAAGCTTTCTGCTTCTTTCTGAATAATACTAGTGAGTACAAGCTAAGCTTATTCTACTCCAAAGGGACTGTTCACAGATGCTGCAATTACATTTACAATATTGTATCAAAAAGATGTGCAGCAGCATCTGAATAGAAGCCTTATTAGCCTGTTATCATCCGTTTACCAAAATATTCCAACTAATCAGCTTTCAGATGGCAAGAATTAATTGGTTTCATTCCTGGTGTTGGGCACATCTAATTGAAATGAATACTTTCTCCTTTCAGAATTGATGACTTATCAACTGCTTTTAAATGTGGAGGAAAAAACACATCTCATAGATTTCCCATCAGTGATCAGTGGAAAGGGCGTAGGGAGGGGTACTGGGGGAGATAAAGGCAGAGGAAGGAAATGAATGATTGGTTATCTGGACTCCATGGAGGAAACAGGACATCAGTTCTTAGAGTTCTACACAGATACCCAGTGAGGGAATCCACAAAATTCCGTCCTTATATAATAGGAGGAAAAGAAGTTGTGATCCGAAACTCATATTGGATTCAGAATTATGGTCTGCCACTTATTATGTGACCTTGGAGAATTTCCCTCCTTCTGGGCATCAGTTTCTTAATCTGTAACATCAGACAGGATTGGGTTTATCCAAGACCCTTCTAGTAGAGAGAGTTCTGGATTTGTAATTAGAAGACTCCTAGCATTTAGTGGTTTTGTGACCTTAGTTAAGTCACTTAACACCTCCAAGTCTGCTTTGTACCCTTCACCCCCTTCACCTACACGGTGGATTTCCTCATATTTGCACTATCTACCCACTTCACACGAATGTGAGAAAAGAACTTTGTAAAGCAGAAAGCACTAGGGAAATAGTAGATGCTGCTGCTGTTATTATTAACATTATCCCTGAGATTCTGCAGACTGAGCTTACCCAGGGTAGGCATGGTCCCAGTTCCCTTTTTCATTGTGCACATACAGCAATAAGACTCATAGCATCTGTGTGAGGGGCCTCCCTTAGGGAGCTGCTCTCATCAGTCGCCTAGTCAAGTTGGCTGTCTAAGCAAATGTCACATAGAATTGTCCTCAGAGCCATGCTAATGTGTACTCATTTAAGAGACAGGGTCTCTGCACGAGCCTTGCTCCATATGCGTGTATGTGCTCATGCAAGGTGCTATAAAGCATTTATTACTGTGAGTTTGGCATGATGGCTTTACTTATGTGATCTCCCTCTAACAAGGGACAATAAAACCTTTATAGTACCCCACACCAGCCTATCTTTTGTTCAATTTTTTGACTTGATTTTTTCAACTTCTAGATTAAGTACATCGGTTACTAAGGGACTTGTATTTCAGTTCATTCCAGCATGAATGTAGTTGCATCCACTAGCCCATTCCAGGCTGGTGATATATATCTAGGTTATAGCCCCTGTGTGAATACTGGTAGCTGATTATGCCTATGGCTGGGGAACTCTGGTCCCAAAGGGGAAAAACCATGGCAATTATATGACACTATAGAAATATAATGCAATGGATAGTGGGCTACAGTAAGAGAAGCATAGAATTGTAGACTGCACTGAAGAAGCCGCAAAGGAGGATTGTCATGCTATATACTACCATGTGGGTGAATGATTATGCTCCAATTTGACTGTTATATTATGGGATAAGTGGTGTATGCTAGGTGTACATTTCTTGGTGCTGCAAAAGCTATATTCATTTATAGCTGGCTCATTCTTATTTTTATTTTTTTACAAGCCTACAGAAAAGAAGATTGTTATCTAATTAATTAATTAGTCAGCAAGGGAATAGTGGGACATAATTTATCCACCAGCTGGGAAATCTACCCAGCCAAGACAGGATCTCCATCAAGATCTTTTGAAAGCTTTGACAGGAGAGCACTTCTGCACCTACCTCTGGGTGACTGGGCAGGCTAAGTTACTGTTATCAACTTTATCAACTATGGATTCAACATTCAGTTTAGGGAAAACAAAGTAGAATGCTGCTCTCACTTAGAAAAATTATGAAAATCTCTATATTGTTCCAACCCCAGCCTATGTTTTAGAAAACAACCATGACTGAACAAACTCATTCATAGGTCTTAGATAGTTTACTTTTAAAAAAATGCATGTTATTTATATATTTTGTTTTTTATCACCTACATTTCCCAATGTGTCCTTCCCCTTCTTCTTCCAGAGAGCCATCTCTTATAACAAATAATTTAAAAGGAAAACAAACAGTTGAACTAAAGAAATCAACACATAATCTAAAGAATTTCCTATTCAAATCCTTTCCCACCTTCTTCCACTCCCTGATAAAGAAGGGAGGAGGTTGATTCCCTATAACGAATCTTTGGACCCAGGTTTTGTCATGATTTCACAGCATTCATCTGAGTTTAGTAGTCTTGTTCTTTCCATTTGTAGTGTTCTAGTCAGGTGTATTAGCTTCTTGGTTCTGCTTACTTCATTTTGCATCAGATATTGTATGTTTTTCCATGCTTTTCTGTGTTCATCGTAGTTATTATTTCTTATGGCACAGTAATATTTATTTACATTCAAGTAGTTCAGCTTATTTCACCAGTTGGGTTTCCAGTTCTTTGTCACTATAAAACAACAACAACAAGAAGCACTGTAGCTTTCTAAAACTATTTTGGTATATGGTGTTTTATTTTTATTTTATTTTATTTTTTACTTTTGTTGACTTCCTTGTATTATATACCAAGCAGTAGGTCTGGGTCAAACAAAGGGCATGGCCATTTTATTAACTTCTTTTTTTTTTTTTTGATAATTCCAGGTTGCTTTCTCAAATGGTTGGGATGAATTCAGGGTGCCACTAACAATTCATCAGTATTCTTATCTTTCCACACTCTCCATATTAACTTTCTCCATCTTTCATTTTGAGTCTGTTAAGTTTGAGGTGAAACTTCAGATTTGTTTTGATTTACATTTCTCTTATTATTAGTGACTGGAAATATTTTTTTTTCATATTGTCATTAATTTTGTGTGAATCTTCTTTTGTCCTGTGTCCTTGGACTACTTATCTATTGAATAAGACAACTTACTATTTAGTGATCCTATGGAATGGAAATCACACACTCTCTCTTCTAATTCTATCATCTTCCAACTTTTGTTTTCCCAGAACATGCCAGGAAAGGTATCATGGTCTTGTTTCATCAAGCCCTTGGGGCATTAGGTGAAAAGCGCAAGAGTATAGAATGATCCAATGATGGTCTACCTCACTGCAGTGAGGGAGTTTCATGTCAATAGTCAGTTCTGTTGGTCTCCATTTTGATCAGGGCTTCCTTCTTCCTCTTCCCATTCTATTGGTTTTAAAGCATTAACTCCCCACCCTTGGAGCCCTGTGTTACCTACCATACTTGTACAGGATGGGACACAGCCCTTCCTTCATTCTGAACTGCTTTGTTTGGGCAGCATCACTGACTTGGGAGAGGAGGAAGGAAAGGGTTTTTTTTTATCTTTTAGAAACCTCTCAGATCCCAACTACAAGGAAGAAACTTACATGGAATGACCAACTTGGGCATCTTTTTATGGGTAAAACAGCAGAAAGGGGCAGAGCTGTACTCATGGTCCCCCATACAACATCTTAGTGATTTTACGCTTGTATTGAACTCATGACTAGGATTCATATAAACCACAATATATTTTAAAATATATTAATAATGTAAAAGTATATCAAAAAGAGAGCAACCAGGAAGGTTCACTTTCATGCCATCAGATGAAGAGAACTGGAGATATTTAGCCTGGAGAATTGAAGATACAGGGAGGACTTGGTAGCTCTCTTTACTTATGTTGAAGACAGATTAGACTTCTGCTTAGCTTCAGAGGACAGAACTAGTAGCAATATAGGTTACAAAGAATTGAGCACTAAGCCACAACAACAATAATCAACTAAACCACAACAACAGTGGTGATTTCAAAGGGTGAAATGTAGGCTTAATGTCTATATTTTGTATTATCCAAAAGTGCATTTAGCTTCCTAAAGAGACCATCCTTGCCCCTCACCTTTATTAGAGACCGGATGACAATTTCTGAGGTATATTGTAGACAAGATAACTTTTTTTTTCAGGAATATGTTAGATAAGATGGCTGCTAAAAGATTTTCTTCTAGAAATTCTTTGATTCTGTACTGAAATGGTTTGTCATTTCCCTTCTCCAGTTCATTTTACAAGGTGAAGAAACTGAGGCAAACAGGGTTAAGTGACTTGCCCAGGTTCACAAAGCTAATAAGAGTCTAAGGCCAGATTTGAACTTAGGAAGATGAGTCTTCCTGACTCTGGGCCCGGTGCTCTATCCACTGTACCACCTAGCTGCCCATTATGATAAGCCTGCAAGATTCAAGTACTAGAAATATAATTAACCTGATACAGATCAAGAAACCTTCCCAGGATCATGGAAGCTAGCACTCTCTTCTTACCTTGTGCCTCTTAAGTTCCAAGAAGCACTTCCTACATTTTGCCCTTTCTAATCCCAAAAGTTTTGGTTCACCATCTTTAAGTAAATGTGATATAACTTAGAGTTGGGGAATCACTAGCAGCCAAAGGGATCCAGAAGGACCTACAAGTAAGTAGAGTAAGTACGTAAATAAGTAAGAGGTGGCACTTGACCTGAGCTTTGAAAGGAGCCAGGAATTCTTAGAGGCAGAGGGGAGGAGCGAAATCATTCCAGGCACAGTAGAAAGGTAGTAGCACAAAGGCAGATAGAATGAGATAGAGTATTGTGTGAGAAAAACCTAAGATAACCCAATATAACTGGAGTGTAGATTGCCAGGGAAGAAATGTGTAAGCAGATTGCAAAAACTGAAAAGGATCAAGTTGTAAAGAATTTTAGACGCTAAATAGAAGAGTTTTTATTTGACCCTAGAGGTAAGAGGGAGCCACTGAAGATTATTGAGTAACAGAGTGACAGAATTATGCCTGTGCTTTAAGAAAATCACGTTGGCATATGTATATTGGGAATGGATTTAAGATTATATATGGATAATAAAGAGCCTGGAAGCAGGGAATCCGATTTGAAGACTATTGTAATAGTAAAGAAGACCCAAAGTAGTGTGGTGCCCAGATATTGGTGAAAAGGAAACATTTTAGTGGCTGATCCAGGACTTGAACCCAAGTCTTTTGAGAGCAAAATCTCCTACCTTATTTCTGCTTAGCTGAATCCTTCAAAGACCAGTTTACATCCCTGATCTATTCCACTCTCCTCTTACCCTTTTGAAGTCATTCTGTAATTCCTGTCTACCCTGAAGTATTATCTTTCTGTAAAAACATCAAACCTAGAAAGTTTGGACATTCCAATTTACCTTACAGTTTATGAGACTAACTGGCTGTGTGTCCTTGGCCAAGTCATTTCATTTCCCTAAGTCCCAATTTCTTCATCTGTAAAATGAGAGTAATGGAACTTTACTCACCTCACAATGTTATAAAAAGCGTGTTTTGTAAATTTGAGAGCACCATGGAAATGTAAGCTATCATTACTACTATCCTGTGACTGCTTAGCATAAACTGTGTGGTATTATTAGTTAACTTTTCTGTAGTTCCATGTCATTTCTCCCCAATCTGGTTGTGTTCTCCTTGAGTGTGAGGGTCATGTCTTTGTCTTTACACATAGTAGGTGCTTAGTAAATATTATGTTGCTCAGTCTGTTTCTTGGGATCATGTCCCTCCAGCACTCTTGTCTCTTTGGAACTTACCTTTGGATCAGAACCTTTCTCAACTCAGTCCTTTTTCTTCATTTTAGCAATTCGAGATAATTTTGATCTGAGATTAACAAAACAAGTTCTGTATCCTAACCCAGTGAGGTAGGTAGTATGAGAATTCTTATTTTCATTTTTCAGATCAGCAGTTCTCAACCTGTGGGTCACAACCCCTTTGGGAGTCAAATGACCCTTTCACAGGGGTCACAGGGGTTTCCTAAGACCATCTGAAAACACGTATTTCTGATGGTCTTAGGAACCAAGACACCTCTCCTCTATCCATCTCCAGGCAGGTCTGCCCACATGCAGATACGCCCACATATGAGTATTAAAGGGTCGCAGCATTCGGATAGTTGAGAACCACTGTTCTAGATGAAGACTTTGAGGCTTAAAAAAATGAGATAACTTGCCAAGGGTTGCAAAGCTACCATCAACTATTGCTTTCAGGCCAAGATCAACAATCTTCCACCTCCTCCCTAAAAAGGTACTCATGAGTGAAGTAATAACCACGATAATTATAACTGGAAAGGCTGACATTTCTGTTTCATTTTAAAATCTGAAAGGTGCTTGAGCATCACTCAGTAATATACCCTAATCATTTTTGCCTTGATAGCTTTCCTTTGAAAAACAACTGCAATATTAAGCAAGAAACATGATTCCCGCATGTCCGGAGCCTCAGCTCTTCATGAGACTATTCATTACACTGATCTATTTGTGCCTTAAAAACTGCCTAAGCATATTTACACGATAGACTGGAACATTCCCCGAGCAGCTGCCTGGCACTGCTGCTAGATGGTTAATGAACATTTCAGAGAGGATGGGAGCTAAGAGCTGGCGGGGCTGGGGGGGAAGCTTTTAGATTCCCTCATGATGGAAGGTGATGGACTGGGCTCCCCTGACTGAGAAAATTATTTTGAAATCACCCATAAGTAGAATTTTCTTTAAAGTCTCCTTACTCACTGATAGAATTGGGAAGAAACCTGAAAGACACAAGGTGACTTGGTAATGGCTTTTGACCCCACAATGCCTTCTATATATCCTCGCTTATAGTTGCTTTTCTGTTTAGGAAGGTTATCATGCCCTCAGTATAGTAGAATAACACATAGAAAGAGCACTGAATTTGGAATTAGGAAACCTCAATTCGAATCTGAGCTCTGTGGCCTTAAGCAAATTATTTTCCCTCTTTACAACTCAATTTTCTTTTTTTTCATGTTCTAGGCTCAATGGTCTTTTATTTTTTTTTATTTTAGTTTACATCATTCATTTCCATGAAATTTTGAGTTACAAATTTTATCCCCATCTTTCACCTACCCACTACCCCAAAACAGCCATCCCATTGTATCTCCCTTCCCCCAATCTATTCTCTCCTATGTCTTCCCCCCTCACCCCTCTGACTTTCTGGTAGGGCAGGATGGATCTCCCTACCACAGTGCCTGTGTATCTCAAGTTCCAGTTGGATGTAGTTAATAATAATAATAATAATAATA
>CM053581.1:263392916-263413349 GCA_028627135.1 Pseudochirops cupreus | reverse complement strand
GAAACATTCCTAGTAAATTCACTGAGGACAGAGCAGTTTGTCAGGGTCTAGACAACCAATAACCCCAGAGTCATGAAATACAGAATGCCAGAGCTGGAAGGGACTTTAGAGGCATTCTCCTTTGTGTGACCTTGGACAAGTCATGAAATTATTCAGGGCTTCTATTTTCCATATTTCGAATGAAAAGTTTGACAATATAGCTTCAAAGGATTCTTCCAGCTCTAAACCTTATGAAGCTATCTATGCATGAACTCTGTGTTACTTAGACTGGGTCTCAAATGTTTGTTGCTGTTGTTTTTTTGTTCATGTCACAGTACTCTACCATGAAGAATCCTGGGACACTGATTGCTTAAGTTGACATCACTTTGGGTGATTTGGGAGACTTGTTTGTGTAAAGTTTCCTCTCAATAGCAACAGCCATTATAGTTGAATTCCTTGAGAGTTCAAGGAATACTAGTGCATATGTAAAAAGCAGGATTTGGATATTTTATGACTGCTATACTAACCATATTGTGTATCCAGGGTAAGTTAAATTTATATTAAAATTATACATTTTCTTTCATCTGTAACAATGTGAGATCCAAAGTTTTGCAGAACTACTGCTATAAAGCATTCCTAATAGTCTGGAGTTACATGAGCCATGATGTAAGACATTAATTGACCATCAGAAGCTACACCAGGGACAAGTTTTAGATTTGGTATCTCCCCTTCCTTTTCCAACTCAATTCTCCCTTTTTTTTATATCTCCCTTCCTTAGCCACATATTTCCCCCTATTCTCAGCCCAAACATCTACTGCAATCATAGTCTCATAGTGTCTCTAGTATCTGAGAATGAAATTGATCAATAAAGTCATAGAATCCATATTCCATAAAAATTGGAGCTGAGAGAAATAGAGAGAAATAGAAATAATCTAGTCCAACCAGCTCATTTTACAGAGGCGTAAACTGAGACCTAGAGAGAAAAATGTGATTCTTTCTCCTCAAGCAGTAGAGTAAGAGCCCTTATTTATTGATTAAGGACAAGAAGAGAGGACGATGCTTAATACAATGAAATTGATTACTGATGGCCAATTGCAGGAAGAGTGCAAATGGGACAGGATAGGTAAGTATTATTGTGCAGGAGTAGTCTTTTAGAATTTTTAAATTAAATGTTTTATTCAAAACTTAATAATGGACATTAACAAAACCAACTAATTTAGCAATTATCAAGCATCTCCTACAGGTCAGACCCTGTATAAGACAATGGAGATAAAAAGATAGAAGTGAAAAAAATTCCTGCCCTCAGAGAGATTACAGTTGTGTGTATGTGTCTGTGTGGGGGGGGGGGGGGGGACCAAACCCATTTTAAATATATAGATTTTAATTGATTATTTGCAGTGCAGAAATATCATACCAATTTTTTAAATCTCCTACTAAATCCCCATCAGGACTCTTTGTTCATTTTCATTTAGTTTTCTTCACACATGGTTGTGGGTAATGCCTACTCAACTCTTCTGATGCTATTTTTTTACTTTGTATTATTTCATAAAGGCTTTTTATATTTTTGTATGCTTATATGTTTTATCTTAATGGCATTATAGTATTCCATTACATTAATGTTCTGCAATTTATTTAACTATTTGCCTACTATTGGGCATTTCAGTGAATTCTAGGCTTTCGCCAATTACATATAATGTTACAATGAAAATCTTTGAAAAGCAGACTTTTTTCCCCCTGATAAAAAGGGCAGTACTTTCAGCATATTTTTCCAACAATGAAAAGATTGGGTCAAAGCATATAAATGCTTTCTGTGACTTTCACTGCATATTGACTGGTTATCTTTTGGCATTTGGGAAACAATATATTGTGTAAACAATGTGATATTTGGAACTAGAGGACCTGGGTTCGAATCCTAGCTCTGTTATTTACTATCAGACTGACCCTGCACAAGTCAATTCCCCTTCTCTGGGCCTCAGTTTCTTTCTCTAGTAAAGAAGAAAAATGAAGTAATTAGTTAATGAAATGAAGTAAATTAGATTTCACAGCAAAATTTTACCAAAAAAAAAATAGACTAGAAGGTATCTAACTTCTTTTCCACCTGTAACTCTCTACATTTTGGAATTACGTCAAGTAGGCCTTTAACTGTGCAGGAAGTCAAATTGAGCCTTACTAAGCAGGCTGCTGTTCCTCTCTCCCAACCCTGCAGCTTCCTAAGCCTTGCCTGGACCCAGAAGTATTATTTGCCAGGCCTGCATCTGCTCAGCTGAGAAAGAGAAGAGCAGTCACTGCCTCCCTGAGCTCTCCTTCCCATTACTGTCAATTACAGGACCAAATGAGAAAACAGATGAGACCAAGGAGGGGAGGCGAGGAGGAGGGGGAATCCTAATGAGAGCTGCCATATTGCGCTCATAGAGTTGTTTCCTGTGGCAGATTGGAAGCAAGGGCCATGGGGAAAGGCATAGCTCATCTCTTTAAAATCCTCCAAACAGGGGTCCCATCCTTGCTTTGCAGCACTCCCCCACCCCCCACACTTAAGTAGCTACCAGCATCTTTGGGACCAAACATCTAATACAGCATTGCATTCTGAAGGACAAGACCCCAGTCTAGATTAGACTTTTGGGGACCGGGAATAATCTTCTTTTGTTAATTACTCTTCCTCAAAATCAATGTTCTGATGACTCCAGTCATCTTCCCTAGTCAGGCATTCTGCCTGGTATTTAGAGATGGGCTGGGCAGCATTGGTTAAGGTATCTCATCCATCAATCTCCTACTTGATGCAAAGGGGATTTTTCTGTGGGAGAAATCAAAAGTTGAGGAAGCTGTGCTCATAGAACTCTCCTGAATTGGCAGCTTGCAGGATTATTTCTCCCTGGATTTGGAAATGTTCTCTTTTTTTCCTCCACTTCTTCATTTCTCTGACTGTCTCATGGGTTCTCTTCTCCTTTCTTTCTCCCATTTCCCTCCCTCTTGCTCTCCTCTCTTCTCCCTGTTTTATACACACCTTCTTCCTCACTTATTAGAGTCACAGGATCTCAGAGCTAAATAAGATTTCTGAAGTTATCTAGTCTAACACTTGCCAGGTAAACAAATCCCTTCTGTGACATCTTGGGTGGGAGGAGGCATGGTTTAGTTTAAGGTGAATTATCTGACTTTAGGAACTTCTTACATTTTTATTTTTGCATCCCCAGTGACTGCACATATTAAGTATTCAATAGATTTTCATAGAATGAAATTAAATTGAATTTAGTTTAAAAAATATTTCAGGATATGGAGTCAGATGACTTGAGTAGAAGTTTTCACTGCATTAGTTCTCTCTCTCTTTCTCTCTATGTGTGTGTGTGTGTGTGTTTGTATGTGTGCATATTTGTGTATGCAATGCACACATATACACATATATCACTTTAAGTGCTTGCATGGGAGCTAGGATTCTTTTACTTACATCTGTGGAGACCTGAGTCTATACATATTTATACATATATTATATACATATATATCATACATACATACAAATATACATATATCATAAATTATATACATATATCATATTATATTATATACATATATATTATATATAACATATACACATATTCTATAATCTCCTCTACCAGACTATAAGCTCTTTGAGGACAAGGCCTGTTTTTGCTTTTTTCTTTTTAGTGTCAGTCCCTACATAACAGTGCCTGACACACAATAGGTTCTTAATTAGTGCTTGTTGATTGATTTAACTCTCTAAGCTTCTCAGGGCCTCAGTCATCTTACTTGGAAAATTAAGGCATTGGATTAGAAAATTTCCTTCAAGCTTTCAACTCGCAAACCCAGCCACAAGACTTCATTAATTCTAAGTTCTTCTCCCTCCTACAGGGTGGCTTAATTGCCCTCCTTTTGCTGTTGCTGGTATTCACCGTGGCACTGTATGCCCAGCGGCGCTGGCACAGACGACGGCGGGTCCCCCAAAAGAGTGCCAGCACAGAGGCGACCCATGAGATCCACTACATCCCTTCGGTGCTCTTGGGACCCCAAGCTCGAGAGAGCTTCCGTAACTCTCGCCTTCAGGCACATAATTCTGTCATCGGCATGCCCATCCGTGAGACTCCCATCCTAGATGACTATGACTATGATTACGAAGAAGAGGAGCAACCCCGGAGGGCCAACCACGTCTCCCGGGAGGATGAATTTGGAAGCCAGGTGACTCGGACCCTAGACAGCCTTGGTCAGGCCAGTGAGGAGAAGATGGACTTTGAGAAAAAAGGTGAGGCCTTCTTTGACCCTTTCTGTTTATTGAAGGGAGAGCACGTTGTAGTGAAAAGAACATTGGCAACAGAACAAAGGCTAGGTTTGAGGTCCGTCCCGTCCTCATAACATCTGTGTGACCCTTGGAAAATAAGTTTACTTCAATGGGCCTCAGGTTCCTTTTTTTTAAAAAACTTGAATGGATTAGATGGTATCTACTCACTCAGTTTGTTTTCCATATTAGATTCTGGTGGACTTTGACTTAGGAGAGCAAAGAGGAGGGTCTGACTCTGGGCAGGGTCTGTTAAAAGACAGTTTTGGCAATGTCAATATTGTGTCTTCACTACTGGTAATATGTTCTTTCTGTTAAGGCAAGATGGCATATTGGAAGTAATTTTGACTTTCGAGTCAGAAGAAATGAGTGTGCATCTGGGCTCTTTTAGGTTTTTAACCTCAGCCAGAATACAGTATAGGTGTTATTTATGTTTGGTCTCCACAGATGTGGGCAAAAGAGTCCTGGCTCCCATGTAAGCACTTAAAGCAATATATGTATATGTGTGTGCATTACATACACAAATATGCACACATATATAAACTTGTGTGTGTTTGTACACACATATACATCATGTATGCACACATATACATGCACATATAAGAGGGCAGCCTTTATTTTCACCTTGAAGAAAATGCAGAAAATTCATAAAGGGATCACAGAAATAGACTAGAAAGGGAGCCCAGAAATATACAGTACAACTATTCTTCCTCTCTGATGACGCCTACCTCCCTAGTTCCCAAATACCTTGATACCCTGTAAGGCTACCAGGGCCTTAAATAACCAGCCAGTCAGCAAGCATGTATCTATGTTCTAGACACTTCTAGGATATGTGCATAAAAAGAGACAAAACACTGTCCTGTCCTCAAGAAACACTCTAATAGGGGAGACATCGTGAAATAATGAGTTGCATACAAGATATATACAGAGTATATGGAAGATAGTCTTGCAGACATAGTTCCTTCCTTATAAGGAAAGCAAGCTTGGAAATTCTAGAGAGGAAATTCCCTTTCTCATTAGACTTGTACCATACAAATGACTCAATATATTAATATAGAACAAATTATTTAGGAACTGAACATTGTACAGGAATCATTTTCTCCTCTGCTTATTATCCTCTCTCCAGAAGTCTGGAACTCCATACTCTCCACACTTCCCATTTCACAGATGAAGAAACTGAGACCTAGAGGTCATTCGGCCAAGTTCATACAGCCATTGTCAGATCTGGGGATTCTTATTCTGACCAGGCATTTTTCCATTCTTGGTTCTATGTGGTTTTGCTGCTTGTATTCCCTCCCTTGTCTGATGCATCTTTACATCCAGAATAATCTTTCTTTTCCAAAGATTCGAGTTCTTTGCTCAAAAACTTTCAGTGGCTCCTTGTTAAGTAATATGTGGAGTCCTTGACCTCATATCTAGGGCCCTCCATAGTATGCTGCCTTTCTGATAGTCTTTTCATTACTTCCTTTCATGAATTTTATGCCAAACTGGACTGTTCTCTCTTCTTGTCCTACGTTCTCCTTTCTCTGTACATTTTTGAAAGCCATCTTTCCTACCTCAAATGCCCTCCCTCCTCATGTCTACCTATTGAAATCCTTCTGTTCCCTTCACGGTCTGAATTAGATGTCGACTTTTCTGTAGCATCTTTTTTTGAGATCACTGGCTAAAAATGATATCCTTTACTCAAACTGGCCTAGATCCCTCCTTTGACCCCAGAACAACCTACTGAATAATCTTTCTCCCCCCACCCAGAAAACTATTAGCTCCTTGAAGGCAAGAATTGACTCTGTTATTCTTTGCAGCCTTAATTCCTTTCCTATAATAGTTGCTCATTAAATGGTTATTAAATTGAAACCCCCCTACCCTGGGGCAATATTATCAGTTCCGGATCTAAATAGAAACCTACAGTAGGGGAAATAAAAAAGTAATTCTCAGATTTTAGGCAAGATGTTGTATCTCTCTGAGTTCAAAACTGGGCAGGTATTACAAAATGGTTTGTTTTCCTTCTTCTTTACCTGAGCCTAGTTATAAAGCTATATAGGGAAGAAAGGTAAAAGAAAAAGAACTAATGTAGAAGGGCTCTGACTACAGTAATAGACTGGGCATCATGGTTCATGACAAGCTTTTAGGAATCTCTTACTTTCCTGCACTCAGAATGAAAATTCCCAATTGGATACAAAGCAGACAAGAAGAAATTAGATGGGGGAGGGGACAAGAGGGAAGGCCCATAGTGGTTAATTTTTCCAAAGAGCAGGGTCACTAAAATACTCTGATTTTTTCAAACTGGACTCCATGCATTCTTGTGAAACTGCTAAGATGGTTGAACTATAGCAACTTAGGGCTGGGCTTCCCTGACAAAGCTGGGAAGATGTAGCCAGATAATATCCATGTGTTCACTGATGCAGAAGGCAGCATGAGTATCCATTTCCCAATAGTTACTTTGCAGAAGGATGCTTGGTCTTCTGAGTGCTTCAAAGGGCATCCAAGAACACAGAGTGAAAGTTAATAGGGGGTATGGGAGGTGGGGAATTATTACCCAAGTATCTACAGATCTCTTTATATTCACAGACAGTTTTGCACCTATTTACTAGCTAATTCTCTTGGTATATTTATGAGTCTGGATCTGCCACAGAGCAGTTGGTAAATGGTATCCTAGAAAGGACAGAGCATTGGAAGTGGAGTCAGAAATTTCACTTCAATCACTTTTCAGTCATGTGCAATTCTTTGTGATCTCCTTTGGGGTTTTCTTGGCAAAGAGACTAGAGTGGTTCACCATTTCCTTCTCCTGCTCATTTTACAGATGAGAAATTAAGCTAACAGGTTTAAGTGACTTGCCCAGGGTCACACAATTAATAAGTGTTTGAGGCCAGATTTGAACTCAGATGAGTTTTCCTGTCCCTAGGCTCAGCACTCTGTCCACTGTGCCACCCAGCTATCCAGTGGAGTCAGGAAGACTTGAGTTCAGATCTGTCCTCAGAAATTCATTATCTGTGTGACCCTGAACAAGTCAATTGACCTCTGCCTCAGTTTTCCCATCTGTAAAATGGAGGCAGTAATACCACTGACCTCCCAGTTTTGTTGTGAAGATAAAAGGAGATATTTATAAAGCACTTTGCAAACTATAAAGTGCTATATAAATGTTAGTGATTATTAGAGAACTGAGAATAGATCCTATAAGTTCCTTGCATAGTATAATGGGAAGATAGACTAGAAGAGTACTTAGAACATAGAACTTCAAAACATAGGCAACATGACCTAATTCCAGAGTTCCGAACTTGATCTCATTGAACATATATATGTATAAACATAAATATATATATACATATATATGTGTGTGTGTGTATACATATTATATGTATATGAATGTATATATATAAATATTTTGACATAATTTGCTGTCTTTGTCATCATATGTGTTTTATTTGCATTTAAGAAATTATTCAGAGTAGGTATAGCCTTAAACAGATACTAAAGAAATCCAAGACACAAAAAATGTTTAAGATTCTTTGATAGTGGAAAGAGCACTAGATTTGGCATCAGAGGACCTGAGTTCGGGTCCTGTCTCTGATATTTAATACCTCTATGATCTTAAACAATTTCCTTAACCTCTCAGTGATGGGCAGATTTAGTGCCTCGGTTTTCACATCCTTAATATGAGAAAGTTAGGCTTGATAATCACATATTTAGCCCTAGAATGTAACTGAAAAAACATCAGGACTAACCCTCTCATTTTATCGATGAGGAATTTGAGGCCCGAAGAACCATAGTGATGTACTCAGGATTACATAATTAATAGGTATCTAAGGCTGAATTTGAACTTGTGTCTTTCTTATTCCAAATCCTAAGATCCCTACCAGTTCATGACCTATGGTCTTTATAGAGAGGGAGTGAAGTATAATGGGTAAAAACTTGCCCTTGGAGTTCGGAAGATCTGGATCCAAAGCCTGTCTCTAATCCATCCTGGCTGTGTTAGTTTGGTTATCATCGAACTTCTCTCTGTGTGCCCAGACAACTCTTGAAAATTGAGGTGCAAGCAAGCTGCTGATCTATATCACTTTGGAAAGTTCTGCACAGGAAGTGTTCTACAAAATGAAATCATGGGGACTGGACCCTTCCCAGTTCCACGCCCCCTTACCCTCTGAAAAAGACACTTGTGTACTTCTTCTTAGAGTTTAGAGGGATTTTAAAAAATAACTAGCAATTATATATTGCTTTGAGTTTTGCACACTGTTTGCCCAGACTATAGAATTGTAAGAATTAGTAGGAATCTCTGGGTACATCCAGTGTTTTTCAGATTCCATTCCCCAAAACAAACATCGCTGATCAGGGAGATGATTTTGATGTCTCTGCTAATTTTCTAGAGATTCAACAAAGCAGGGATCTCTTTCTTCCTGAGTCTAAGGACAAGAGGTATGTGACAGGGACATAAGGTGAGGAGCAGCAGTAGATATAAAACAAGGCATGGGCACCAATCTTCTGTCTCTGATTGCAAGAGAAGACAAGCTTGGAAGGAAACCCAGCAAGGATTGGAATGAAGCCAAGGAATGGAAAAGGCACTGCCAGTGAGACAAAGTTCTAAAACATGCCTGTGGCAAACTTGAGGGAAGGGTCTTGCTGAGAGACAGGTGGTTTGGAGGGGGATACCAGATGTCCTGAAAATAGAAAGAGAACCCAATGACTGCATAGGCAAAAGAAGACAATACAAAGGCAATGTGTAGCAAGAAACCCTTCTTCCAACCTAAGAGACTGTGCTATGGCCACAGGGGCAGCCTGAGCCAGGAAGCTATCCCTAGACATGCAAGCCCAGGAAGCCAGAGGGCAATACCTCCCTGAACCTCTCACTGCCCTGACTTGTACTCAAAGGACTTCTTTTTATGAGATAATTTTTAGTATGATAATGGGCTTCATTTCTCCCATTTTGCTCCACAATTTCCTCTTCCTTTCTTCTCATTTATTCCAGACCTCCTAGACTACAATTTATGAGTTCTTTGAATTACATATTTCCAGCTCCAAAGTGCTCTGTGACAAATTATTTTGAGAACTGATGTAGTCCAATCTCTTAATTTTATTTCATTTTATTAATGTCTTTTGTCTTCATATTAAAGCAATTTCCCAAATCCCTTCCTCCCATATCTGTAACATGGAAATGATAATACTTGATGTGCCTTTCTCGCGAGGTTATTGTGAGGGAACTGTTTGGTAAAGTATTAATGAACAAGCATTTATTAACTGTTTATTATGCACTAGGTGTAGAGCTCAGCACGGAGGATTCAAAATGTACTAGGAGCAATAGCATAACTCCTTCCCTCCTTCACCCCATGCAGGTCAGGCTAGTTTTTTTGCTTGCTTGTTTGTTTGTTTTCCTTAAATGATATTGGCACACTTCTGGAGTTGTTGGACTCAGGAGGCTAAAGGTCTGAACTGCTGACATCACTTCTTCATCATCTGAGTAATGGGTACCCAGGAGGAGCTGGAAAGACTCTCACATGCTTGTCTGGTCAATTCTGATAAAAGCTTCTTCATTCTGCTGAATCAATTCAGGGTGTGTCTAACACTGCCTGTCCTGCTTGATTATTTTTCTGCTGTGGCTAAGCAAATCTCCTTTTGTTAAATGTGATTGATCTAGAGCCTCTCAATTCATTACAATGTCAAATTAAACTCCTACAGGACA
The DNA here is from genome assembly GCA_028627135.1 of Pseudochirops cupreus. Lineage (NCBI taxonomy): Eukaryota > Metazoa > Chordata > Mammalia > Diprotodontia > Pseudocheiridae > Pseudochirops > Pseudochirops cupreus. The sequence goes on along the minus strand of CM053581.1, from coordinate 263,403,417 downwards.
AGGCTTAGGCAGGCCCAGCCCAGAACAAAGAAAAAGCCAAAACAGCTGTAGGCCTGAAGGAGCTTAAGTGCTAACAGGAGAGACATAGAGGCAGCATGTGTCTAAATAGTCATTTTGGTCAATATGGCTGGATTGTAAAATATATGGAGGGGAATGATGGGTTAAAAACTGAAAAGATAGGAAGGGGCCAGGTTGTGAAGAATTTTGAATGTCAAAAAAAGGAGTTTATTAAATTTTATCCTAGAGACAATAGGGAAACGTTGGAGTTTATTAAGTTACAGCAATAGCTAGACGTACTCTTGAGAAAAATCACTTCGGCAGCTTTGTCAGAGAATGGAATGGAATGGAAGGAGAAGACGGACCAAATATAAGTCTATTAGGAGTCTAATTCAGTAGTCCAGTCAAGAGAGGATGGCCTAGACTCTGGTGGTGGTTATGTGAAAGGAGGAAGGGGGAAATATGAAATAGAAGCTATAGATTGGGCTTGCATAACCTGTGGAGCAGCCCATGGGTGGCTTATGGCCCATAGGCATGCCAAAGGATTTGGGGCAGCCCATGGGAAATGTAGGACATCCTCTACATTTTTCGTGGGCTGCCTGAAATCCTCTGTTGGGTTGCAGGTGGTGCAGGCTTCTGTAGAGAGAGGAAAAAAAAACCAACACCAGTGAAATGTGCTAATGATTCTCTTCCTCTTCTTCTTCCTCTTTCTCCTCCTGTACCTCCTGCTCCTCTTCTTCCTCCTCCTTTGTCGTCCTCATCCTCATCCTCATTGTTGTTGCTACCTCATCAGATTGTGTCTCATGTTGATAGCAGAACCAGAACTAAAATTCAGGTCTCTAGAGATCAGACCAAAAGTACTTTATGTTAAACTGAATCATGGTAATTGATCCCTGTTTTATTCAGTTTAAAAATAGAATAAAAACATTAGCTTCCCTAAAAGATGTCATTCAAAAAAGACAACAGCACCCCGTGGAGTGGTGATATGCTTGACAATTCAAAGGTCCTAGTCTTTTACACTTGAATACATTTTATCTGAATTACTCCCCAAGTCCATGTGTGTTGGGAAAGTTAATGATGTTGAAGATTTCTACAGTAGGATTACAGAACATAAAACTCTATAACTGGACTCAGAGGATTAGAGATTTGACCTGAAAGGGACATGAGTGGCTCCCTAGTCCAACTCCCTTTCTTTATAGATGGGCAAACTGATGCCAAGATAAGGTAAATTACTTGCTCAGGATCAAATATGAAGTAAGCATCAAAACTGGGATTTGCACCTGGGTACTCTGTATTCCTTCCACTATATCATGCTGCCTCCTTAGTGATTGTTCACTCTTCAACAAGCGTGGACTGACCATCATGCCTTGCAATTGGAAGGGGAAGACAATCTTACCCCACTGTCTTTAGGGGCATATGCTTATGATAGTATGTTCAAGGGTGGAAATGGATGACATTTTGACACCATCACCCAGAATTGCCTCTTCCCTTTCCACCATCCAAAGTCTAGTTTTGTCTCATTTCAATGTTTGGCTTAAGTTTTCATTTTTCCATTGTCTTCCCTAATAGGTGATGATGGGAAGAGAAATGGCATGTCCAATGTTGCAGAGAAGTAGCACAGCCATAATTCAAACCTAGGCTGTCTGAATCCACCTCTAGGACTCAGTCAACACTCAACAAGTCAGTGAGTCAACAAGGATTTATTAAGTACTCATGTGCCAGGAGTTGTACTCAACACTGGGAATATAAACACAAGTAGAAAAAAAGACAACCTAGATTATGTCTTCAAAGAGCTTAAATTCTAATTCAAGGGGCAGCTAAGTGGTACAGTGAACAGAGCACCAGCCCTGGAGTCAGAAGGACCTGAGCTCAAATCCGACCTCAGAGAGTAAACACTTACTTGCCGTGTGACCTTGGGTAAGTCACTTAATACCAAGTGCCCTGCCTTCCCCACCCCCCACCCCCCACCCCACCTCCAAAAAGGAAATAAAAAAAAATTTCAATTCAAAAGAAGACAGCTTATGAAGGGAAGCAGAAAAAGTGAGTGAAGTGGGTAAGGATGAAGATACAAAGGTATAAGGGCATTGGCACAGGGCCATCTGGTACAGAGACATTATAAAGAAAGTCTAAAACAGCAGGAATACAATGTCGAGATAAATGAAGATATGGCCAACCTGGGCATCCTCCTGCAAAATGGAATCAGCCAATCATATTTCTAATATGTGAAATATAGGACTTGAATGAGTTTCAAGGGGTTTCTGTGGCATGGTAGAGGAAATCTGGATAGTCAGAAGTACAGCCTGATATATAATGAAGTACTCTTTGTACTGGGTTCACATCCTGGCTTTTCTACCTGTGTTACCTTGGGCAAGAGGCTTAATCTCTCCAAACCCCAGTTTCCTCACTTATAAAATAAGCAGTTTGGATTAGATGGTTTCTACAGTCTCTTAGAATCCAAAGTCCCTGCCAGCTCTCTGTCTGTGATTCTGCGAATCTTGAGGACGAAAAGAGAATAATTCCTATAAACACTTAACACCGTGCTGGGCACATAGTAGGCACTGTGTAAATATTTACTCTCTTCTCCCTAAATCACCTAGTGCAGTGAGATGTGGAGGGGCTGCAAATCTGCAAACCAGTGGCAAAGCACTTTATTTGATCTTCCCGGCACTGGGGGATTCTCTATATCCCCAAAGAAAGGCTGCCTGATATCATCACTCATTCATCCTTGGCATCAGCAATAATGACATACCTTCTGATTTCAGCCACACTCTTTCCTTTCTACCTGTAATAGTGGTTGTGTCAGTGTCATGGGTACCAATTCATGGCCATCTTCTTTCAACATCTGCCTTGGATGTGACTTTGCAATCTTACTTGCTATCATTTTGTCTTTTCAATAACACTTTAGAAGCCAGACAGGGTCTAGCCAGTTAAAAATGAGCTTCAGGGGTCAGCCTGCAAAGTGTCTAGATATGGGATGGCTCTTTTATTTAACTTATTTATTTATTTTTCCCCTTGGAGAGAAAAAATCTGCTTCCATTGCTAAGGTAGTTCATTTAGCTCCAATTAATAAGTTGCCCCATCAAGCACGGCGACAAGCCTTGGCTCTGCTTACAAGCCCTTATCATCTTGTGGTTTCCCTCCTGTTTCTTTCTAGACTATGCCTATCGTTCCTAAATGCCTGGTCTTAGCCAAAAAAGGGTGACTTTGTCAGAGCTGAGCTTGGCATCCCCAGGCAACAGTCCTCAGAGCTGTCTCGGCACTCTCTAAAATAAGATATAGACTGAGATTTGTCATCAAACCACAAACAGTAATGTCACTAAAGCTGTCACAAGAGCCCCTTAAAAATGTCACTTTCGAGCATTAATTGCCAGGATAGCAAAACAAATGCAGGTTCATTCGAACATTTGCTTGTTCCCTCTCCTCCCACGCTCCCCTTTTCCTCTCCCTTGCTCTCATTTCTCCCTCTTCGTGCAAATGCTATTCTACCCCCACTCCTCATGTCTTTATCTTATTTTGCTTCCCCAGGGCCTCGTGTTGATTAGAATGTCTCTAGGAAGCTGCACTGGGCTCTTGCTATGATTGATTGGGGTGAGAGAATGTTGATATATGTCAGGTGCTGGATGAACACAAACCCACTCAGTGGTCGATACAGATATCTCCAGAGTGAGGCTAGAGAGTTTTCCTATTGGTTATGGATCTCTGGGCCTCTCAACCAGGCCTAGTCATGTTGGGATCCCGCTCATCAGGATGGATGGCAGCAATTGGAAGACAATCATCTGTTCAGGGGTCTGTCACTTGATTAGGCCAATGGGACCATGTGGTGCCTGTCTTGCTCGTGTGGCGAACCCAGGCTGCCTCTGACATTGATGGCTCTATTAACTCTAGGACTATATTTGTTACACATCTTTTCTTCAGGGTAAGGTACTCGGCTCTGTGCTCTGTAACATTTTTATCGATGATTGGTCAGTGGTGTCAAACTCAAATAGAAATGGGAACCACTAAACCATACATAAGGATCCCAGCACATTGACTTAGAAAATCACATATTGTCTGTGCTTTATCATATCTTTTATTTTGTTAAATATTTTTCAATTACATTTTAATCTCATTTGGCCACATGTGATTTTAGGAGCTATGTATGGCCTATATGTGTTTGATACCTCTACTTTGGATAAAGGCAATGATAACACATTTATCAAAATGGCTGCGAAGACACAAAGCTGGAATGGATAACTTATCAATCAGATGATAGAATTATGATCCTAAAAGAGATGCATAGGATAGAACATAGTATGAAACATAAGATTGAATCCGATAACAATCAATGTAAAGTCTTCCAGAGGGTGAGAATATCAGCTTCCTGAGTACATAATGGGGATGGCATAGCTAAAGAGTAATTTGTTTGAAAACGATCCAGGGGTTTTAGTGGACTACAAGATCAAGGTGAGTTAACAGTGACTAACTAATAAAGAATGTGATCTTGGAATGCATTGGGGAGTATAGCTTCCAGGTAGGAGGTAACATTCTCATAATAATCTGCCTGGGTCAGAGCCCAACTGATTGTTGAGTTCTGGGAGCCAAATTACAAAGACACTAATAAGCTAAAAGGAGTTTACAGGAAGAAAACTAGAATGAAGGACCGTGAGACATTTGCTGAAGTAATTTGGGTTGTTTAGCCTAGAAAACTTAAAAAAAAAATAAGACTTGTTATGGGTGAGTGGCGGTAAGAAACTGATAATTATTTTCAAATATTGGAAGGACTGTTGGATTAAAGAAGGAGTTGAGTTGTTCTTTTTGGGCACAGATGGCAGAAAGTGAAGGAATCAAAGCCTTCCAGAAGTCTAGTGGACTACCTCAGCAGGCAGCAGGTTCTCCCTCACTGAGAGTCTTTAAGCAGAAGAGTGATGACCGCTGGAGTGAGTGCTAATAGGAAACTTTTTTTTTCCTTTTTTGGGGGGGTGGGGTAAGATTATGTAGTTGTGTAATAGACACCAACTGAGGTCGCTTCCAATTATGAAATTCTATTACCTTGTGATCTATGACTTGTAATTATGGAACCATAGAGTTTGAACTGAAAGGTATCTTTGAAAATATATTAGAGCTGAACAGCATGTTGGGATAAAGAATGTTGCAGCAGGAGGAGACTTTAGAATATTGAGTGTTACAGGTAAAAACAGAATACTAAATTTTATTTTATGCTAGACCAGAAAGGGACTTTAGAAGTTGTTCTAATCCAACACTCTCTTTTGACAGATGAGGAAACTGAGGTTCAGAGAACATATATGACATGCATTTATTGTAACTGAGTTAATTGCATAGGCAGAATTATAACCCAGAACTCCTCCTAGACTGGCGTTCTTTCTACCTAGAGATAGTATCCCCTATCTACTCTGAATTCTGATAGTATTTATCTGTACCATTCAATTTGCTCCTTACAAAATGAAGCTTTGCATTTTTTTTCTTACTTTCTAGAGTTTGTCTTATTTTTTCTGAATGAAGTAGCAAAGTCCTTTAGGGTCAGAAGTAAATATTACTTTAAAAAAATCTTCCTTAATGTATAGTAACTGTGAGGTTCTCTGTACTTTTTGAAAGAATATGTAGCAATTGAAGAATATAAGATGTCATGTGCCATTAGTGTTCTGTAGAAGTCCAGGAGGGATAGATCAGGATGTATCAGAACAAGGAGGGATATCTTCATGGGGAAGATAGGACTTAAGCTGAGGTTGGAGGATGGGAAGTATTTGGACGGAATGGGATTCCATGTGGGAAATAATAACAGTGTATGTGTGTGTGTGTGTGTGTATACACATGTATATTTACATATACACATATACATATATGGGACATATATGTGTATATATACAAATATATTCTATTTCCTTTTTAATACACACACACACATATATATAAAATTGTAATTGTATTATAAGTGTGTGTATGTAGACATATATACATATGTATATGGTACAAAGGAAATAGAAAGAACCTTTCTTTTCAGAGCCTTTCCTCTTGTTTGTTTATGGGGTAGGTCTTTGATTGTGGTATAATGGAAGAATACTGGCTCTGGAGGCAACAGACCAGTGTTCAAATCCTGACTCTATACTTACTACCTGTGTAACCTTGGGCAAATCATTCTAATTCTCAGGGATTTAGTTCCTCAACTCTAGAAAGAGGAGGTTATACTTAGTGACAGCTAAGGTCATTTCCAGTTCTTAGCACAGTGCCTGGAATGCAGCAGGCTTTTAAATGCTTACCCTTTCCTTCCTTCCTTCCTTCCCTCCTTCCTTCCTTCCTTCTTTCCTTCCTTCCTTCCTTCCTTCCTTCCTTCCTTCCTTCCTTCCTTCCCTCTTTCCCCTCCTTTCCTTCCTTCCCTCCCTCCCTCCCTATCTCTCTCTATCCCTCTCTAAAACCTATGATCATGCGAACTGTTGTAATAGTAATGTAATTTGATCCCTTTATATTGCCAAAGCTAACAGGTACTTAGCACTTAGTAATTAATCAAGCCTCTGTTAAAGAAACAGAAATGAACCCCTGTTGCTGATGTAACAGGAAAAGGTTGGCTGAAACAGGAAGGAACTAATGCCATGTGTGTATATAAGGAGAAGCCCCTGCTGGGTCAGACAGATCTTCTTGGAGCCAGGTTCTGGAGGCTGACGAAAAGAGGCCCAGGCTGGAGAGAATGATTTTTATTTTGAGAACCTGGATGAAGTGATGAAGCTGAAACTTCTGCTGAGTCCAAGGGTCAGCTGGAGCTGCTGAGGAGTTGCTGAGTCTGAGGGCCAGCCAAGTTACTGAGAATTTCTGAGGACCAGCTGGAGCTGCAGAAGACTGAGGAATGATCATGATTGTGATGTTGGTATTTTGTGTGTTTGTGGCTTTGTTAAGCCTTGACTTCCTGGGAACAGAGACTGTGGAGGATTTAAGGTGAACTGGGCACTGTGAGCTTCAGCGTGGAACAAGAACTGCACAAGAGCTGGACAGGGAGCTGGGAGCTGTCTGCCTTTGAACCCAGGTGACAGTTTGGTGAATCCAGGTAGGAGCTGGGACCATAGAAGGGAATCCAGGGAATCTGAGAGCCTACCTTGGGTCAAGATGAAGAGATCTCTCCATGGCTACTGAGTAGTGACGGATTGAAGTTGTGACTTAGTTATGACCTTGAAATTGTAACTTATTTGTGACTGAGGGGTGGATGGGCTGTGTATTTTATATTACCCCTTAAGAGAGTGCTGAGTAGTGACTGATATTGTAACTTAGTGTGCCCCATGAGTGGAGAACTTTGACTTTTGTATTTTGTGACCCTAAAGGAGGCAAGCCTCCTTAAGGATGATTGAATGATTGAATTGATTGAATGATTGAGTCACTAAGTAATTGATTGACTTAATGATTGGCTTTGTTCAAAACTGTGTGACCACTGTGGTGAAAACTATGTGGCCATTTTAGTGATAAGTCATTGCGAATGCTGTATTTTGATTATCTGTGAAAAGTTGTAATACGGTGAATGCTGTACCTTGATTTTCTGTGAATCTTTTGCTCTGATTTGTTATTGAATAAATAGAGAGTTAACTATACTCTGTAATCAGAACCTTGAAAGCTGTTCAGTAGCATTCTTCCAGAAAGCTGCTTGTGCGTGGCTTTACAACTGTAACTTATCAGTACATGCTAATAAGGTATGTGCACTAGGTCTTGGCATCAAATTAAAATAAAAACAATGGCCATTAAACCATAGATGAGAATTCCTGCAAACCACAGAGTGACATCTTGTTGTTGAATCATTTTTTCAAGTTGTTTCTGACTCTTCATGACCCCTTTAGGGGTTTACTTGATAATGATACTGGAGTGGTTTGCCATTTTCTTCTCGAGCCCATTTTACAGATGATTGAACTCTGGCACAAAAAGCCTTTAGTGACTCCCCCAGGATCACACAACTAGTAAGTGCCTGATAACTGAATTGTAATTCAAGTTTTCCTGACTCCAGGTCCAGCACTCTATCCTCTGCACCAACTAGCTGCTCACATAGTGACTTAAAAAACCACACATCAATATTATGTTCTGTTGTATTTTATTTAGTGTGTTAAGTATTTTCTAAAGACATTTTCATCTGCTTCAGACAGCATTACTCAGAGGTGTTGCCAGCTCCTATATTTTTGACACCTCTGTACTAGAGGACTTCTAAATTCCATTTTATGTCTGAGTTTATTATACCTGAAGAATCTTATATTCTAGCTGGAGAAAAAGAAGTACGTAGAAATAATGAGAAAATAAATAGAAATGAGTACTGAGGAAGTAGAAGGTAAGGGGAATAATCATGGTAGCGTATGTTTAGTTACAAAAGTCTTCTTAGAGGAGCCATCTGGAAAGAATTGATTATCATGAGTGGACAAAAATCAAGATGAAATTTGATTCAGGAATGGTCTGAGCATCCTTAGGGACAAGAATGAAAAGTATGGCCTGGTGAGAGCCAAATAATGAGGTTAGGCAGGTCTGAGGGAAGAAAACTGATACATGTCAGAAGGAGTTTAGACTCAATCCTATTGACAATAGGGAGTAAAGCATAGTGAAAATGGGATGGAGAAAAATGGCCAAAGTCATCCAGATAAATGGAGGGAATGGGGAGAGGAGATGAACTACCCTAGCCACCAGAGCTTCTGAACTGTTCTTAATATATGTGTAAGTTTGAGAAATGCCATTCAGTGCATAAATGACAATCTTAATGAAATTTCCATTTGGGGCCCAGAGATTGTGCTATATCCAGGGGAAATAAACAGTAGGAGTAAAGAGATAGGTCTATATTGTTTTTTTTTTTTAAAGTAATATACCCTGATCTGGTTATACTAGCCAGCTCTGCTAAGATTATAATTGCATTTCCTTAAGGAAACCATAATCATCTTTTGTTGCTATTGTTGTTGTTTGGCTTGCGGGCTTAGCGGATAAGACCCAATAAAATAACCACACTCTGAAAGGCTCCTCTGCCATCCCCCTTCTATCTGTAACTTGGGGGAGGGAGGGTTCCATGACCTCATGAAATAATCTGTTTAATGCACTTAAGTGAACTCCTACATCCAGTGTTTCTTTTACTTCACTAAGCCACATTTGGAAGGCTAGAGCTCTCTCCATGTCCCACCTTGTCTTCTTCCTGTCTGTCGGAAAAGTCAGGCAGTGATGCTTCCTAGGCCCATTAGACTGGTGATAAAATTCAGTTTGACTGAGTACCATTAACAGAACTGTTTCTATTCTGAAATGGTGTGATACTTCTTGTTTTTACTTCCTTAAGTATTGATCATTTGGGCACATCCTGTTTGGAGAAACTGTGTGCTGGTGTCTGAAACATTCTTCTCTTTGGCATTGGTAGAGAAGCAAGATGTCAAGGGGTAGGTAGTAGACGAGGCTGGACAGTTGAAGGACAACGTTTAAGACCTCAGTTCTCTAGAAGGATGTATACCTATCCACCAAGGCTGTCCCTATGTACAAGTGTGCTAGGCTGTCACTGATAAACCATGATAAATACTGATAAAAAGAAATAATTCAGTAGCTGGGAGGGCATAAAAAGTACATTTTACCTATTTTGTAATTTTTCCTATGGCTAACATTTTTTGGATGACTTAATTTTTTAACTAATTTGGTCAATATTATGCATAAACTTATGCAAATACTCCATGCTTATATAATCCCCTGTCTCCAGAAAGACACTAGAGGCATAACCAAATGTGGTAACATATATGAAATACTTCACAAACTTTAAAGAAAAATATAAGTGCTAGCTAGCTCCTATTGATAATTATCTGCTGAATGGGGGGAGAGCCAAGATGGCAGCATAGGAGCAGCAACATATTGCAGCTCTCACATAGCCACCCCAAAATACCCATAAAATGTGACTCTAAACTAATCCTAGAACTCCAAAACGCACACAAATATACTTTCCACTAAAGTCAGCTCAGCTACGAGGAACCATATGAGCACTGCAAACCAAAACCAGCCTGGCCTGAAGCCCTGGCTAAGCCCCGGAGGCGCCTAAACGGGAGGAGCAGAGCACCGTTCAGAACTAGGTCAGTGGAGATTGCGAAATCGGGGGAGAAGAGCCTCTGGCCAAAACGCCTCCAGGGTGGGAAAGCAAAAGGCAGAGGTTTTGCACCCGCCTCTGCGTTGCAGCTTCCGCGCCCATGGCCTGCAGACAGCAGGGGGACTAAGTGATTGTTCAGAGGCCAAGTGCTCTCACGTTGAGTGGCCTGGATCCAGATTGTGGTCTTGGGCCTCGGTCCTGGAGTCTTCATTATCCAGTGAGCCAGAAATAAGTAGGAAATGGACCCAGCACCTTCCTGAGAGCTACAGCAGCTGGGAGGACCCCAGCGATTTGGGACAGAGCTTTCCCTTCTGGAAGCAGAGCCCCACAGAGATTTAAAAAAAAAATTTAAAAAAAAATCATGGACTGACCAACCATGAGTAAGAATAAGCATAAGAAGCAAAGTAAGAACAGCAACCAAACCCTAGATTCCTTCTTTGGGGAAAA
>CM053581.1:263304165-263392416 GCA_028627135.1 Pseudochirops cupreus | reverse complement strand
GACAAAGCAGTTCAAATGTATTATATATTAATACACAAACAGTTCATATATATTATATACATGATGTACATATGTATGTATATACACACATATTTCCTTGACATCACTCCAAGTTCTTTTGAGAGCAAGTCTTATGTCTAATACTCATGTGTAGACCAAAGTCTTCTTTAGCCAAATTTAATGAGGACTTGTTGAAATGAATTTTCCCACTAATTTATGTGTAATCTCAGGAATGCTTTCTCTTTGTTTTGGGTTGAGTTTTGAATTCCCATGTGGAAGTAGTTTCTAAAAATTTAATGTTTCTGAAAAGAGAAGATAAGTAAATAATCATCTTTCAATTTAAGAGTTAGATTTGCATATATGTGGATTGTTCTTAAAGTAAGGCATGTCTGAAATAAAACCCTTCCTTTTCTCCTCCACCCTAGAGCCTCAGTACTTACTATCTTCTGTCAGGCTCCCACCACAAAAAGAAGGGGAAATTTTCTGCCTCTTTTATACTAAGATAGAAAACGGCAAGCTGGTCTATTGTTATAAGTCAAAGGATCTGGGTTTAAATCTCTGGTTGTTATTTTAAAATAATAACTGAGTATTTTTATAGAACTTTAAAAATTACAATGTGTTTTATATACATTATCTCATTTGAAACTCACAATAAATGTATGTGTTTACTACAGGTATTAGTCCTATTATACAAACGAGGAAAGAGAGGCTCAGAAGGGTCAAAAGTGGCTTGCTCAATGTTACGCTGCCAATAATGGTGGATTTTGAACCCAAGTCTTTATGATTCCAAGTAAGTACTCTGTGAACTAAGAGTCTCTGCTGTCTCTCTACATTTTTTATTCTCTACATTTTATTCTCTACATTTTTTATTCTCTTTTTTTTAATCCCTGATGTCTAGAATAGTACCCATCACATTCTGGGTACATAATAAATACTTGTTGATTAACAATAATGACAGCTAACATTCATATGTGCCAGGCTCTATGTGCCAGGCACTGTTCTAAGTGTTTTACAATTAATATCCAATTTGATCCTCATAACAACCCTAGGAAGTAGGTACTATTATTAATCCTCATTCTTTACAGATGAGGAAACTGAAGCAGACAGTGGTGAAATGACTTGCCCAGGGTCACACAACTAGTAAGTGAGTGAATCTGGATTTGAACGCAGGTCTCCTTGACTCTAAACTCAGCATTGTATTCACTTTACCACTCTATGATAATGAATAGGTACATGTTGTCACACTGACTACAGGCTATGAGACCCTCACAACCTCAATGAGCTTCAGTTTTTGGATCTTTTTTTTAAACTTATTTAATTTTAGTTTTCAACATTCACTTCCATAAGATTTTGAGTTACAAACTTTTCCCTATATCTCTCCTACCTCTGCCCCAAGATGGTGTGTAATTTGATATAGGCTCTACATATATATATGTATTCATATTGAATCTATTTTCACATTAGTTATGCTGTAAAGAAGAATTAGAACCAATGGGAGAAACCAAGAGAAATAAGAAACAAATAAAAAAAGAAAAAACAGAAAGAGAGTAAATAATACACTTCAATCTGCATTCAGGCTCCATAGTTCTTTTTTCTGGATGTGTATAGTATTTTCCATCATGAATAATTTGGAGTGCTCTTAGATCTTTGCATTGCTAAGATGAGATAAGTCTATGAAAGTTAGTCATCTCACATTGTGACTGTTGCTATGTACAATGTTTTCTGGGTTCTGCTCACTTCACTCAGTATTAATTCATTCAAGTCTTTCCAGGTTTTTCTGAAATCGACTTGCTCATCATTTCTTATAACACAACTATATTCCATTACAATCATATATCATAACTTGTTCATTCATCCCCCAACTGATGGGTATCCCCTCAATTTCCAGTTCTTTACCACCACAAAAGAGCTGCTATAAATATTTTTATATATGTAGGTCTTTTTTCCCATTTGTATGATCTCTTTGTGATACAGACCTGGAAGTAGTACTGCTGGGACAAAAGGTATGCACATTTTTATATCCCTTTGGGCATAGTTCCAAATTGCTCTCCAGAAAGGTTGGGATCACTTTATAACTCAACCAATAATGCATTAGTGTTCCAATTTTCCCACATCTTCTCCAACATTTATCACTTTTCCTGTTTTGTCAATTTGATAGGTGTGATGTGGTACCTCCTGGTTGTTTTGATTTACATGTCTCTAATCAATAGTGATTTAGAGCATTTTTTTCATATGACTATAGATTTTAATTTTTTTTTTAATTTCTTGATCTGAAAATTGTCTGTTCATATCCTTTGACCATTTGTCAATTGGGAAATGACTTGTATTCTTATAAATTTGACTCAGTTCTCTATATATTTTTAGAAATGAGGCCTTTATCAGAGATATTGGTTGTAAAAATTCTTTTTTAAAAAAAATTATGTATTTTTAGTTTTCAACATTCATTTCCACAAAATTTTGAGTTGCAATTTTTTCTCTCCTCGTCTTTACCCTACCCCTGTCCCAAAATAGCAAGCCTACTGAATACTCCTTCCCCCAATCTGTTCTCTCTTACATCCTCCCCCTTTACCCCCCTAACTTTCTAGTAGGGAAAGATGGCTTTCTATACCCTAGTAACTGTATATCTTATTTCCCAGTTGCATGTAAAAAAACCAAATTTTTAAACATTTGTTTTTGAAACTTTGAGTTCCAGATTTTTTTTTTCCCTTCTTCCCTCCTCACTCATCCCCACTGGGAAGATAAGCAATTCAATATAGATTGTACATGTACAGTCACCCACATCATTTCCATAGTAGTTATATTGTGAAAGACTAACTATATTTTCCTCCATCCTATCCCTCCCCCCATTTAATCTATTTTCTCCTTTGATCCTATCCCTTTTCAAAAGTGTTTGCTTCTAACTACCCTCTCCTCCAATCTTCCCTCCCTTCTATCCTCCCCCCCTCTTATCTCCTACCCCACCTATTTTCCTGTAGGGTATAATACCCTATTGAGTGTGTATATTATTCTTCCTTAGGCAAAATTCAATGAGAATCAGGTCGTCCCATTCCCTTTCACCTTCCTGCTCTTCCCCTCCATTGTAACAGTTTTCCCTTGCCTATTTTATATGAGATAATTTACCCTAATCTATTACTCCTTTTCTTATTCTCCCAATAAATTCCTTTCTCACCCCTTAATTTTATTTTTTAGATATTATCCCTTCATATTCAACTCATCCTGTTCCCTCTATGCATACATTAACATACAAATGCCCACACTCATATATATATATATATTTATACGTACAAACATCATCCTATACATACATATATATGCGTGTATACATATATATATTCCCTTCAACTCATACTGAGAAAAGTCTTATGAGTTAAAATCATCATTTTTCCATGTAGGAATGCATATAGTTCAACTTTAATAAGTACATTATGATTTCTCTTTCCTGTTTACCATCTCATGCTTCTCTTGCTTCTTGTATTTGAAAGTCAAATTTTTTGTTCAGCTCTGTTTTTTTTCATCAAGAATCTTTGAAAGTCCTCTATTTCATTGAATATCCCTATTTTCCCCTGTAGCAATTATACTCAGTTTTGCTGGGAAGTGATTCTTGGTTTTAGCCCTACCTCCTTTGACCTTTGGAATACCATATTCAATCCCTTAATGTAGAAGCTGCTAGGTCTTGTGTTATCCTGATTGTGTTTCCATAATACTCAGATTATTTCTTCCTGACTGCTTGCAGTATTTTCTCCTTGACCTGAGAACTCTGGAATTTGGCTATAATATTCCTAGGGGTTTTCTTTTGGGGATCTTTTTCAAGAGGTGGTCTTTGAATTCTTTCAATTCCTATTTTGCCCTCTGGTTCTAGAATATCAGGGCAATTTTGCTTGATAATTTCTTGAAAGATAGCGTCTAAGGCTCTTTTTTTGATCATGGCTGTCAGGTAGTCCCATAATTTTTAAATGATCTCTCCTGGATCTATTTTCCAGGTCAATGGTTTTTTCAATGAGATATTTCACAATGCCTTCTATTTTTTCATTTCTTTGGATCTGTTTTATAGTATCTTGATTTCTCATAAAGTCATTAGCTTCCATTTGCTCCAATTTAATTTTGAAGGAGTTAGTCTCTTCAGTGAGTTTTTCAAATTCCTTTTCCATCTGGAAAATTTGGCTTTGTAAAGCATTCTTCTCTTCACTGGCTTTTTGGGTCTCTTTTGCCATTTGAGTTAGTTTATTTTTTTAAGGTGTTATTTTCTTCAGTGTATTTTTGGGTCTCCTTTAGCAGGCAGTTGACTTGATTTTCATGATTTTCTTGCTTCATTCTCATTTCTCTTCCCAATTTTTCCCTCTACCTCTTTTACTTGATTTTCAAAATCCTTCTTGAGCTCCTCCATGGCCTGTAACCAATTCATATTTTTCTTGGAGGCTTTTGATGCAGGGATTCTCACTTCGATGTCTTCCTCCTACTCCATGCCTTGATCCCTTTTGTCCCCAAAAAAGGATTCTATGGTCTCTTTGTGCTTCTTCTGCTTGCTCATATTGGCAGTCAATTACTTTACTCTTGAGCTCTTTGCCATGGAAGAACTCTGCTTCCAGAATGGAAAGAGCTATATCCCAAATTGCTAGGGTTTTTGTAGCTGCCAGAGCTATTAGATGGGCACTCTCTCTACAGCCCCCACATGCTCTGGCTCACTGGTCACATACCCCAGGACCACCATCCAAAACCGGGATTTGGATCCAAGCAGGTCAAAGCTAGAGCACTTAGCCTCCTAATGGTCATTTGGTCCCCTTACAATCTGCAGGCCAGGAGCTCTGGAAGGAGCTATGAGGCAGCAACTGCTGCCAATGTGCCTCCTCTGCTTCTTCCTCTGGTGGTAGCAGCCAGACCACACTCTTCTATCTCCCCCCGGACCAACTAATTTCCACACTGACCTTTTACTTTATCTTTGGCATTTATGGATTGAGAAGTCTGGAAACCACTACAGTTGCTGGTGATTTACTCTTGTGAAGTCTACTCTACCTCCCCCCCCCCCCCCTTATAGAGGACTCCCTGGGGCTAAAACTGCAGCTTAGGTGGGACTGCCCTTGGCTTCCAGTGCCCTGCAATGGACCTTTCTTCCTGGTTTCCTTCAGTGGGCTATTTCTTTCTCTCTGTCACTTTGTGGGTTCTGTAGCTCTAAAGTTTATTTAGAGTAATTTTTTTACATGTATTGGAGAAGGTGGAAGCCGGAGTTGCACGGAAGTCCTGTTTCTACTTTGCCATCTTGTCACTGTCCTGGTTGTAAAAATTCTTTCCCAGTCTTCTGCTTCCCTACTAATCTTTGTTGTACTGGCTTTGTTTTTGCAAAAACTTTTCAATTTAATGTAATCAAAATGCTTCATTTTGCATTTCATAATGTTCTCTGTCTCCTGTTTGGCCATAAATTTTTCCATTCTCCATAAATCTGACAGATAAACTATTCCTTGCTCTCCCAATTTGTTTATAGTATCAGCCTTTATATCTAATTTGTGTACCCATTTTGACTTTATTTTGGTATATGGTATAAGATGTTGGTCTATTCCTAGTTTCTAGCATAGTCTTTTCCAGTTTTCCTAGCAGTTTGCCAAATAGTAAATTCTTATTTCAGAAGCTGGAGTCTTTCAGCTTATCAAACAGTAGATTACTATAGACATTGACTTCTGTGTTTTTTGTACATAACCTATTCCACTGATCCCCCATTCTGTTTCTTAGCTGGTACCAAGTGGTTTTGATGATTGCTGCTTGATAATAAAATTTAAGATCTGGTATGGCTAGCCACTTTCCCTAGCATTTCTTTTCATCAATTTCCTTGATATTCTGGATCTTTTGTTCTTCCAGATGAATTTTGTTATTATTTTTTCTAGCTCTGTAAAATAATTTTTTGGTAGTTTAATTGGTTTTGCACTGAATAAGTAAATTAATTTAGGTAAAATTGTCATCTTTATTATATTAACTTGGCCTACGCACAAGCAACTGATGTTTTTCCAGTTATTTAGATCTGACTTTATTTGTGTGAAAATTGTTTTATAATTGTGCTCCTATAGTTCCTAAGTTTGTTTTGGCAGGAAGACTCTCAAATATTTGATAATGTCTACAGTAACTTTGAATGGAATTTCTTTCTATCTCTTGCTATTGGGTTTTCTTAATAATATATAGAAATACTGATGATTTGTGTGTTTATTTTATACCCTGCAACTTTGCTAAAGTTGTTTATTATTTGAAGTAGTTTTTTACTTGAGTCTCTATGATTCTCTAAGTTTATCATCATATCATCTGCAAAGAGAGATAGCTTTGTTTCTTCTTTGCCTATTCTAATTCCTTGAATTTCTTTTTCTTCTCTTATTGCTAAAGCTAACCTTTCTGTTATCATATTGAATAAGAGTGGTGATAATGGACATCCTCTTTCACCCCCAATCTTCCTGGAAATGCATCTAGCTTATAACCATTACATATAATGCTTGCTGATGGTTTGAGGTAGATGTTACTTATCATTTTAATGAAGACTCAATTCATTCCTATCCTCTCTAGTGTTTTTAATAGGAACAGGTGTTGTATTTTACCAAAAGTATTTTCTGAATCTTTTGAGATAATCATATGATTTCTGTTAATTTTGTTTTTGATATGGTCAATTATGCTGATAGTTTTCCTAATGTTGAACCAGTCTCACTCTCCTGGCATAAATCATACCTGGTCATAGCGTATTGTTCTAGTGATAAGTTGCTGTAATCTTTTTGCTAATATTGCATTTTAATTTTTTGCATCTATATTCATTAGGGAAATTGGTGTATAATTTTCTTTTTTCTGTTTTAACTCCTCCAAGTTTAGGTATCAGTACCATATTTGTATCATAAAAATAATCATAAAAAGAATAAAAATAATTTGGCTATTTTCCAAATAATTTCTATAGTATTGGAATTAATTGTTCTTTGAATGTTTGATAGAATTCTCCTGTAAAACCATCTGGCCCTGGAGATTTTTTCGTAGGAAGGTCATTGATGGCTTATTCAATTTCTTTTTCTGAAATGGGGTCAAATATTTTATTTTCTCCTCTGTTAATCTGGGCAATTTATATTTTTTGTAAATATTCATCCATTTCACTAGGATTGTCAAATTTATTGGCATACAGCTTGGCAAAGTTTTCTCATCTTTAAATGGAGGAGTCAGATTAGACTCCTTTCAGGAATCAGCCTTTATAGGTGTTTGTTTTGTGTATTGGGAGGTATAGAAGATGGAAAAGATGCCTTCTCCATCTGTCCTGGGAAATTCTAATGGACTAAAGGCTGGAAGAGCTAAAATGGGTCAAGGGCATGAGGAGGTCAGATCTCATTCCCTTCTCAGGCAGAATAGGTAATGCTGAAAAAAGATCCATGTGGGAGGGTTCTGAAACAAATATGTCCTTAATATTCTGCTTGTCTTCTCATCCTGATCTCCTAAATCCTGAAGTTAGAAACCATCAGGTAGTGTCTAATTGGGTACTCACGAAGTTTATTTGTTTGTTTGCTTTAGGCAGCTGAGGTATTTTCCCTCCTCTGCCCAGATAACATACCTGGATATGCTCATTCATTGTGGTATATGAATAAAAAGGAAAATTATTGTGCTGCAAAAAATGAAAAAAAATAAGAATTCAGAGACTCTGGGGGAAGATTTGTATGGGCTGGCACAGAACCAAGTAAGCCAAATCAAGAGTGTGTTTTGTATGATAACCACACTAATATCAAGGGAAAGAACAAACTCAGGTCCTCCTGATTCCAAGTCCAGAGTGCTACCTTGCTTCAATAGGGCAGGGACCATATTTTTGCCTTTCTTTATATCCCCAGAACTTAGGACCATCCTTGGAATACAGAAAACATTTAATAAATGCCTAGTGATTTACTGATCCACAGTTTTCTCATACATAAAGTAAGGAGTTTGGAGGAGGTGATCTTTAAGATTTCTTCCAGTTATAACAGTCCATAGAAAAGGATTTTAAAATTAGAAAGTAATAGCAAATATAAGCCAACACTGTCATTTAAAAACATTATTTATTATTTATTTTATTTATTATTTTCCCATCATTTTCATTTCCCAACATAACCCTTTGTCTCTGACTTAGAGAGTTGTCCTTCTTAACAAGCCATCATTATTGTGATTTATAGCCCTTCCCGAAGAGATAGATGCCTGTAAATTCCCATAAGGGCCTGATTTCCCATCTGTGCTTGAGCTCCCTTCTGTGTTACCGGAGAAAATGTGGAAATAGGAGTTGAGAAACAAAGCTCCTCAGAGCCTCACCTTCTCACACTAAAACTGCATATCCCTAGTGTCTGAAAGAACCTGGACAAAGAGAAAAAACTCCACCCCCTCTTCATTTCAGATTCACCAACTAATGGGTTTCTGAGGGAACCAAGCAGACTCAACACCTGTTTGCTTCAAAGAAAATCCTCTCCTGACTTCTTTAACCACAGGCCCTTTTCATCAGGAGCTCAGCTGCAAAATGGATGGCTGGAGGGTGTTTATTATGGACAGCCCAGGCTCCAGACAATAAAAGAGCACCACAAAAGACTCCCTCCAGACTGTCCTGCATGCTTTCTTCCTTAGATTCAGGCTCACATCTCCTGCCCCTGCAGGGGAAGGACTTATGGGTGAAGCTCCTAGGCCTTCTCAGGTCCAAAACTGAGACGTTAGATAATCTGGCTCACCTGTCCTTCTTTCCACTCCCACCTTGAAGAACTCTAATTAAATCACCACTGCCTCAGGAAAGGGGGAGTCAATAGATTGTTCCACGGCCCCACTGTTCACTCATTGCAATATACTTTACACATACAACTCATCTGATCTTCAGAACCCTATGAGGTATATGATAGTATTATCCCCATTTCACAAAAGAGGAAACTGAGGTTGAAAACACGTGACTTCCCTACAGTCACACCTGAGGCAGGTTTTGAATTCTGGTCTTCCTAACTCCATGGACAATATTCTATCTGCTATTCAACCTAGTTGTAAACTACAAGATCTGGATCAGATGGCCTCTTAGACTTTAAATCTAAACTATAATCTAGGATGGGTTTTGATTTACACCTCTGGAGGAAGTACCCAACTAACGTGTTCACAGATGGACTGGACTGAAAGCTATGCATTTCTTTTGTCACATATTATACAAGATTGTCCTTTTATTTTCTCAGTGTGCTAGTCTATTATTACCAGGCAGAATATAAGTTCCATGACAAAAGCAACCATATGTGATCTTTATTTGTATCTCCTATTGTGCCAATGGGCAGTTAGGTGACCAGTGGATAGAGTGTCAGTCCTGTAGTCAGGAAATTCCATCTTCCTGAGTTCAAATTTGGCCTCAGACATTATTAGCTGTGTGACCCTGGGCAAGTCACTTAACCCTGTTTGCCTCAGTGTCCTCATCTGTAAAGTGACCTGGAAAAGGAAATGGCAAACCACTCCAGTATATCCTTACCAAGAAATCCTCAAATGGGGTCATGAAGAGTCAAAAAATGACTGAACAAGTTAAAAAATTATGCCAAGCACAGTGAGAGGGCCACAAAATAAATTCTTAAAATTCAAGCATCATTTTGGCTCATTTTGAAACATACTGTGCCAAAGTGACTGGTGACTATTCCAAGATTTATTCTGGCATAGACTGGACTTCTCACTTTGCCTTACTACTTGAAGAACTGATAATATCAAATTCTAAGGGCAGGGGATGATTCCCTTAATCCTGGGCCTACAATGATACCAAGCCTTTTATCAATGTGGGCCCATCCCTGTTGTCCCTGGCTTGCAATTCCAGAAGCAAAGCAAAACACAGATGGATTTAATATTCCTGGCATCACCTGAGGGCTTCCTCTCCTCACTCTGCTCAAGATAGTCTCAAGAAATGGCAGAATTGATCTGTGAGATTACGACAGGCAATTTGATACAATAGTCCTAGGCAGTGAGAGAATGAGGACAAACTTTTCTAAGGAGGCCAAGAGAGAGTCAACTCAGTGGAGAACCCCCCTTCACCTCTTCCTCCCACCTCCTCATCTCTGCTGGGTTCCCTCATATTCTTCTAACACCACACTGCCACCTCAGGGGACCAGAGGGGCAGTGGAAGTATCTTGCCAATTGGTATCTCAGGACCACAGGAAAAAAAATATGGTTGGGTAAAATGTAAAAGTATTAATAAATAAATGTGTGTGTGTGAGAGTGTGTGTGTGTGTGTGTGTGTGTGTGTGTGTGTGTGTGTGTGTGTCTCCATGCTTGGGTAAAATGTAATTGACAGGTAGGTGATTCAATTGATAGACTGATGGGTCTGGAGTCAGAAAGAACTGACTTCAAATCTGGCCTCAGACACTTACTAGCTATGTGATTCTGGGTAAGTCACTTAACCTCTGTTCACCTTAAGCCATTGGAAGAGAAAATGGCAAACTGTCCCAGTACCTTTGGCTAGAAAAATTCATGGACTATATGGTCCATGGGGTCATGAAAAGTTAGACTAGACTGAATAACTGAACAACAACAAAATGTAATCACCCTAAGTTCAGAATTGAAAGTGACCTCACAGGCTGTCCAACTCATAACTGAACAAGAATCTTCCCTCAGATTGGCTAAGTGGTCTTTGTTTAAAGACCTCCTGTGAAGGGAAACCCAACCATTTCCAAAGCAGGCCATTTTACTTTAAGATAGTTCCAATTGGGGTGACTAGGTGGCGCAGTGAATAGAGCACTGGCCCTGGAGTCAGGAGGACTTGAGTTCAAATCCAACTTCAGACACTTGACACACTTACTAGCTGGGTGACTTTGGGCAGGTCACTTAACCCCAATTGCCCTCCAAAAAGCAACAACAACAACAAAAAAAGATAGTTCCAATTATTAGGAAGTTCTCCCTTATATCTAGCCTAAATCTACCTTCCTGTAGCTTCCACCCCATGATCCTAGTTCTATTCCCCAAAGCTAAGTACAATAAAAAGAACAAGCACATTGCTTTGTAAAGCAATTTGCTCTTGGAAGCTCATTTCAGTCTCACAAAAACCCTAGGGGGAGGTGCCATTATTATGTCCATTTTGCTTATGGGAAAACTAAGGCAGAAACAGGTGAAATGATTTGCCATTGTTCCAACAATGAAATAAGTGTCTGAAACAGACATCAGATTCAGGGTTTCCTGACTTGTAAGCACATTCTATCACTGCCTCACCTCAATGCTTCTACCCAGTAAATTTAATCATTTTTCCATAAAGTAGCTCTTCAAATACCTACTTATAACTATAATTTCCCATTCTATCCCTCCCCACATTCAAATGTTCTCGTCTTCAGGCTAAATATCTCCCATTCTTTCCATTTCACCTTAGCTGTCCTGATTGTAAGACCCTTCATCATTGTGGTTACCTGCCTCTGGACACTCTCCAACTTGCCATGCTTTTCTGAAAATGTGATGCCCAGAATTGGACATCCTCCACTCTGCTCAAAATTGAGCAAGCAATAGTATAGTCACACTAGCCCCTCCAATGCACTCATAAGCACATACAGCCTTTAGGATTGGTGCACTGGGACAAGGTGCTATGACTCTCTTATTATCTCTGCTGCCTAAGAGCATTCTTTGGTCCTATAGAATTGCTGACTCATCTGGAGTTCCTGGTCCACTAAAATCCCCAGATCTTTTTCAGCCAAAGTACTACCTAGAATCCTTTCTCCATATCTTTTACTTGTAAAAATGATTGAATTATCAGTACGTCTTTATATTTTTATTTTTCACATTTCATCTTATTAGCTTCAGTTCATTATTCTAAGTTGCAACATCATTTTTAGCACCCTAAGATGATAGATTTAGAGCTGGGAAAGACATTGAATTTCATCACATTCAACTCCCACATATTACAAATGAAGAAACTGAGTCACAGCATGGCTAAAGGACTTACCCAGAGTCACACAATTTTATATCTGGATCTTTTCTGTGCATTTCTCACTACTCCATATAGCATATATACACTTGCAAGGCCTTTCTCACATGAAGCTATAAATGTTTTCAGAGCAGGGACTGTCTACTAGTGCCTACCACGGAACTTTGCTAAGTACCTACTTAATAAATGTTTAGTGAATTGAAGTTCCATTTGGGCCCAGGGCTTGGCACAGAGACTCATAGGATCTCAGAGTTAGAAAGAACCTTAGAAATCTTGACCTCCTCTATAGGCCCCTCTTGGTGAGAACTGCAAAGAAGCAGATTACACAGGACTTATGCTCTGTCATACATTTTTTTCAATTTTAATTTTTTCTTTTTTGCTTTTTGGAGGGAGGAAGCCTCTGTCTCCCACTCAGGTTGAATTCTGCCTCCTTCCCTGTCACAGGCGGCCTGATGACAGGACTCTGAATTCTTCCCTCTTCCTAGTTGCTTCTTTTTTTCCCCACTTTTTGGAGGTGGGAAGGCAAGGCAATTGGGCTTACGTGACTTACCCAAGGTCACACAGCCAGTAAGTGTTAAGTGTCTGAGGCCGAATTTGAACTCAGGTCCTCCTGACTCCAGGGCCAGTGCTCTATTCACTGTGCCACCTAGCCACCCCCATACATTTCTATAGAGACAGCACAGTATAGTGGAAGAAACTCCACTCTTAAAATTTGGAGACTTGGGTTCAAGTCCTAAATCCGCACTTACTATTATGTAACTTTTTAATAAATGGCTTGACTCTGATGAGCCACAGTTTCTACATTTGAAAAAATGGGGAAATGGGGAAAATTAGGCTTGCACTATGGATCTCACTGGATAGTTGAGGGTAAAATACTTCATAAATATAAAAGCATCACAGAAATTCTGTTTATTATTGACCGAGCATTTATAAAATGCCTGCTTTGTAGCAAGTGCTATGCCAAGTACTGGGGATACAAAGACAAAAATATAACAGTTCTGTTCTCAAGGAGCTTACATTCTCTCTGGCTATGGACAAGTACATATGCAGTTATTATACGACAGATACATAGAGATTTAGTTTGGTACTAGTAGCCATGGGGAATCAAGAAAGGTTTCATGCGAAGGTGGCAGTTGAATTGAGTCTTCAAGGCATCTAACGATTTAAAGAAGTGACAGTGAGGGGGGCTCTGTTCCAGGCAAGGGGGGCAGTCAGTGCAAAAGCAGAAATGGGAAATAGAGTGCCACGGAAAAAGTCCTGATTGACTGAACTAGAGGTGTGTGAAAGGAAATTGTATGTAACAAGGCTGGAAAAATAGATTGGGGCCAGGTTGTGAAAGGTTTGAAATGCCAAGCAGAAAAGTTTCTATTTGATCCTAGAGTTGCTAGGGAACCATTAGAATTGATTGAGTACAGAAGTGACGTGGTCAGACCTGTGCTTTAGAAAAATCACTTTTGGTCATTATTTGGATGATAGATTGAAAGGGAGAATGACTTGAAGAAGTAGAAATAACAATTAGAAGCTATTACAATAGTGTAGGATGATAAAAGTTCGAACTAAGGGGGGGGTTATGTGAGTGTAGAGAGGAGCATGTATCTTGAGAAATTTTGTGAAGAAACTGGGATTTTAAAACTCTCATTCAAAAAAGAGTGTTCTTTTCACTGGACCCCATATGTTCATTGCTGAAGGTGACAGGAAGGGGAGAAAAAAATAGTGGCCTAACCCCCTTGGAAATTCTACATAGTTCCTTGCCATGGTGCCAATGATCTGTCCCTTCACTGCCTCCCCCACTATCTTCCACAGGCACAGCTCCTAATCATTTTTCTCTTCCATGGCCCTAAACATGTATGAGATTTCTCCAAGGAGCATTTCTGTGTAGCTCGTCAGGCTGAGTAGCACTAGGTCCTTTGGGAAATGATTTGAAGCTGGAACAAGCAGTCTTCATAAAGAGTCCTGAAGAGATTTCTTCTTCTATGTCCACTGGGGAAGGTGTTGATGACTTCTTTCCACTGGGTTGTGAACACAGCAAGCAGGTAAAGAAAGGATAAAGAGAGGAGAGGAAAAGGAAGGAGAGAAGAGGAAAGGAAAGGAAAGGAGAGGAGAAGGGAAGAGAGAAGAAGAGAGAGGAAAGGAGGAGAAGGGAGAAGGGAAAAAAGAGGGGAGGAGAGGGGAGGGGAGGGGAGAGGAGAGATTGTGGCTTACCAACCTATACAAATAGGAAGCAAATCTCTGTGAGAGCAATGTCTGGACCATGTCATTGAGGCTTTTGCCTGCTCAGTCTCCCCCAGTGCCCAGCTTTTTAGAATTAAATATACAGAGCCCTGTTTTGTTATCTAAGCTGATATAGCCTGGCATATCGGAAAGAGAATGGAAGTTAAGAAATACAGGATCTCTGCTACTGTTTTGCTGTGTGACCCTAGAAATGTCACTGTACTGCCCTATTCCTTGGTTGTCTCCTCTATAAAATGAGAAGGTTACACTAGCTGGTCTCTAAGGTCCCTTACAGTCTTGATATTGCAAGCTTTCAGATCCCTTCTTGTTCTAAATTTCTCCTCCACTTAAAAGATGGATGCATTCAGTGGCAATATTGCCTTAAAGGAGACCTTGAGTGAATAAGTGAACTCCACATTGAGGGGAAGTGGGTCATCACCCTTGTAACAGTTCTAATGCTTCCCAGACTGACCACATAAAGCTCAGTCGGGCATCAGACAGAATTGCCCAGTTGCTCAACAAAACTGGGTAAGTGGCGGCACAGTCATCAGCCATTTCCTGAGATCCCACTTCCTCTGGAGAGCTAGGATAAATAACACTGATTGCCACACTTCAGTCGACATTTTGGAGATTAAATTCACGCTCTCTTCCTGTCCTTACTCCTCCCACCCACACATTCCCTCCAAGCATGTTCTCTTAAGAGTCTGGCAGAGACTCTAGGAGGTAGTCGGACTCTGTCAACAATCTAAGCTTTCAGCTTGATGGTAGCTAGAAGGTTAAAACTAGCTGAGGTCAGGAGGTCTTTAAGGACTGAGACTGTTCCCACTATCCCCACCCTCATATTCTTTGTCTTCAGGAACTGCCTGTCTCATCTTTCAGGGCCCCTACTCCCTTTCTAGTAGTCAGTGTAGTGGAGAGAACCTTGAGTGGAAGTCACATGTCACAAGACAGGTTCTAGACCTGCTTCTGCCACTAATTTGCTGTATTGTGTGACCTTGAACACATCACTTTGCTTCTCCCCAGGCTCCCCTACTTTTTTATAGGAGTTGGTTTAAATGTCCTCAGGGAAGCTGTTCAGCTCTGATAGTCTATGTTTTTTGCTCTAGAGCTGGAAGGGATCTAAGAAGCCACCTACTCCAAAAAAGCAAAAAAAAAAGAAAAAGAAAGAAAGAAAAAAATTTAGGTGGCACAGTGAATAGAGCACTAGCTCTGGAGTCAGGAGGACTTGAGTTCAAATCTGAACTCAGACATTTAACGCTTACTAGCCATGTGACCTTGGACAAGTCACTTAACCCCAATTGCCCTAGCTTCCTCCCTCCAAAAAGCAAAAAAAGAAGCAGCAGCAGCCAACTAGTTCATTCTCATTTCACAGATAGGAAAACAGGCTCAGGAGGATGTGACTTACTCAAGGAAACAGAGTCAATACATTTCAGAAGGGAGATTTGAACCCAGGTGCTTTGACTCTAGTCAGTGATCTTTCCACTGCCTTATATTGTTTTAAAGTTCCCCTCCTGCTCTAACAACCTATATTCTGAGGTTCCATCTAATTCTAGGGATCAGAGGTCTGTGAGTTAACAGTCTAGGAACTAACATCGCACTCCACAGTTCTCCCTTTTTACTGCTCCAGGCCCCTCCCCACCCCCACCCCCCACACTTCCACCCTCTCCCCCTAGGCTTCTTGCCCTAACACCTCAGGGTTTGTCTCTCTTCTCTGTTCTCTTGCTACACCAGTTCAGCAGTTGGACAGAGGAGAGCAGTGAGAGGGAGAGAGGGAAGAAGGGAGGGGAGGGGAGGGGAGGACGCTGCCCTGTTGTTTGAAGGATCACTGTCGCTCTAGGATGGCCTTGTGCTGACTTACAGAGTCTCATCCCATTGAGCTCATGGGTCATAGAGTTCAATTCATTAATTTTGGTGGTGGAGAGAGCCTGACAGGCCCAGTGCTGACATGAATAATGATGGATCTCCGGGAGAGGGCCAGGCAGAATCTGCAGCTTAATCAGACCCAGAGAATCTCTTTGGGCATTAATGTAGGCCGACTGCTTTCCATCCAATCATACCCCAATTCAATTTAATGCTGCAAATTGTTACCACGCAGCTACATCTCTCAACACTCAACTTAGACCCAAACAGGGTTACTCATCGGTTTACTTTTCTCTTCTAGTTAGCAGGACCCCATCAGCTAATACCAGGTTTCATAGTTTCAAGCTATCCCATTTGCATTTGCATTTCTGTGTGGGGAGGTCTAGTTCCTGCCTTTATCCCTGTTAATGCCTAAGCTCTTTGTGGGAGAAGGAAGGGATACAAAGAAAGAATTAAGGGAATTAGTGGTAGTCACTGACCCAGAGATACTTAGGTGAAAACACAGGGAAAGGAAATACAGGTAGGCCAAAGCAGTAGGCATTACAAGGGAGTCTGAAAAGGTGACTAGGGAATAACCAAAATATGCCAGAAGGCAATAGTTTAGCAGTGACCAGCATCAGTGAGCCCTAAAGATAAGGACCACAGGATATTCTGGCCACTAGACTCAGCACCACAGTTTTGGGGGGACAGACAACAGGCAGAGTGCCAGGTAGGCAAACACCATCAGAGAAGTCTGGCAGGAGGGAGATGAAAGCAAGCCATAGAGCCTTATAGTTTGGGAGTTGGAAGAGACCTTAGAGGTCATGAATTTTAACATGCTCATCTTACATGAGGAACATGGGATACCAAGGGATTAAGCGATTTGCCAGGGGTCTCACAATAAGCTTCTGAGGAGTGGATCTGAAGCCAAATCTTGACTCCAAGTTCCTATCTGTACTCACTACCCCTTTGCTACTTCAATTCTTCCCTAGGAGGGTTAATGAGGATAAAGTATGACCCCAAATCCAAAGGAGCTACAAAGAAAAAAAGTCAACTAAATAAAAGATATGTCCTTTGCCTTCAGGGGTGGGACAAGAACTCTAGGAGTCTCCAAAAAGACCATGCACTAAATAGGAATTCTTGTCCTACTGTAACTGTTGTTGTTCAGTTGTTTCAATCATATCTGACTCTTTGTGACCCCTTTTGGGCAAAGATACTGTAGTGGTTTTTCATTTCCTTCTCCAGTTCATTTCATAGATGAGGAAACTGAGGTAAAGAGAGTTAAGTGACTTTGCCCAGAGTCCCATGGCTAGTAAGTGTTTGAGGCCAGTTTTGAACCTAGCTCTTCCTGACTCCAGACCAAGAGTTCTATCTATCCACTGCGTCCCCTAGCTGTCCACTACAACAGGACATGTTCTATATTCTGGGCCGCTAGGTGGTATAATGGCTAGAGTGCTGGGCTTGTAGTGAGGAAGATCTGCATTCTGATGCTGCCTCATATACTTGCTAACTATGTAATGCTATACAAGTCACAGCCTCTCTCTGCCTCAGTTTCCTTTTCTATAAAATAGAGATAATAATTGCACCTATGTCTTAGGGTTATTGTAAGGATAAAAATGAGCTAAGATTTGTAAAGCATTTTGAAAACCTTAAGGTGTTAAATAAAGGTTAACTAATGTCATTAGAAATTATAAATCAACAATGAAGAACTCAAGAAAACAGTAATGTGGCATAATGAGGGAGGATAGATTTAAAAGCAGATCTAGCTTAGAATTCTGGTTCAGATTCATTGGATTATAGATTTAGAGCTAGACAGGACCTCAGCTACAATTAGTTGAAATCTCTTCTTTTGAAGATAAAATAATTGAGGCCCAGAGAGGTCACAAGTAATAAGTACTAAATTCAGGATTTGCAAATCCAACCCTTTTCCTACCTCACCAAGTCTGCTTTTGGAGAGACAGTAGTTTCATTTGTGCCAGACAGGTCATATTGCTGATATCACCCCAAATTCTACCTCCCTCAGACCCCTTTAGAGACAGACCAGGAGAGAGAGCTCAAAAGCTCTGGGAATTTCAGTGCTCCCCAGACCACTGGTCCTGCTTGTAGCCTGGCCCCCACAGACATCATTAATAGGAACAACTCTTGTGGAGAACGGGCCTACCATTTCTGCACCAACCCCCAATCAATTGCCACCAATGGGCAGGTAAGCACAAGAGCCTCAGGAATAGTAATGCCAAGACTCGTCAACTGCCTCAGCAGGTGCTACAGTCCCCCACCTCCTCAGAAGCTATAGCTACCACAGATGTGTAAAATAAAGTTCTCACCGCTATACTTGGCCCTATTGATGGATTCAACATCAGAAACAAGTATGACTTTATTCATGGAAATGACATTGAAGAATGATGCATTCCCATCTACTTTGCTATTTCACCCTAAAATCCTCTGGATCTTTCCATCTGACTCACAGCTAAAGTCTCTCTATGTCATAGCCCCCATTAAAGTATGTACTCAGTGAGCATAGAGATTCTTGTCCTTTTTGTATTTGAGCCTCAGTGCTTAGCACAGTATTTAATTTCTTTCCTTCCTTCCTTCTTTCCTTCCTTCCTTCCTCTCGTTCTCTATTCCATGAGACATTTTTATTTTAGATAAAAAAATAAGGATAGATAATATCTGTCCCACCTATCCCAGAGCATTATTTTAATGAAAATATTTCGTAGGTCTTTAAAGCCTTACACAAGTAGGCTGTGTGAACTTGGACAAGTCACTTCAACTTCTCAGTGCCCAAGGCAGCTTTCTCTCTAGGACAATAAATTGCTGAGCAAACATTGATCTGCAATAGTACAGAGTCTTTCCTCACCAAGTGTCCCTTACAGCAATAAAATCCAAGGTCCAGTACAACACTAAGCAAACCCCAAAACATTTATAATAGCATGACTTGATGTTATTATTATGAGTACGTCCTGATAACTGCTTGGTAGATCAAGCTATGTGGAGGAGTGACTGGAGTATGCTGAATGTGTTCAAAATTTCTTTGAAAAACCTGACACATAAACACAAAGAGATGGAGCTATTATTAATTAAGGGAATTGGGAATCCCAGCTATTCTGATTCCAAATACCCAGAGCAGAAAGCCAAACTCAGCATAATATTTTTCTTTCCTAAAAAAAAACAATGAAACTGTATCTTCCCTCTTTTTCTCCTTCCCTTTCCCACTTTCCAACCCCAATACCCATTATCAGGAAGACAGATTTTATTCAATTCAAGTGAATTGACATTTTATAAGTACCTACTACATGCGGATCTTAGTGTTTACACAGTATAGCTAAAGATGAAAAGTTTGATTCCCATCAGGGACCTTGATGGATAACTTCCACCAAACTCCCCCAATGGTCAGAGGCGACCCAAGGTTCTTATATTATATGCCAGCCTAGTAACAGATCTATTAAGTATTAACAAATTGGAAATGCAATAGGCTAGATGTCTATGGAGCAGTTAGGTGGCATGGTGGATGGCATGTTGGGCCTGAAGTCAGGAAGACTCATTTTTGAGTTAAAATCCAGCCTCAGATATTTACTACCTGTGTGATCCTGGGCAAGTCACCTAATCTTGTTTGCCTCAGTCCCCTATCTGTAAAATGAGCTGGAGAAGAAAACAGCAAACCACTCCAGTTTCTTTGCCAAGAAAATTCCAAAGGGTCAGTCTATATTGAAACAGTATCAGTTCTTTCTTTGATGGTGCATGGTATGCTTCATCATTAGTCATTGGGAGTCTTAGATCATTGCACTGCTGAGAATAACCAAGTCATTGTCAATTTTTCATTGAACAATTTTGCTGTTGCTCTGTACAATGTTCTCCTGGTTATGTTCACTTCACTATGCATCAGTTCATGTAAGTCTTTCCAGGTCTTTCTGAAACTATACTACTTGTTCATATAACTTAATTCAAGAAAAATAAAATGAGAGAATTTTATGGAAGGAAGGAAGGAAGGAAAGAAGGAAGGAAGGAAGGAAGGAAGAAAGAAAGAAAGAAAGAAAGAAAGAAAGAAAGAAAGAAAGAAAGAAAGAGAGAAAGAAAGAAAGAAAGAAAGAAAGAAAACCCCAAAAAGGGTCACAAGGAGTCAGACATGGCTGATATGACTGAACAACAAGAGATGTCTATGATTCAAAAATTCTGAGAAACTGACTACCAGAAGCTTGACTGCTAGATAATAAATTATTTTGACCATAAAATCTTATTATATTGTAGAAGAATTACAACCTGTTTCAGTGGAGTGACAACTCATGGATGAAATGATGGATCTTCTGAAGTCATACAAGGTAACAGCTTAAGAAAGGTACAAAGGGACATTCAGCAAAGCTCAGGTCCCTACATAAGGTGTTTCTGGATCCTCCAGATCTTAGCATTTACTCCGTTTATTCTCATTATATCTCTCTTTCTTTCTCTCTCTCCCCACCCCCACCCTATTTATTACTTTACTTTGTATATATAATTATTATATACAGAGGCACCCTGGCATAGTGGGTAGACAACTGGCCTCCAAGTCAAGTTCAAGTCATATCTCTTACACATAATGGCTGTGTGATCTTGGGGAAGTCACCTAACCTCTAGATGCTCTAAATAACTCTAAATTTCAGAGAAAAGGAAATCTAAACTGGTAGAGGATGTTTCTACATCTGAAAGTTCTTATACTAATAAAATCACAGGTCTATCCCATCTCTATCCCTATATTTTGTATTCATTTACTTACATTCCTGTTGTTTCCTCCCCTCCCCCAGCAGAATATAATCCCCTCAAAGTCAAGGATTTATCTTTTGCCTTGGTATTCTAAGCAACTAGTTCAGTGCCTTGCACACAGTAATCATTTAATCACTACTTGTTGGGCTGAATTGAATTTGAGGTTTGAGCAGGGGAAATCCAACTTTGAAGGCAGCAGGGTAAGGGAAGCCTTTTTTAGGAAGGTGGTCTTTAAGCATAGTACAATGAAAAGACTGCTCAATGTTAAGTCAGAGTTCCTGGATTCAAACTCAGGTTCTGCCACTTACTATCTTTGTGACCTTGAGATAATCAATTAACCTCTATGCACCTTCATTTCCACCCCTCTAAAATGAGAGAGTTTAGACTTGAAGACCTGTGAATTACGTCTTTTATACCTCTCTCTGATCCTATGATTTTGTGATCCTGAGTTGAGCTTTCAGGGTGAGGTGATTATCCATTCAATGAATGGGTAAGTCTGGAGAGGGAGTACATTCCTGGTATAGAGAACTGTATATGCAAAGATATGTATATGGGAAAAGTCTGACATTTGTGAGGGGAAAGCAAGTCATCCACTTTAGTTGTACTATAGTAGAATGTTTTGAATATTTTAATCTGAGTAGGGAAGTACCAGATTGTTAAAGTTCTTGAATGCTGGACTAAGACTTTAAACTTTACTGGGATAAACACTAGAAACCACTGAAGAGTTTTGGTCAGAATGGTAACATGATTACATCTAGGTATAAGGAAGATCATTCCATTAATAGTATGAAGGATGGAGAAGGTAAGAGGGGATGCAGATAGAGAGTAAAGAATGGTGGACTTGTCATCAACATATTGCAAGAACCCAGGTAAGTGGGACCCATAGGTGGATATTAGCAGTGGGAACAGAGAGGAAGGAATGGATGAAAGCAAAATTGCAGAGGTACAATCAATACAACTTACTAACTGATTGGATACAAGAACTGACCTTTTTCTTGAAGCATGATCATAAAACAAAAGCTTCATCAAAAATCACACGTGAATTGAGCATATCCAGTCTGACTGGGGCCAGAATAATCAAAGTATAATTATGTTGTAGATGAGCGGGCTGGTGATGCCCTGGAGAGTGAGTGTGGGGGAAGATTGGGAAACAGCCAGGAGCTTTGAGAGGAAAGTGTGGGGTCTAAATGAAGAGAGCAGAGCGGCTGCTCTTACAGCTTTATCCTGGGTTTTAGAGGGAGAAGGAGAGGGGAAGGAGAAACAGAGACAGAAAAGGAGACACAATAGCTCATGGTAGGTCTATGAGCCTCCACCAAATTCCTTCGGCATCTTTCTCTGGTTGTGACCCCAGCTTCTGGAAGGCTACAGTCAGTTGACCAGTCTCTGGAAGCTCTAACCAAGCTAGAAAACATGGAGTATGGGTTTGTATAATATGTGTTTATCATCTAAAGACTGTCTTACTAGAGAGGCTCATGGCTGGAAAACTCACTACCCAGGGATTAATTTCTTATTTTTTAGGATTCTCCTGAGTGTGGATTGGACTACACAGTCACTGAAGTCCTTTCCAAGTAGAGTATTCTGTAATTCTTTTGTCAACACTAACCCATGAAACTCTCTGCTAAAGTGAAGAAGGGCTATAATCACTGTGAAAGGAACACCAACAGCAACAGAAACACTGATGAAATATCCTACTGTTTTATGAGCAGCCTCTAGGGCAGAGCTTCTTAATCTAATGTCCCTGATCCCTAGTCTTTGGATAGATTGCAGGCAGACCACGTACTTGGAAAGGAAAAAAAGACATCTTTATTTTCACTAACCTCTCATTTAAATTAGAAATTTTCTTCAATTATGAATGTAGGCAATAAAACATGATTCTAAAAAGGGGTCAGTAGGCTTCACCAGACTGGGAAGGGGGTCCATAACTCCCCCCAAATTAAGAATTCCTGTTTTAGGGACATACTACTGACTATTCAAGACTGTAAAGCAGCAGTTCTCAACCTGTGGGTTATGTTCAGTTTGTAACAATGAAAATACATCTTGCATATCAGATTCAAAACAGTAGCAAAATTACAGTTATGAAGTAGCAATGAAAATAATTTTATGGTTGGAGGTCACCACAACATGAGGAACTATATTAAAGGGTCGCAGCATTAGGAAGGTTGAGAACCACTGCTATAAGGTAAAGGCTAAGGAGAAAGCTATAGAGGGAGACTGGGGTCCCAGGGTAATGTTTATTTCTTCAAGAACCAAAGGAATTCTGTCACCCATGTTAATAAGAGGGTACCTACAGAACCTAAGAATTAGAGAGACCCTGGACACCACAGAATCTATTCATATGTGAAAAAGAATGCCCTTTACAACATAACTTACAAATAATCATCTAGCCTTTGCAGTAAGGGCTACAATTAGGGGAAAACCACTGTATACTGAGGTTTTAATCCCAAGGATTTTTTTCCCCTGATTTACCTCTTTGCAATTTCAACCCAATGTTTCTACTTCTGCCCTCTGAGTAGCCCAACATATTAATATGCTAGTGGACAGAAGAACCTAAATCTCTATATATCTCAATTACAGGTACTATGTATTTTTCAGATCAGTCATTCATTTTTTTTTCCTACCCAGACCCATGATTTCATTGGTTTAAAGAATTCCTTCTGAATAATTTTCCTACAAAAGAAGATCAATCCCTGCAATTTTCAGGGTTTTTGTTTTGTTTTGTTTTGTTTATTATGGCACCCAGGCTGGAAATCTCAGTTAAAGTTCTGCCTTCTGCAAGAAACCCTGCCTAGTTCTTCTTAAAGCTAGTGCTTTTCCTCTGACATCTTCTCCAGTGCATCCTGTATAGATCTTGTTTGTACATAGCTGTCTGCAGATTGTCTCCATCTTTAGACTGCGAACTCTTTGAGAGCAGAGACTATCTTTTTCCTTTTTTGTATCCTCTCTATTTAGCACAGCACCTGCCACGTGCAGACTCTGAATATATTACTAGTTGACTCGTTGAGTGTAAGTGCAGCAGCCCTTCACAGGTCCAAATACTAATATAAATTGTCATGGAAGCTGTTAACTACTCTATTTTTCCTACTGAGGTTCTCTCACCCCTCCTCCAGCAGCCCAGGTGCTCTCTGCCCCCAGGGGCTCTTCATACTGATACTAGCCTTAGTTTAGATAGCCAATCAGCTTTAGCCCTACTTGTAGCTCAGAACTCTATAATTAAGGTAATGTACCAGCTCAGTCTAATGGGCAATAGGGATTACATACACATATGTGACACCATGCCAAGACATCTTAAAAAGTTACCTGGAGCACCCACAGGTTAAATAACTTACCCAAGGTCATAGCTGTTACGTGTATTGGACCCAGGTTTTCCTAAAATCAAGGCCAGTTATCTATAATCACACTCTGGCTTTCCAGATTCAGTCGTAAAATTACAGAATGTCAGAGCTGGAAGAAACCTGAGGGGCAGAGTGACATAAAGCACAGAGCACCAGGTATAGAGTCAGGAAGACCGAGGTCTAAATCTTATCTCAGATACTTCTTAGCTGCATGATTTTTTTAAAAAATTTTAATTAATTATTTTTTTCAGTTTTCAATAGGCACTTCCATGAGAATTTGAGTTTTAAATTTTCTCCCCCTCCGCTTCCTCCTCCCTCCCGAAGATGGCGTACAATCTAATATAGGCTCTACTTATACATTCATATTAAAAATATTTTCACATTAGTCATGTTGTAAAGGAGAATTTGAACTAATGAGAGGAACCACAAGAAAGAAAAAACCAACAACAACAACAAAAGAGAGCAAATAGTCTGCTTTGCTCTGCATTCAGACGCCATAATTCTTTCTCTGGATGTGGATAGTATTTTCCATCATGAATCTTTTGGAGTTGTCTTAGAACCTTGCATTGCTGCGAAGAGCGAAGTCTATGAAAGTTAGTCATCCCACAATGTGGCTGTTACTGTGTGCAATGTTCTCCTGGTTTTGCTCCTTTTACTCTTAGCTGTATAATCTTGATCAAATCACTTAACTTTTTCGTAGCTTACTTTTCTTATCTATAAAATGAGGGGGTTGGACTCTATAGCCTCCAAGGTCCTTTCTAAGCTCTAAATCTATAGTTTTATAATTTAGTCTAAACAACTCATCACACTGATACCTTCTTTGGGTTCATTACTGTCTTAACATCCTAGGATGTTTGATGGCTTGGGCTAAATGCTGTTTCTTTAAGGAATAAGTACCAGTTACCCAAATGTTACTTTTCTACCTGCCTGTGTTGGTAAATGTTTAATACCTAGACCCCTGGAAAAAAATGCCTATACAACACACTTTTAAGTTTTATCTATATTAATGAAGGTTTCTCCATCACTTTCTTAAATCTAAACAATAAACAAAACAATACATCAAGCCCAAATTCATAGTATTTGTCCATTTCCAATGTAGAAATGCTCATGCTGAACATTTAACTGAGCCAGTTCTAGCTAGCTCTTCTGGTCAAAACTCTTTAGTGACTTGCCATTGCTTATCAAGCAAAGTTCAGTCTTTATTCTGGCAATCGATGCTTAGAAATTCAGAAAAAGAAAAGGACATCACCAACTGGTATTTAAAAAAAAGTCCTGATGCTCGTCTTCATGGAATAAACCCAAGCAGCAGCTCTTCCCTCTCACATCTCATCATCATCTCCAAGTGAGGTAGAAATTGTCTACCTAGTAGCAATTACCCATAGGGTGCTCATCATTCTTTTGTACTATCTTTTCTCCTTCAAGACTGTGTTTTATGTTCTTTTAAAACACCTTTACTTTGTACACAGATGTGAGTGAATGGACAAGACCTGCTTTTTCTAGGTGTGAACCTTTTTAGCAATGGATAATCGTCATCCATCCAGAAGCAGGTATCTCAGTCTAGTCCAACTAACACTTGTCCATTTCAGTCATGTCCGACTCTTCATAACCCATTTGGGGTTTTCTTGGCAAAGACACTGGAGTGGTTTGCCATTTTCTTCCCCAGCTCATTTTACAGTTGAAGAAACTGAGGCAAACAGGATTAAGAGACTTGCCGTGTCTGAGACCAGATTTGAACGCAAGAAGATGAATCTTTCTGACTCCGGGTCTGGTGCTCTAATCACTTCACCACCCAGCTGCCCCAACTAACATTACATTACCTGTAAGCAGTTTTTGGTGAAGAAGACTAGGCTCTGTGAGTCTCAGGACAAAGTATTTAAATAACATGAGCCTGAGTTTCCACACTTCTAAAACGGGAATAATAATCCTAGTATTGTCCCATCTCATAGGATGGTTGTGAAGAAAACATTTTGTGTACTTGTGAAATAAAAGTAAAATGAAATGGAAACATTTAATATATGAAAACAAGATGTTCTAAACTCTACATGAGCCCTTTGACTCATTTCCTTTTTCTGCCTCTTCTCTCTGGCCCCTTTTCATAATGGGAGTGAAATTGCCTAGGATTTCATGGTCCCATTCATTTTCACTTAGTAGCAAGTGACATGGGCAGCCCTAAACATTCCTGTTTCTTCCCAGATAAGGAGAAAGAACTTTGTTTTCAAAGGAGAAATCATACCATTGGAATTTTTCTCCCCAAAGACCCCTAGGAAGCCTTTATGATATAACCCAACACATTTGTAAATGGTACTTTTTGGGAGGGAAAATTGAACAATCTGTCTTTTTACTTCTCTGTTTTTAATTATTCAAAACTTTTTTCTAATGGTTAGAACTCCACATTGTGTTAGCACCCTCTAAGGCCTTGTAATATCAAAGAAGCAATTAAATGAGATAGTAAATCTGAGGACATGAAATCCTATGGCATTGTCCAATAACAGATAGGTCAGTTTATACCAACAGGAGAGCAACCTTCTCCTGCTCTCTGCCTTTTAACAACCAACCGATGTTAGAAAGATTTCCCCAGCTAAAATGGACCAATGACCCCAATTTCATATTATCCCATCCTTAAATAAGGATGTGGATATGGAAGCATAAGAAAAGAGAAAGAAGGCTAAGACTATCATATCCATGGTCACAAAAAGGAGAAGCTCTCTTAGAACACGGAATTCAGTCATTCAAAAATATTTTCCGATCCTAAGAGCCATTCTCCATAGGATAAAGTGGTTAAAGGATAATAATAGTTTTCAAAAGAAGAAATCAAAAGGATCAGCTGTAAAAAATGTTTAAAATTACTATCAATAAAGAAATAATAATGAAAAATATTTTCTGATCACCTCAGTTTCCTCATTTATAAGAGTAAGGCTAGGGGCAACTAGGTGGCACAGTGAATAGAGCACCAGCCCTGGAGTCAGGAGGACCTGAGTTCAAATCTGGCCTCAGATACTTAACATTTACTAGCCGTGTGACCTTTGGCAAGCCACTTAAACCCAATTGCCCTGCCTTCCCCCCTCCAAAAAGAAAAAAAAAAGAGTAAGGCTGGATTTGATGATTTATAAGGCCCCTTAAAAGTCTATCATACTTTATGTCTAATCTTGTGCTAAGTACTATGGGGGAAACAAAGATGAACTCCTCCTTCCTGCTCCTAAGTACTAGTGAGATGAAGTGTCTTCCTATCAAAATTGACTAGGTCAAATAAAAAGAAGCCATATTTTAATATGTGGGTGGTCTTCATCACTCCAAAAGATAGTAAAGGTTGAAAAAATAAATCACCTCCCAACAGAGGACCTTGATAAACACTTCACCAAAAAAAAAAAAAAAAAGCACAAAAAACCTGAGTTTATGCATTTATGGTTCACTTTTCTCCCTAACACCAAACTCCAAATTACAGGAACATTATCCTCCACTATATTCTCCTCTTCTCTAGTCTGAGAGGATGAGGCGGCCGTCCACAAAACGACCAATACCTTTACTTGTGTTATTAATCCTTTGGTAGTTCCCCTCTGTGTCTTCATAATTTTCAATCACTCATTATCCACTGACTCCTTTCCTGCTATATGTGTGTATGTGTGTATGTGTGTATGTGTGTGTGTGTGTGTGTGTGTGTGTGTGTTCCAATCTTCATTATCCTTCAGACCAAACTTCACTTTATCATACCATTCATTTAAGCTATCTTCTTAAATTCTTCCTTAGTAGCCCATGGCCTGACAATAACTTTACATCCTCTCATATTCCTTCTCTTCCTGACTTTATTGGCTCAATTACAACACCTGTACTCCTTTCAGCAGGGTGGTATGGATACCCAGAGCACAGTCACTTATCTACTACTCCAATTCTCAGGGTCTTTGGGTTAATCCTTGTGGGTAACTATTTCCACTAACATTATATAGCTCACAAGCCCCCGCCAGTGTATTTCCTATTAACAAGTCAGCAACCACAATCAATTAGTCTTAACCAGAACCTTACTTGAAAAAGCAAAGCAAATATTATTTACATAACTTTCCACCATAAACCTCAATTATATTCTTCCAAAGCACACAGTTTCTATGGGAAAAGTGGGTACACATTCTAAAATCCTAACATAGAACAACACATATGAAAGGAACACATATGACCAGAGGAACTCAAATCTGGAACTTTAAATTTTGATGTTCTCATTCTAGCTCTGGAATCCTCTTTAAAAAGTGATAAAGATTCTGTATAGAATAGATACTACCATTGCTTTAGTAAGTGGATTTACACTGTTCTTAATTAACACCTTATGGAGACATCATCTCAGCCACAGTGCTTCTCTGATGTTCTGTTTCAAAACTGTTTCTTTGCTTAGCTAGGCTTACTCTAAAATAGCAGCTATCATGTGCTACTTCTAGCTTTGAGCTTGGTTAATACCTTTAACTGAAGTAACATCACGGTCTTTTAGGAAAGGAAACTACCTTTGCCCTAAAGTTGAAAAAGATTCTCCAATTTTGTTCCTTTGCAGAGCTCTCCTCCTCCTCCTCCTCTCCTCCTTTTCTCAGCAACAACAAAAGGCTATGCAAAGAACTATCTTTTGTTTTCTTTTATAATTTTCCTTTTGTTCTTCTCAGTAGCAAATAATAATAGGTATAGAGTATATTTTCTCAGACTCATCTTCTTGGCAACAATCATAATAGAGAAGAAATATTATTTTCTCTACTCCTCAGAATCAAGTCATAAGAGACAGCAGCTATATTCTTTCTATTCCTTCTTCTTAGTAATAGATAGAAATACAGAATATTCCTGCTTCTCATTGACAAATCAAATGCCCAGCAACAAGTGACAGCTCAGAGAGAGTGTGTGATTGTATCTCTTTGATGTAGTTCTGAAATCTATTCTTTCACTTTTCCTCTCCTATATCCTTTCTTTCTTTCTTTCTTTTTTTTTTTGGAAGGGGAAGGCAAGGCAAATGGGGTTCAGTGAATTGCCCAAGGTCACATGGCTAGTTTTTGTGTTAAGTGTCTGAGGCTGGATTTGAACTCAGGTCCTCCTGACTCCAGGGCTGCTGCTCTATTCACTGCACCACCTACCCAAACCTATTCTATACCCTTTTTCTGGTGCAGTATTTAGGTTCTCTCTGTGAATGATCCCATCTTAGCTTATGGTTAGTAAGCAAATTTTTACCTCCTATCTATAATTATGTAAATTAAGTCTATCACACAACAATAAAATAGTCCTGGGACCCATATTTTATTTTTTCATTTAATTTTTATTTTATTTTTCCTGAACTACATTCAAACAAAAATTTTTAACATTGATTCTTTACAATTTGGGGTTCCAAATTCTCTCCCTCCCCCTGCTCCTCCCTGGCATCCATATTTGCACAAACGTTACCCTAAAAGTTCTCCAATTCTTCAATTCCTCATATGCAAATCACTGAAGCAAGTTATGTTCTCTATTTTCTCCACTTTTCTATAATTTTCCACATTAAAATGAGCAAGTAGTGTCTCAGAATAGAACTCTGAGAAGACTTAACTCAGCAATTGCTTCTCTTAGAACTCTGATCAGACACTGCCCAGAAGCAGAACTGTCAAAGATGACCCCCTTACACATTCACAGGCAAAAGTTCTAGAAAAAAGCTATCTACAATCAAAACCTCCAATTTTCACTATACATTCACTCCTCAACCCATGCTAATGAAATCTCCAAACTTATCACCCAACTAGAACTGCTTTCTGTAAAATTACCAAAGATGTATATATCCTTTTCTCAGTCTTTCTCATATTTTTTGGAAGCAGAGTTAAGTGACTTGCCCAGGGTCATACAGCTAGTAAGTGTCTGGGTCTGGATTTAAATTCAGGTCCCTCTGACATCAGGACCAGTGCTCTATCCACTTAGCTGCCCCAGTCCTTATCACTTTTGATGCTGATAAGTAGTCCCTCCTCTCTAACCCTGTCTTCTCCCTAGGTTTTGTTCTTACTACTGATTCTCCTCCTACCTCTCTGGCTACTTGTTCTAGGTATCCTTTGTTGTATCAGCAGCATCTCTGCCCAAATATGTGAATTTACTCCAGGAATTTTTTCTTTAGCCTTCCACTCCTTCTACATTCTTTCTCTTGGTTTTCTAATTAATTCACCTGGGTTCAATTATTATTACATGTACAGATAACTCCCAAATTTATATATCTACCTTTAATACCTTTCTTAAATATTAGTCCCATAACACTAGTTGCATCCTGAATATCTCCAACTGGATGTTCCATCAGCATCTCAAAATCAACGTATCTAAATCAGAACTCATCATCTTTCCAAACTCTCCCTTCTACATAACGACCCTATTTCTATTGAGAGCACCACTATCCCTCCATTCATTCAGCTTCTCAACCTTGGGGTTATCCTTGAGACTTCATTCTCCTTGATATTTCACATACAATTAGTTGCCCAATCTTGTTAATTATACCTCCACCATATATCTTCCATCCATCTTCTTCTCTCTCTTCACAGGGCCACCACCCTACTTCAGGGCTTTCTTATCTCACCTAAACTATTGCTAATTGGTTTACTAGGCTCCAGTCCCTCCCCTCCCCAAGCCATTCTTAAACAGATAAAAAAAACACAGATAGATAGATAGATATAAACATCTATGTATCTATAGATACAGATATTCCTAAAGCACAAATAACATCACATCATTCCTTTGGAAAGGAAGCTTTAATGCAGTGGTTCTCAACCTTCCTAATGCTGCAACCCTTTAATACTTGTATGTAGGCATATCTGCATGTGGGGGACCCGCCTGGAGATGGTTAGAGGAGCGATGAGTTGGTTCCTAAGACCATCAGAAATATGTGTTTTCTGATGGTCTTAGGTGACCCCTGTGAAAGGGTCATTCGACCCCCAAAGGGGTCGCGACCCACAAGTTGAGAACCGCTGCTTTAATGGTTCCCTTTTATTTAAATAAAATATAAGTTCCATTGTTTGATATTTAAATCTCTTCATATTCCGACTCTAGTATACCTTTCCGAGATTCTTAAATATTATCTGCCTTCATTACTCTATGTTTCAGACAAATTACCCTGCTTAGCGTTGCTTGTGCTTGCTGTTTTACTTCTTGTATTTGTGCCTTTCTTCAGGCTCTTCCCCATACCCGAAGGATACTCCCTCATCACCTCTGCAACGTAGAAATCCTACTTCTTTCAGATTGCAGCCCAAGTGCAGCCTTCTAGAAGCAGTCTATCATGATTCCTCTAGTTGGAAAGGGAAATATATGGAAATAGATATAGATATGATTCACATAAGCACAATTCAAATACATTTCAAATAAATCAATTCCATTCAAATACATATATGTATGACATACATGTGTTTTATGTTTAATTTTCTATGTGTTTGTTTCTTGCCCATAGTATATGAAATTGCTAAGGACAGGAAGCACTTTCTTCACAATTTTATATCCTAGAAACAGTACCTGCCATGAAGTAGATACTCAGTAAATGATTGTTTATTGATTAATTGTCAGGGAAAAGGGAGAGGGGAAAAGAAATTTCCAAGCTACAGATAAACTTTTATTTTCCATAGAATCCTAAAATAGGTGTGTTCTGAAATGATATCAGGGAAAATGGGCAGGTTTTCATTTTCTGTCTTTCTGCCACATCAAATGTTCCCTAATAGATTTGAAAAAGTCTCCCTCTACAGCAACTTCTGCCCAACCTGCTGCCATTGCCATGACAATGTCAATTAAGGGAACCAGATCTCTAGATAAGATCAGCTGGGATGGCCCAGAAGTCACTACTTTCACTAGCTGATACACTCAAACCCCAGACCCAGGCCTGGCTTCAATGTTGCACCAAGAAAACAGTTTTGATTTTTTTTCACATGATACCTTGGAACACAGAAATTTAGAGTTGGAAGAAAAGCTTAGAGATCATCCACTTCGACCTCATCATTTGACATTTGAGGCAGAAGACTTGCCCCTGTTCTCATAGCCAGGGCTTGACTCTCATTTCTCCTGACTTCCAAGGTGCTGATCTTTCCACTGTGCTAGACTTCCTTCCTAAAGGGTGGCCATCTCCAATATGAGCCCAAAAGGAAGCAGGTGGTTCATTGTGAAGGCTAAATTGAGAATTCAAGGTGCATGTATTTGAAACAGAGGGGAAAAAATATTCAACTACTGAGTGCTACATGGGGTATAATGTATTCACAGTAGCTCTGCAAAGAAAACATCAAGGCCTCCAGTAGAGAGACTAACACACAGTCATTAGCATAACAGGTGTCTTTGTTACAAGAATGACACTTTAAAGACAAATCCAAAAAAATGTATTCTCTAAATGCAGTAGTACATACTTAATTACACTTAATGCCAGTTTTCCCTTAGCATTATTCTTAGGAACACTGTATCACCCCCAAAACAAAGTTGGGGAGCTTTTTATGAAAATAGCTGAGATGTGAATTCAAGTACCAGGCAGAGTGCCCAAGCCATAAAGCAAACTGCTGTTGCTGCAGAGATGGGGATGATCAATATTCACAGATTCTCAGGGTTAGAAGGGACCTCGGATGTCATTGAGAAGCACCTGGATTTGAACAGAAATTCTTTCAATAGCACCCCTGGTAAGTGATTGCATAACCTCTGCCTAAAGACTTCAAGTTATGGAAGAATCCTTTACTTCCTGGGGTAGTGGTATTGCTGGGTCAAAGGGTATGTAGAGTCTTATAGTCCTTTGGATTTAGTTCCTAATTGTGGTCCAGACTGCTTGGACCAGTTCACCATTCCACCAGCAGTCCATTAGCGTAACTATTTTTCCCTCATCCCCTCCCACATTTGGAGGGGAATGGCTGACCCTAACCTGCCATCTTGGCTCTTCTTCATTCCACATTTTAAAGGCCTTTTCAGCTCTAAAGTCCTACGTGCTGGCTCATGACACAATTCATCATCCCTATCATACATTCCCACCCAGCTTCCCTGGAAGGCACAGGGGCCCTCAAATTGGGTTCAAATTCAGATTAGGACAGACATGGAACCAATTTGCAATACCAATGTAGAAAGAAAACATTCCTTATTGGCAATTAAC
Source organism: Pseudochirops cupreus (assembly GCA_028627135.1). Classification (NCBI taxonomy): domain Eukaryota; kingdom Metazoa; phylum Chordata; class Mammalia; order Diprotodontia; family Pseudocheiridae; genus Pseudochirops; species Pseudochirops cupreus. The sequence goes on along the minus strand of CM053581.1, from coordinate 263,359,358 downwards.
TCTCAAGGTAACTTTGAATGGAGTCTGTAGGTGGCTCATGAAAATATAAATATTTCCTTTTTAAAGAGTCCTCTCATGGAACAAGAATATTGTTTTTCAAAATACTTCTGTCTCCATTACAAAAATATTCTAATGAATCATCACCCCCATCTTAGTTTATGGAAAAGGAAGACTTTTTAGTAATGATGCCATTTCACAGATGGGGGAAATATTTTGTAATAAAAATCAAAAAGAAAAGAATGTGTCTAAAGTTATAGAGAAGTGGAATGAACACTGGATTCATATCTACTCCTTTTCTTCTGTCCCATTTCCTGAGTGCTTACACCTCTTGATCACCTCTATTACCCAACCCAGGGAAAGCAACAAGTTAGCCATCTCCCAGAGGTATTCTTAAAGAGATGGTAAAGGAGCATAGAAAGTATTTGTTTAAAATCTGTCTAGTTTTTAAAGCTTTGTGAGACTATAATCTGCCAGAAGAGCAATCTTTTCCCTCTCTTAATTAATTCCTAAACAAAGCTGTGCCAGCCAGACACATGGTTTGTGAATCTAGTTGACCTCCTGGTACAGAAATGATGACACAGATGCCATTCCCTCTTCATTATCTCATTTTTCATATGGCACCATTGGAGAAGCCAAACAGATTCTCTACAAGGGGTACAAAGTTTTCTCAGGAGATTAATTCTAAACCATTGCCTACCGTCAGATTAGCTAAGGAGTGTCCCTGATGACCATCAAGGATCAGCTACCTTAGTTCAATGCAGGGTAGTATGAAGCTATATCTGGAGAAGCCAGAGTAGGCCAAGCTTGACTCAAAAGCTCACTAAAAACAAAATGACCTGCTCAGCCAGACTCTTATGATGAAAGCAGCTTGCCATCTCAATATACTGCAAGCATCAATTTACTGAGCTTTAGAAGCAATTCTTCCAAAGTTTCTCTGAATTTTTTAATATTCATTACTTTATAGGGCACAATCAATATTCTATTACACTTATATATATCACAATCTGATCAGTCATATACCAGTTGATAGGCATACATTTTATTTCTAGTCATGCACTACACCAAGAAGTACTACTTACCAGTATTTTTGTACATATGTGACTTTCCCTCTGCCTTTGACTATTTGGGATATAAGAGCACTTGTCTACATTTACAACCCTTTGAATGTTTACAAGCAGCAATTAGTGCTTCCCTCAAGTCATCTCTGTTCCAAGTAAACATCCCCAGGTCTTTCAACTGTTTTTCATTGATTCCAGTTAACATCACCATCCTGATAGCTCAACTCTGCTTCCACTTTTTCAGTATCCCTCTGAAAAAGATGATGCCCAGAATTAGATCTTACATAGTCTGGAGAGGGCTGAGTATAGGGGAATAACATCTTCCTTGTCCTGCATAGCAGACTTTTATCGTTTCAGCTGAATATTGTGTTGGCTGTTTTTTAGTAACTACCTCACAGACTTAGCTTATAGCAAACTGCCTTGTCAGACTTGTGTCAGCCTGGGGCAACCATTCTCTAACCTTCAAAGTTCCTTGTTCTGAGTTTTTGGCCTCAGGGAGTTTGGGCAAGCTAGTGGTTCCCTATATCACCCTCTCAACCTAAGTCAGAACACCTGAGCAGACCAAGTAATCAGTCAAACTGCTGTGGTTTAAACCCCATGATGCCCAAAATTGTTGAAGTGGGGGCTCTGCCCACCCAAAAACTATTGAGGTTTCATGATATGTTGTGGTGGAACTGTCTCAAAGAATTCAGAGTCAGACCACCTCTAATCCAAGGATAGGCATTTATTGAGACTGACGCCTCTCCTGAAGCAGACTAAGTTCCAAGAGGAGCCAGCAACTTCAGAGAAAGCAAGACAGATTTTTATAGGGTAAAGATGCTGATTACACAATCAAAATTTACATAGAATATAGGAATATGACTAATATTAAAAAGGCAGCAGGAATTTGTGAAGGGCTTAGGTAAATGAGGAGGGGTCCCACCTATGGTTCTGTGGTTAAACATTTTGGTTGTGGTGCCCTCTAATTGGCTAGCTATTGTGGTCCTGTCTGGTCAAGATAGGTAGTTAGGTATTGTGGTCCTGTCTTGGGCTAGATGGGTGATGTGATTGTGACTGAATACAAGAACATACCTGTTTCCTGTGGGAATGGGTCTGGGGGCAGTGACTAGGTAGAGGAAGTAATTGGGTCCCCATCACATGAACACACCTGCTGTTTCTTTGGGAATGAAGAGTTCATGGACACACCTTGTTCCAGTGTTCAGTGAGGCACATATGAAGAAGTTAGGACATTGGTGGAGTGGAGAGGGGTTGCATGGAGGGGGGGGGGGAAGCAGGGGGAGAGGACTAGGTAGGTACAGTAAGCCAGTTACAGTGTGTAGTTCAGTGGGGCCAGACCTATAATTAAGCTAGAATATTGGGGCTGGGGTCAGCTTTATTAGGATTCCATAAAAACTATACTCCTGAATACCTAGAAAGTTTCCCTTTTCCCCTCCCTTCCTTGAGGTATCTTTCCCAGTTGTTCTCCTACTTATAGCAATTAACTAAATAGTCTCTGGAGCAACCCTTCCCCCTTCATATTGTCTCTTCTGGGCAGGAATAACTGGACAGAATCCACATGGAGACATTCTCATTGAAAGTTAAATTGTAAAGCCCTAACTACTAGAAAATGGTTCTGGGACTTTCGCATATTCAATCTATCTTCTTTGGGGTTGAAGGCTCAGTCATGCAGAGATTCTGAATATCATAAAAAAAACACAAACTAACACATCTTGGATTATAGGAGAACAAGATCTCAGGGTCCTAGGAACTCATTCACTCCAACTTGCTTATTATCTAAATGAATATTCAGGCAAGTGAAGAGAAAGAGACAACTTTGAAATAAAATTTTCTCTATAACACTGAAGAGGAATCCCACAGATTTGCAGAATTTGAGAAATGAAGGGAACCATAAAATAGGCAAGCTAGCCCAATTGAAGCATGAAGGCACCCTGAGGGAGAGACAGGAAGGAGCACGTGCCAGGCAAGTCAAAGCACCACCACCACCTTTATCCCCATCTCTCCTAAGACCTCAGAGGAGACAAAATAGAATCTTGAACCAAAGCATCTTGAGAATAATAGAGTTCTATCTACTGACCCACATCAAAAGCAGCAAACCTGCTCACACCCCAGCATTCACCTTCATCACTGAGGGGAGAGATCATTGTGAAGAAAGGACTCACTTTCCTCACAACAGCAACAACTGCTTACCAACTACCACCAACAGGCGTACAAGTACAGACTTGGGAATGGCAGCACCTCTCCTCCCACTCAGAATCACAGGTCTCACTTCCAGGTCAGCCCCCATAGCCATGATTCAGGGAACCCTGTGGAGAATGGGTCAACCATTCCTACCAACTGCAGACCATATGGCATGCAAGCCAGCCTAGGTGAAGTAGCAAGACTCCCTGAGGGAGAGATGGGGAGCAGTTTGTGCCAGGCAAGTCAAAGCACCACCATTACCTTGATTATTCTCTAGCCTCAGACCCTGCTGCAGACAGCCCAAAATTCTGAACCCAAGAGCCAGTCAAATAGTGTTGCTTCCAGCCTAAGGCCCTCAGCCATCATCCTAGGAAGCAATCCTTATGGAGATGCAGCCCGGCAACTGCTCCTGAAGGTGCTACCAAAGATGCAGAAGAGAATGAACGTTCTTATCACCAAAGTCTTTGGCACCATCAAATGGTTCAACACCCGAACGTGATTTCATTTTTCTTGGAAATGCCATTACAGAAGAATCATTACCATCTGCTTTATTCTGCCAACCTAAGGACAGTGAGACTTTCCCATATGATTTTCCATAACGTCGTTGTCTTCCCCATTAGAATGCGAGCTCCTTGAGAGTAGAGACTGTCTTACTTTGCATTTAGTGATTTTTTTCTGCTCGTTCATTTCATTCAACCCTCAGTGGTCATCTAATCTAATCCAATCAATGCAACAAATAAATCTCCGGTATAAAATGCCAGAGAAGTAATTGACCATCCAGCTTCTACTGGACGACGTCTAGGCGTGGGGGGCTCACTACCTTCTCAGATACTTCTGGATAGCTGGAAATGCTTATTTGATGAAAGAGTACTGGATGTGGAGACAGAGACCCCAAATTAAACTCTGAGCTCTGCTACTTTGGGTGGGACTTTATGAAGTCACATAACCAGAATGGACCTCAGTTTCTCTATGTGGAGGTTCGTAAACTAGATTGGAGCGGGGAACCTGCAGCCTCTAAGATCCATCTGGTCCTCTAGGTCCTCAAGTGTAGATCTTTAACTGAATCCAGACTTCACAGAACAAATCCCCTCAATAAAAGGATTTGTTGTGTAAAACTTGGCCTCAGTCAAAAGGCCACACCCAAGGACCTAGAAGGCTACAATGTGGCTGAAGGCCACAGCTTCCCCATCCCTGCACTAGATGGTTTCCATAGCTTATTATTTTAATTATTAGAAAACATCTCTCCCTAAAATTGAAGTCATTTTTTCTGAAATTTTCATCCATTGCTAATATTTCTACCCTTGGGGGACCAGGCCAAAAATAAAACAAAAACCAGCTATCCCTTGCTCATGACAAACTTTGTAGTGTTTGATACCAGATATGATGCTCCCTTCCTAAGATATTCTCTTCTCTAAGCTGAATACCCTCAACTGCCTCAACTATATTGCTTAGTCTCTACTCTCCTCATCCTTCCTGTCCTCATCTGAATATAGTCCAGTTTACATCCTTCCTGAAATATGGTATCTAGGATTGAATGCAATATTCGAAGTCTGCTCTTACCACAACAGACTATCACTTCTCGTGTTCTAGCCACTATTTATATTACCTGCCATGTTACACTGTTAACTCTTCTTCTTTTAATGGTATTTTATTTTTTCCAATTGCATGTAAAGACAATTTTTAGCATTCATTTTTATAAATTTTTGAATTCCAAGTTTTTGCCCTTCCTCCGTCCCTTCCCCCATCCAAGATGGTAAGCAGTTTGATATGTTATATCTGTGCGGTCACGTAAAACATATTCCATATTAGTCATGTTGTAAAAGAGGAAACAGAACAAAAAAGGAAAAAAAAACACTAAAAGTAAAGAAAGCAAAAATAGTATGCTTTGATCTGTATTCAGACTACCAGTTCTTTCTCTGGATGTGGAGAGAATTTTCTATCATGAGTCCTTTGGAATTGTCTGGGACCATTGTACTGTTGAGAAGAGCTAAATGAATTCAAAGTTTATCATCACACAATGTTGTTACTGTGTACAATGTTCTCCTAGTTTTGCTTGCTTCACTTTGCATCAGTGCATGTAAGTCTTTTCAGGTACCTTCCTGCTCATCATTTCTTATAGTACAATATCATTACATTACATTCATATAGCACAACTTGTTTAGCCATTCCCCAATTGACAGACATCCCCTCGATGTCCAATTCTTTGCCACCACAAAAAGAATTGCTATAAATATTTTTGTACATATAGGTCCTTTTCCCTTTTGTATGATATAGGCCTAGAAGTGGCATTGCTGGATCAAAGGGTGTGCACAGTTCGATTGCTGTTTGAGCACAGCTCCAAATTGCTTTCCAGATGGTTGAATCAGTTCACAACTCCACCAACTATTAACTCTTTTTGAACTTGTCTTGTATTTAGCAGGGTTCCTAAAGAACTGATTATCCTTAGATGGTTAATAAATATACCCAAATAACTGCAATCCAGAGACACGTGGCTCCATCACACTTCCCCAAACATATATCCTATTTTCACTTTTCATAGCCCTAGTGCCCTAGGCAGATTCATCTCTTCATTATTCCTTACTGTGCTTGTCCTCCCGCTCTTTCCCTTTGTTATTTCCCCCCACACTCGCACTCCAAACACAGTTCATACTTCTAAAGCATTTTCAGGTCTGTAAGCATGATTCCTCCATGGGAGGTATTATAAGCATTAGTGACATCATTTTACAGGAGGTGAAACTGAGGCTCAAGGATCAGATAACTTTCCCATGGTATTGGGTCCAAGACTTGAATTAAAATTTTCTGACTCTAGACCCATGTTTTTGTTTGTTTGTTTATGATGCTATAAAGAATGTGCTTGTGCCAATTTTTCAGCCATTCCTTAACGAATAATTAGTCCCACTTCTCTTGTGAAGTCTTCCCCATCTCCTCCTCTCAGACTAATCTATATTTCTTTTTATCTTTTTTTTTTCTTTTTGGAGGGGGAAAGGCAGGGCAATTAGGGTTAAGTGACTTGCCCAAGGTCACATGGCTAGTAAGTGTTAAGTGTCTGAGGATGGATTTGAACTCAAGCTCTCCTTATTCCAGGAATGATGCTCTATTCACTGGGCTACCTAGCCGCTCAGACTAATCTCTATGTTTAAGTCACTCTCATTACACATATAACTCATAACAACAACACTAACAAATACTACTAAGTAATTCTATATTGTTCTGTTACTTTTTATAATATGTACATGTGAATAAAAATTGTGAGACCAAACTTTGAGGCACTTGAGGGCCGGGAAAGGATCTTCTGTACAATATTGATTCCTGGCTTCTATTTTTGGCCCAGATCTGTGAATGTCAGTGCTGGGAACTCCCACTGTGGATACTCCCTTTACCAATAGAGACTGTTAACTCTTCAGTAACATATGATAACATTATCTTAGAGTTGCCTAGAGAAGTGTTGGGGAGGAAAGGGTAAGGAAGACTCAGAAGTTAAATGACTTGCCCAGGGTCACAAACCTCTTCTATATCGGAGGCAGAAATAGAACCCCAGGTCTTCCTGAGCTCAAGGTTTGCCTCTATGCCATGTTGCAATTCACAGCAAACATTTACAGAGTGTTTTCTACAAAGCACAATGGTAATAATAGCAATTGACTTACATATGATAATGAACAGTTTGCAAAGTAGTTTGCATATATTACTTCACTTGAGCTCCACAAAAATCCTATGACATAGATATTAAGGTTATTAATATCTATAGTTTACAAATGAGAATGCTGAAGCTCAGATTAGTTAAGTGATTTGCAAATAGTCAGTCACATCATTAGAAAGTATAAGAGTCAGAATTTGAATTTGTCTTCCTAGACTCAAGTCCATCACTCTAGCCATCTTGTCCATCCTGCTTCATTATCTCAATGGAGTCTTACAACACCCTATAAGGGAGGAAATGCCAACAGCATTATCCCCATATTACAGATGAGTAAGCAAAACATAAAGAGATGAGGTTACTTGCTCAAGGCTTCATGGGTATTAAGTATCAGAACTAGGACTAATGTCTCCAAGATCAGTGCTCTCTCATTCATCTACCTACATTACTTCTGTGTGTCTCCCAACAGTGACTAGGCACAGGATTGATCATACAATAGATGCCCAATAAGTTTGTGTTGAATGAGCAAGTGAATAATTAAGCCTGGTTCTCAAAGCAAGCATTTCCACATAGCCTTGGAAGGAATTTATAATAGCCTAGATAATGGAACCATAGGGCTTGGGAGTGGGGGGGGGAGGGAAAACAACCTCACATTTTGTTTAATTCAGCAATTTACAGGGGCAAGAATAATTAGCAGTTTTAAATGTTTTGACACAAGCAGGCTACATAATCATGATAAATCATATCAGGCATATGCCTGGATCCTTGAAGTGACAGATGACAAACAGAACAGCGACAAGGCCCTCCATCATGTGCAGAATCATTGAGTTAATGGAAGAATTATGGCTTCGGAAATCCACTCCAGTCCTATTGTGGGGAGCGTTCCAATTTATCAAAGCCAAACGAACATTAATTGCAGCAGCCTGGTAAGTTTTCGAGCTGCTATGACCTTCATTGAATTTTAATCCAAAACAGATAAGATTTACTTCCACACAAGAGGAAACAACACAATTAGCCCTAAATGACAGCTAGATTATAAAAACAGTGCATGCGCGCACACATGTGCGCACGCACATACACACACACACAATATTGATTCTTTTCAACTTGAGACAGTGCAAATGAAGGAGGGGGAAGGTAAATACGTAAAATAATAAATTTGCATATATTAAAAAAAGCCTTTTCATTGGGGAGATGACTCTGGGAAGCTACAGCCAAGATGAAGAGGGTGTCAGCAGTAGAGGAGACAGAATTTCTGTTAACTGTGGTAATTAATGTTATGTCTCATTGGGGAGAGATTAGGAAAAAAACAGAAGGAAGAAAAAAACACAAGTATTATTTTGCTATTAAAGATGCCCTTGAGCTGGGGAACATTAGTGGCAGAAGTTGGAATTGGGTAATTGTTAGACTGTATCCATGGCTTTACCGAAGGGATAATTACCACAGTGATATAAATGCAGTTAGGTTGTTCCCAGCACCTGTACTGAGGCGCAGCCCCATAACTTTCTTCTGAATTCTTATCCTAGCCCAGGGCATCTTTTTCTCCAAACATCCCTATCTAAGAGGAAGTAAAGGATCATACTTGCTAGGGCAACCCCATGATAAAAGGAAAAAGCTGGACTACAGAGTCCAAAGAGCTAAGTTTGAATGTTGACTCTGCTGAGTAATGGTTTTACAACCTTGGGCCAGTCATTAGACCTTTCTAAAACTCAGTTACTTCATCTGCAAAATGGGGATGATAATAATTGCTTCACATACCTCATACCTTACAGATTTGGTGTGTGGATTAAAGGATCCTGTATTTAAATCACTTTATAACCCTCAGAGCACTTGATAATTATCATCTGTAACAATAATTGTAATAATAATGATAAACATTTTATGTAGCACTTTAACGTTTGCAAAGAGCTGTACACAAATATCATTTCATCTTATTTTCACAACAACCCTGTGAGGTAGATGCTATTATTATTCTCATATTACAGATGAGGAAACCGAGATGAACAAATCAAGTGACTTGTCCAGGGTCACACAGCTAATAAGTTTTGGACACTAGAACTGAATTCATCTTCCTGACTCTAGGTTGACTGCCTCTTTATCCTCAGCCGACATCCTGGGATCAATCTCCCAAAGCTGAGGGCATGTGAGGAGCCCTTGGCAGTGGCTTTCTGGAATTGCATTGAGTTATCTTTTTTTTTTCTTCTTGCTCTTGCCTTATTTCCTACTTCTAGTGTTCAGACTCTTATCTCTTTGCTTCAGGGAGACGCCCCTTCACCCCAGGGCTTCTTCTATTAACGAGAGCCATGTCAAACAGGGTGGGAAACTTATGCTGAAGGTACTTGGGAGAAGACTGAAGGATGGCTTGTCTGTAGCCTTCTTCAAAATGGTAATTTTAGGAGGAATTCACCAAGGGGATGAGAGGACCACAAAGGCAGACAAATCTTCCAAGATAAAAAAAGTAGCTAAGGCATAATAGTAAAGTCTGGAGAATCAGGAAGCAGAGTTGGGAAAGGAGTGACCATCCAATTCCAGCTCTTGTACTCCCAACTCTATAGCACCAGCCAAGTCTTGCCTTATGTCCTATGATTGGATGGACACGAAGGAGTTGTTCCAAAGTATCTCTCCTCATGTATTAACATGATGCCTCAAAAACTGCCCTCAACCTTCAAGTTGAGGCTCTAATAAAGCTATAAAACCATATGCAGGTCCCTTAGTTCTTTAACTTCCCTGAACCTCAGTTTTTTCCATCTAAAAATAGAGATAAAATACTTGCACTGTCTACCTAGAAGGCTTTAACATTCTGACATCAATACTTCAAGCATCAGTGATTCCATTAGTGTACATGATGCTTCTATCTACCGATTTAGATGACCACCCCTTGGCAATTTAGTGCACAGTCTTCATGAGTTGCTTTAGCCAAAATATTCTTCCCCTCCCAGACTGTGCTAGAACAGTACTTGGACAGCAGACGTACAGTCCATCACTGATTTTGTATTTAAAGTCCTGAACTGCTGAGGCTGCCAATGCTTGTGCTGTGCTCCTCTAGCCTTCAAGAATCCAGGATTTTCTTTATAAAATGAACAGGCATCAGAGAAGGGCTTTGTTGGAGCAAAAATCTTAATAAGCATTATTATCCTTTTTCTTTAATCACAGATCCCTCTGGGAAGATAATATATAGCTCCCAATATTATGAAGGTAAATTTTTCAGACCATTTTTCTCCTTGATTTGAAGGAACTGAGACAGCAGAATGACTAGGTGGGAGAGAGGTGGAGATTAAAGAATTCACAGGGCCACTGAAGAGGATGTGAAAATCTAGATTACAAGAATCAACTTTGCTGATAGAGTGATCTTACAAATGGCTAGCCTTGTCTGGAGCTCTTTACAAGAAAGGGAACAATCTCTCTCTCTTTAACCGCCCCCTTTGCCCCCCCCATATTAACATATATAAATATACGTGCATTATATATGTATATATTTATATAGTCTGTGTTTACATTATATATAGTTTGTGTGTTATGTAGATTCTATAGTCTCTACCTCTATACAGCCAAACACATATATAAATATATGTACATATATGCACACATATATGCATAGACACACACACACACACACACACATTGGCATTGGAATGAGATCCTAAACCTCAAGAGAATCACAATGAAAACGTATGTAAAAAGGATATGTGACAAGAAAGTCATCAGGGGAAGGAGAGGAAAATACTTTCAGGGAAGATGAGTTGGGCCCGGCTACTCTTTTCTCCTTCTAACACCTGTCCATGCACATCTATGCACATGCATACAGACTTTGCTCCCCTGCTCAACTCTGCACTGCAGCATCTCCAAAGCTCCCTTGCCTTCTAGTTTCCCCATTCTCTTCCATTTGGTTCTGCACTGCAGCATTTCTGCCTTCTCCCTTCTTTTCTCCCAACAACCCTGCCTGGAGGAGACCTAAGCCCTTCCAGAAACTGTCTTAGGACTCAGTGAGATTCCCCCTCTGCAGGCAGATGTCTATGCCCTCTCTCCCAGTCCACTCAGCTCTTCAAATCCCTTAATTCATCCCTCTCTGGTTCTTTTTAAGGTTTGCTAGTTGACACCTTGAACTCTTGTCTATGTGTATATCTCTCTTACACAAAAATATACAAATGTACATATCCACCTTTCTATGGCACTATGATTTGCCAAGCATTTACAATTCTGAGAAGCAAGTAGTTCAAGTATCATCGTTCCCATTTCTTAATGAAATAACTGAAGCTCAGAAAAGGGTCACAAGGCGAGATACTGAAGAAGATGGAGCTTAAAAAAGCACTTTCTTCAATGACAGTGATCTCAGAGATGCAGGTACCCCCTCCATCATATTACGACCCATCCATGTCTTCTCATCCAATCCTATCCATGGGTTATTGTCCCTGTACTGAATCTTGCCCTGAATCCTCCACAGATGATCCACCCAAGTTACTAGAGACCTTCCTCTAGGTCAGCATCATACACAGGAACAAAGGGCTTTATATGGGAAAGCATATTAGATTATGAGTCTGGGGACTGGAGTTTGAAAACCTTGGGCAGGTCAGTTCCTCTCCCTTAGCCCCCATTTCCTTATCTATAAAATAATGGAACTGGACCACATGACTTCTCAAAGTTGCTTGGGGAATTCATTAGGCACCAGATTGCTGCATTCTGGATATTAATAATGCAATGTGATACGTCTGGCCTTGACATTAAAAATCCTCTATCGTCAACCTAACAAGCCCTAAATACCCACTGTCGTTCCATTCCAATAGCTTAGGATTGTTTGCACGTTTGTAGTGATGATGTGTCTGTTCCTAAAAGAAGAGTACGGTCAGAGTAGTTCTGTCAAAGGGAGAGAAAAGTGCTTTTCCTGTTTTTATCTCCAAGCTTGATCCCCAGATCATTGCTTATCAAAGTACTGAGACCTCTAAAACAGAAGCCCCAAGGAGCAGAGAGGCAGTGGGGTATAGGCAACATAACACTGAATTTAGAATCAAAGGACCTGGATTCAAGTCAAGACTTTTCTACTTACTATCTGCATGGCCTTGGACAAGTCACTTAACGTCTGTTGACCTCAGTTTTCTAATCTGTAAAATGAGGGGATTAGACCAGATGGCATCTAAGGTCGCCCTAGCTTTAAATGAATTCTTTCATGATTAACTCAAAGGGCTTTTTTAAAGGACACAACTATCACCGACCTTATAACACAGATTATCATATCTAGACCCATTTAAGTGGACTCTGCATCTAAGTCTTGAAGCAACTTAGTCGAGTTAACATATATGATTCACCCAAGGAAACATATAATACAGTTGGTCAAATGATCATCGATTTTAGAGTTAAAAAGGACTTTATAGACCACCTAAAATTTTATAAATGAAGAAACTAAGGTCAAGGGAGGTTCAATAATTTGCCCAAAGTGAAAGGGCAGAAATTTGAACTCAGATTCTCTTGACTCACAAATGTAAGCACTCTTTTCAGGTAACCACATTAGGAACACAGAACTACTCTGAGACAATCACTGGGAAGCAACAGATCTCCCACAATCCACCATGTTCTAGGTCAAATAGGCTTGACTTGACTCAGTGGCTCTTCTTTCTTCCCAGAGAAAGATCTATACAACAGAAGTATAGCAAGCAATTCGAACAAGGATAAGCCCCAAAAGTTCTACTCTTTCTGTACTTCTGTTAACTGCCAGCATCCCTAGAATAAGAGAGGCCAATAGTACATTGAACCAGTGGCACACAGTTGTTTGCTCTGGCCATGACAGCTGAACTCATTTCCTTCATGTGGTAATAGAACCAAAGCTGAAAAGAATAGTAGGGGGGCTGATCCAGCATGACATTAACTGGGTTGACCTTGGCAGTCATGTGACAAAAGTTGTAGTATTAACAACAGTGGTGTTGTCAAAGTCAACAAGGTTTTGTCAGGGGTGGGATCTCACGCTTCCCATCACTCTACCAAGGTGAGGAACCTGAGAAAACATATATAGTTACCCTGATTTAGAAACGGATTCATTGCCCAAAGGCTGTAATCTTGTCGGTTCATCAGCTGAAGTGATACTTGGAAACTATTTTTAGGTGCCTGAAAACATCTATTCCGTCTGCTTCCTTTGGATGGTTTTCATTCTGCTTTATATTCGAACATGTTATATTTCATCTTTAATTAAGTGCAAGATGCCTCGAGTCCTTTAATAAGTATGTGAGATATAAATAATAAAGTCATAGAATGGTAGGATATAGAATATTAGAGCTGGAAGGGACCCTAGAAACCATCTAATTACAAGCCTGTAATTTTTCAGATGAAGTAATGGAAACCTGGAGAACTAAATTGCCCAAAGTCACATGGTAAGTTAGTTATAAGAGCAAGATTAGAAATAACCTAGGCCTGTTGACTCCCAGTCCAATCTTCCTTCTACTCTATTGTATTATATTGATTCTCATTATATCATACTGCTCAGGGCCAGAGGAGCTAGGATATACAACAGGTAAATTTTGATGAAGGAGGCTAATTGAAAAGACAGACACTATAGTAAAAGCTCCTGATTAGGGGGGAGGAGGAGAAGAGAAAGGGCACTGGTGGCCTTAGGGATTAGGATGGGAATGGAAGAGAAGATACTGACAGGAAACAGGAATGGGAGAAAGGGAAGGGAAGGAAAATAAGCATGTATTAAGCACTAATATGATCTCATCTGATCCTGACAACAGTTCTGGGAGGTAAGTGCTATTATTATTCCCATTTTAGAGACAAGGAAAATGAGGCCCACAGAGGTTAACTGGCTTGCCCAGGGACACACAGCTCTTAAGTGTCTGAGGACAAATTTGAACTCAGGTCTTCCTGAGTACTGGTCTGGTGCTCTGCCTACTATACCTTTGAAGTTCCAGAAGGAAAGTTGCAGAGTGAGTACAGCTTCACCTATTTGTTAGTGCTACATATAACTAACTGTTCAGAGAAAATCAACAGTGAATCTCAGGGATCTGAAGCTCCTGCTGCATTCTAGTTTTCATTTCTGATCCCCAAGATGAAATCTCGGAATCAGAAGAGAAAAGCAGGAATCTTCATTCCCTTCCTCACTTCAGTCCCATTTATCTAGCCTATATCTGGGTGGTGGGGGAAGCAAAACACGGTACTCCTTTTTTCGTGTGCTTCCACATTCATTGTGACATTATATACTTATAATACGTTAATGTTATGTAACACATACCCTCTTATTTGGCTTAAATCTTAACTGTATCATTTAGTATAAAATATACATGTATACATACATATATGTGTGTGAGTACATATATATGTATATATTTGTATATATACACATGGGTTGTGCTTTTGAATATACTATATATAGAGATAAATCTAGATACATAGGCATATGTGTGTATGTGTATATATATAAATATATATGTATGTATATATATATATATATATATATATAATGTATGTGTGCTTATGTATGCTACTCACATACACAACTCTATCATATACACTTCTTAAATAACACAAAGGATGTTGATTTGTTCCCTCACATGATCTGCATACTTTAAGCCCAAAATTAAACTTGCTGTCTGACTGGGATGTATTTCCAAAAGAAAACACACACATGCCCTGTTTCAGACCAAACCCAAACATTAAAATGTAGGAACACTGAACACACTAAGAACATAAGTTAAGGGGTTGTGAACCCTGGATTCCTCTGGTGAAGTATCACTTGACCTCTTTGTGCTTAATTTTCCTTATCTGAGGAAAGGAGATAATCATCAACTGGGGTTGATTTTGAGAATGTTCTGAGGCAATGTATGGTAAAATATTTTGAAATGTAAAATGACATTATCAAATATCTTCCCAAACATATTGAACTCTTTTATATAGCTTGACTTTTTGATCCTAAGTGTAATATAATCAATATGATCCATTTTAAGGAAGGTTCTGATCTGAGCTCAGATTGATTTGGAGACCAATGAAATCTGGATCTAGGAAACAAATATTATTTCCTGAATAGAGTGATAGATCAAGGAAGATGAAATTCATAGATCAGTGAAGGTGAGAAAGGCAAGATGGTTCCTTTCAATTTAGAGAGGGCATGGTAGAATGGATAGAGGGCTAGGCTTACAGTCAAGAAGACTTGGGTTCTAATTCTGCTTCATACATATTAATTTTTTGCCCCTGAAAAAGTCACCTAACACTTCTGTGCTTTAGGTTATTCCACGTGTAAAATGGATTTGGAATTAATTATTGTGTCCCTTCCAGCTCTAAATCTATGATTCCCTAAACTTTGACATTCTGTTATCTAACATCTTTGTTCTAAATTTCTTACAGAGCAAATATCGTGAGTTTTATGTCTGTAATGGGAATGGGAATTTGAAGATTTTTCCTGCCAGTTAACAGACCTGGTGGGGAGTTTGAAGACCTCCCCTGCTGTGAAGATAAACTCTGCCCCCTAGAGCCCACTAGAAGCTTCCCTGTGAAGATAATCTCTGCCCCCTGATAGGCTGGATGTAGTCATGTGAAGCCTGTGGTGGGAGGAGTTCGCTGAGAAGAAGCAGATCCCACAAGAAGCTGGTAGAGAGCTAGATAGACAGTTAGAGACAGGGACAGAGGAGCTTAGGCAAGGAGAAAGAGGGTTTTGTGAGTAAATATTGATCTTGTATTGGTTTGTGTGAAGGCTCAAGGATGCTGTGGCTCTCAGCATTATTATGGCTTCTGAGTATCTTTGGCACTACGATGGAATCGGCTTACTGGTTTTGGGATTTGGTTTTCTGGTGTCTAAATCCTTCAGCTTTGTCTTCTATCTGGAGAGTTTGGCATATTTTGTAATCAAATGTCACGCGATACTTATAGTCACGGTATTTATCACGATCGTGGGCACTGTAAATATTGCATCAGAACTACAATGTCCTAACTGTAAGTTCTCTCCCAATTCTGTGTTATATGTTCTAGCATTTAAAGAGTCTAAGTTGTTGTTGTGGTGGTGGTTTTTTTTTACAACTTTGATGCTGCCTCCTTCTTTGAAATTCCACCAGAGTTCCAAATCTATTGCTAGGGCAGCTTATAAGCTCTGAGTAGACCATATTTCAAATAATAAACAGGTCTCCCCCATTGACCTCAACCAAAAAGCTAACATATTAGAAGGTTTTCAATTTACTGTATGAAACACATTAGTTTATCACCATTGATGGGTGATGGTAGCTCTGTGTCAGCCTACATGATATTGAAAAACTCAAATGACCTTTAGCTTATCAAAAGGACATCCCCTCCCACAGTGGACACATTTTACCATCAGCAAGTGTGGAAGTCCCACCTCTCCATCCTACCTCCCAATAAACAACTCATGGCAACAAGCCTCCTGACTTACTGACTCCTGGCTTCCCTCCCTCCTTCCCCAATCACTCACCATCACAGAAATATGCAGGATATGCATCTGCTCATCCACAATCTCTGAAGGCTCTTGGAGAGTGGGAGGAGTGGCCCTGGACAGCTGCCCAGCACTGCCCATGGAGACATGGAAATAGAGAGTGCCATTTTCTAGCCACTGCTGCCGCCAGTGCACCAAAGAGATGTCTGCTGCTGTTCCTGACATCTCTAGAAGAGACAAAAACAAGTAACTGGGTTAACTGGGTGGCCCATACTCAGTGTTCTGGAGACACTTCTGATGGAGATAGGAGAACACACGGCTTTTCTGGTGGCACCAAGATTGTTCTATAAAATTGACTTCAGCCACCTATCAACTTGGAGGTGCATAATAAAAAGAAGCTAAGCAGAGCACTGAATTATGGGATCTTGAATAAGTCATTTTCTGTCTTTGCCTCTATCTCAGTTCCATTGTAATACAAATACTACCTTAAATTTATATAGTGTTTTAAGGTTTAAAAAATCCTTTATTTTCTCACAAAGATAACATGACATACATAGTATTAGGGTGATTAGCCCTAATACTAAATGATAAGCTCAATGAAGGCAGAGACTATGTGTTCTCTTAACCTTTTATCCTTCACAGTGTTTTATACACAGTACATAGTTAATGTTTGTAGAATTGAATCCCCATTGTACAGATAAGGCAAATTGAAAGATCAAGTGGTTAGTCTTGGCCCACACAATTCAAGAATTGGAGTCCATGGATACCTACAACCCAAGCTAAATAAAGCAATTCGTCTAGCATTAGATGAACAGATTTTTATCAACCTGCCCTACCGAAAAGGTTGGGTTTTTTGTTTTATTTTGTTTTTATTTTGTTTTAGTGGTAAGTAGTCTTGGTGGGCTATTATCCTTATTTCTCTAAAGATCAATATTAAATTTGCGCAAAATTCTTCTTTTCCACTGTACTTGGGAAATGGCAGAACAGGACCGGAAATATAAACTCTCAACCCTTCCAAATGAAGTGATTGTACTAAAATTTAACAAGAATAAAAAAATAATAAAGTCCTTGAATAGTTTTATAGAAAGGCAGATCTTAATGAAACATCAATATAAAATAATAATTACTATTTAAGAGATCTCTATGACTTCTGGCCTTGCCAGATTTCTTTTTAGAAATGCTTTAGTACTGCATTCATCAGTGGTATTAGTTTTCTTTTGGCACAGCTTGATAGGCTATTAAAGTATTATCATCAATGAAACTATGGGTCAGATGCTGACACTCCTTACATCTGGGTCTTAGGTCAGAGTCTGGCACTGCATTGTTTTGTGACCTTCCTTGGTAAGGTCTTTTCTTCTCTTGGTTTCTGTTTCTTTATCTGTAAAATAAGGGGTGGTGTGGTGCCCTAGATCATGCCTAAGGTCAATTCTAGAGTTAAAATCATTTTATTCAAAACTTAAAAGGTTGGTGATCTTAATGACATTGCTATCCCTTCCACCTATGTAAACTACAGCCTCTTTTCAGTATGGCAAAGAGTCTTTGACAATGTCCATCACCAAAAAAATGCCTCACCGGATAAACAGCGTAGAGCCAAAAAGGATTTCAAAGGCCATCTGGTATTCTCTGTCATTTTATAGATGAGAAAACTGAAGTCCAAAGATGGTCATGACTTAGAGCTGGAAAAGACCTTATCGACCATCTAGAATTTTACAAACGAAGAAACTGAGGTCAAGGGAGATTAAATGATTTGCCTAGGGCCTGGGGTCAGGAAGAACTGAGTTCAAATCCATCCTCAGACACTTAGTTGTGTGACCCTGGGGAAGTCATTTCACCCTGTTTCCTATCTATAAAATGAGCTGGAGGAGGAAATGGCAAACCACTCCATTATCTTTGCCAAGAAAACCCCAAATGGGATCACAAAGACTCAGACATTCCTGAAACGACCAAATAGCAGGAACAAAATTTATAACTCTAGAGCAACTGGTCTTTCCACTATACTATGGCCCTGTATCTAACCTGGTGTCAAGTCCTTTGGAATTTAATTGCACTTTTTTCAGACAAAAGGACACAAAATCTTTCTGGCAGGAAGCTGTGCTCTGTTGGCAAAATCTTTGAGAAACCAGGCTCACATCTATGCTGCAAGTAGACATTGGAGGAGGACTTTGCTAGAAAACAAATATCCTACACTTTAATATTCTTTATTCTAAAGATACTATTCAACTCTAACATTCTATTTTATTACATTCTTTGTTCTAACATTCCTACATTACCAGAAAAAATAATGATTATATAATTATCTTCAAAAAAGTATTTGAAAGAAAATCACCTACTACCAGTTTATTAATCATAATGATGATCTGTAACACATATGGAGGGAATCCTTGATGAAAACATGAGAAATAGGTAGACTGTGGGGGAAAAATGCTATAGTAGACTAAATATTGTTACAAATTGTCTAAAAATTATAGTTCTCATTGCATTAGTTCTCACTGACTTTGGCGAATCACAAGACAAAATTGCATTTGACTCAAGAAGAAGAAGTCTCAAAGATTCTCTTCCAATATGAAATCTTTATTGGACATGTTTAAATTGCATACGATTTTTTAATAAATGCAACCGATGCTTCTTAATGGGTTTCTGATTACTCACATCAAACGAAGCATAAAACGAAGAAATAAGTGTTCTTCCAAACTGTTTGCTGCTATCATTGCAGATGTCTTGTGCAAGATTTAGAAGACAGAAGGATTCTCTAGGAATGCTAGAGTTCTCCAGATACTCCCATTTGTGGATGATACCGTGTTCTTGCTTCAAGGTCCCAAAAATTACAGGGTTTCCTCAGTGAAATATATGCTTATCAAGATGAGACCAGACAAATGATCCATGACAGAAAATCAAAATGGATGAAAAATGTCAATTGTCCAGGCTATTATGTGAAGTTGGATTGAATAGGCATGTCAGTGTATGTATTTCAAACATTGTGCATTCAATTTAATCCAAATCAAAAAGAATTTATTAAATGCCTACTCTGTATAAGAACGTAACAGGCAAAATGTTTTAAAAGAAAGAAAATAAGACACTCTCCTCAAGGAGCTTGCATTCAGCAATGCATGGATTTTGTTTTACTTCGATCTGTTATAAGCTCCATTGGGTTTGATCATCAGATCTATTTATCCAGCCCTACCATCTCTCCTAACCTTAAATCTCACATCTCTAAATGCCTAGAGGACTTCTTGAACTCAATGTCCCATAGATATCTGAAATTCCACAATCTAAACTCTGTATCTCCACTCCCCACCCCATCTCTCACCTCTTCCTAATTTTCCTCTTGTTGCTGAGAGCACACCCCATCCTCCCAGACACCTAGGCTTGCAATCTTAGGGATTATTCTCAAATCTTTATTTTCTCTCTCACAGCCTATCTCATTCAATCTGTTGCCAAGATATGTCATTCCTGCATTGATACTATCTCTATGTTCTCTTCTCTCCTTTGACACTGTCACCTCCTTGGGACAGACCTTCATAACCTCATATCTGAATTTCTGGTTGATCTTTCTTTAAGTCTCTCTCTACTCCAACTTATTCTCCACTCAGCTGTCAAATTGATCTTCCCAACACACAGATCTGACCATGTCATGCCTCTATTCATTAAACTCCAGTGACTCCCTATCACCGCCAGGATCAAACATGAAATCCTTTGTTTGACATTCAAAACTCTTCTAACCCTATGCCTCTCCTACCTTTTCCAGTATTTATAACCTACTTCCCACCATGTATTCAGCAATCCAGTGCCACCAGCCTCCTTGCTGTTCCTCAAACAACAAATCTCATTTCCTGGCTCTGTGCATTTTCCACTGGCTTTCCTCCATGCTTGGAACTTTCTTATTCCACATCTCTGTGTCCTGGTTTCCTTCAAATTCCAAGCCATATTCCAAACCTTCTACAAGAAACCTTTCCTGATTGACCTCAGTGTTAGTGCTTTCTCTCTGTTGATCTGCATATATCTTTTTTGCTCAGGTTGATGGCATGCTGTCTCTCCCATTGGAGTAAGCTCCTTGAGAGCAGAGAGTGCTTTTTTTTTTCTTTTCCCTCATTTCTTCCTATCCTCAGGAAGCTTAGCACAGTTCCAAGCATAGAGTAGGCACATAAAAAAAAATGCTTGTTGACTAGAGCTTCTAGAGATGTATCTATTTTAAGAACTAAGTTTTTAACCTGAATTGGAATAAATTTGAAAATAAAAGCTGCAAATTTAAATAATCAAATGCACTCAGGAAACAAGTATTCAATTGATTAACTTTTGACTAAGATGCTACATGTTCTGGAAAAAAAAAAATCTAAACCACATTATTTTGGAGGCCCGTGTAATGGAGGCTGTAAAAGAGCCGCTAAATAGAGGAAACCCGGATAAAACTACAGTAATGATCAATATACCAAGAGGCATCCTGTGAAATGAGCTTCTATTTACAAACTTATTGGCTATAGATTTTTTTTTTTCGGTTTCAGAAGGAACATGGCATAGTAGAAAGGGCACTACACCCAGCGGCAAAGAGATCTGGGTTTGAATCTTGCCTCAGATATTTCTTAGTTGCATGAGCCTAGGTAAGTCATTTAACCTCTCTAGGTGACTGTTTCCCCATTGGTATAATGAGACAGCTGTATCTGATGGCCTCTAAGGGCCTTTCCAGTTATAAATCTATGATCCTACAAATTTTTGTATTACAAAAATGTTCACTATGTGACTTCTTGTAAGTTCTTTAAGGGATCATGTTAGATTAATGAGTTATATGAATTTATTAAAAATATGATTAAGTTATTTGAGTTCAAAGACATTTCTATGGGTCTTCACGTCCTAGGAAAAATCTGGCCGATAAAGGTTTGTTCTATTAGCATTTGCCTTAAATAACACTAAAAGCAAATGCAGGGAAAAGAAGGTTTATGGTAGGGTTTCTTACCATACCCGCACCATTGAAGTAAATTTTCCTGACTGCCCAGCCAAGAGTTCTTAACCTTTACATTAATGAAGTTTTATTTGTACAGTAACTTTCTATGAGATACTCAGGGCT
The DNA here is from genome assembly GCA_028627135.1 of Pseudochirops cupreus. Classification (NCBI taxonomy): domain Eukaryota; kingdom Metazoa; phylum Chordata; class Mammalia; order Diprotodontia; family Pseudocheiridae; genus Pseudochirops; species Pseudochirops cupreus. Next base: position 263,338,074 of record CM053581.1, on the reverse strand, counting down.
CACAATATTTTATCATTTGGGGAAGGCAGGTATTAGACCTATCTAAAACTAAGGATATGGGGACACAATGAGATTTTTGTGACTTATCTAAGATGCTTGAGTTACAAGTTTGGAGCGACAAAATTTAATCTTCCCAACCCAGCAGAGAAGGAAGTCTAGTAGGGGTGTGTGTGTGTGTGTGTGTGTGTGTGTGTGTGTATACAACAACAATAACAACACAGGCTTATCATTTAACTTCTTGGGCTCTCAGTTTCACCATCTGTAATGGAGGGAGAAAGGTTGAATTTGATGATTTCTAAGCCCTTTGTAGTTCTAATAGTCTCACAGTAACTAGTGGAAAGAGTAATAGATTTGGAATCAAAAGTTATGGTACCTAAAACCTGTTACCTGCTACCTAAAACCTTATGTGACCCCGAGTGAGACACGTTACCTTTCTGGGCCTCACTTTCTTCATCTGTAGCATGAAGGATTTCGAATCAGTGTTTTCTAAGGGCAGCTAAGTGGCATGATAAAAAGAGAACTAAGGTCAGGCCTGGAGTTCAGACACCAGCTATGTGACCTTGGCCAAGTCATTTAACCACTGTTTGCCTCAGTTTTCTCTGTAAAAGGTGGATGATAACACCTACCTTGCAAGGTTATATTGAGGATCTAATGAGATAACCCTTGGAAAGCACTTAGTACAATGCCTACCATATAGTAGGCATTATAAATGCCTATTTCCTTCCCTATACCTCCCCCATTCTGAGGTGACTTCCTGCACTAAATATATGATCCTGAAAACAGGAGGGAGAGAAATCAGGTTGGATTACTTCGGGGAAATTGCATAGCACTTGATGCCAAGGTGCTTCCTAGGGGGCAGAGGAGGTGGCAGGAGGGAAATGCACCTACATATACGCACAGACATAGACACATATATGAATTATATATACATATCTATATGTACACAAATTTTTTCCCAGTAGTTATTGTATTACTGTGAATTTTTCATTCTTCTACAGTGTGTGACCTTTAGGGCTAAATAGAGAGATTCACAGTGGGCACAAATATAGACCAGTTTATATTCAGTGATGGCCTATGTGTACAAATTGGCATAAGAGACTTTACTGACAAAGTGAATGCTCCAAAAAAGGTGGAGGGTCAGTTGTCTGGAGAAAGGGAGGGATCATAGGTCCCAAATACTTCAGAGATCCAGATCCAGAGGAAGGCTCCAGCATAGTGAACATAAGGATAAGGATGCATGGACAAGAATTATACAGGATGAAAGAAACATGAATGATTATAATCTGCCCCATGAAGTGAACACCCACACTGATGAGTGTGCAGATTCACTGACACAGAAGCGTCTTCTCTCCAGCTCTCACATCAGCCCTTTACAGTAACTGGTTCTAAGCTTTCTTTCAGTTCTGATATTATATGTTCTTGATTTTGACTAAGTTCTCTTCTAGCTCTTAAATTCTACTCCTCTGTGATTCCCCTGCCAAATCTGTTTTGCATCTAACTAAAAAAAAGGGTCACAGCTCTGTAGGTTCAGTGGGCTTCACATAAGCTGCTTTCCTCTTCACTCAGGGCGCCAGTCAATCAGCTCCCTATTGCCCTGGTTCTATGCTGAGCCCTGAGGCTGTGTCCCAGCAAGAAGCAAGGTTAGGCCATTAAGGTAAACTTCCTTGCTCAGCACCCAGCTAATTATTCTATCAATCTATGCAAGGCAATGGCAGGAATCACTGAGAGCCAGCTGGGAAGGGGCATTGTTGGCAGGCACAGAGGGGAATATGCTCCCTGGGTTAACCTGAGCAGAGTTTGCAACTCCAGTTTCCTGAGAGTGGAGGAATGGAAAGGGAGAATTCTCCAGCACATTTAGCCTCACCTATGGACAGATAAGGAGCTGAAGTGATTTGAGATGTGCCTTACTTAACTCCCACTGTGATACAGCTCACTCCACCCTCCCACCCCCACCCCCACCCCCACTCACAATCTCCTCTTCCTGAGTCAGGCATTTCACCTTAGAGACCCATCTCTCTGGGTTAAATGGTATCTATTGTCTACTTTGTTTTTCTTTTTAAGTCCAAACATTTCTAGGAGAGGTATTAGTACCTTTCCTAAGTATTAGTTCTATAGGATAAGTATGCTTATAGACATACAGAATTCTTGAGTTATAAGAGATCTCAGAACATAAACTGACCCGAACACAGAACATAGGATATAAGAGTTGGAAGGAACCTTGGTGAGTGAGAAGTTCAATCCCCTCCCTTTACATATAAGAACACTCAGTAGTAACTTAGAGGCAAAGACAATAGTCATAGGCATTAAGGTAGAGTTCCCTTATTCAGGCCAGGGTTACATGGTTTAACCAAAGGGCAACTGGGGGGTCTGGAAAGGATCTCCTTGAGGTCTACATTTTAGAAAGCACTCAGTTCTGGAAAATGTCAACGGGAAACAACCATGAACACAGTGAATACAGAATCAACACAATGTCTCAGGACACTCTTTCCAGCATGTAAAAAACTCTGTCTCAGAGAAAGAAAAATATTGACTGGCCCCAAAGCAATGAACCTCCCTGAAATGCAGCAGAGGTCCCTGTCCAGATAATCCAGCCCTTTATCCATTAAAAAAAAAAAAGGTCAAAGAGATAGTGAGCCCAAGAGAAAGGCCAGACCCAGATTTCTCGCTGATTGATTTTCCAATTGCATTTTCTCTTTTATATTTCTTCATTCGTTACATATAAACATTTCATTGAAGTCTTCAAGTCATATTACAATCAAACTTGAAGCAAAGGGGGACTAAACGCATTTGGTCGGGAACCAAGACGATTCCCATAAAAGCAGATTATGCTGACATGATGAATATAAAATGAAACAGCAGATATTAAAGTTGGAGAATTGTTACTCCATGCCTTCCGGCTCCGTGCTGACTATAGTCCCTGCTTCCCTCCTATCCCCATCCTTTGTTTGACGAAAATCATAAAGAAACACAGCAATGGCCTTTTTGCCTCACGCTGTTCCCCGCCCCCCACCCCCATAGGCTACATCTCTTGAAATATTCAGCAAGCTCAAATCCCCTTAAGCTTCCCATCCAAGGTCTCCTCTAGGTCTAAAATTTTATATGATTATATGGATAGGTGGTCTCCAAGGCCCCTTCTAGTTCTAACACTTTTCATGTTCTGAGGTCTCTACCAGCTTTAACATTCAAGGATTGCATGAAGCTAAAACCAGCAAGAAGATTCAGACTATATCAGTAATTCTACACAAGGCTATATGCTTCTTTATTTCTCATGGATGGCTGCTTTTCTCTGCTAAAATCAGCTATGCTCTTCTTTCCAATGTACTTGGCTTTCCCCTCCCCCCCTTTAATCTATGGAGCTTATATCTTAATTTAATTTCTGGAGGTCATTTTTATTATAAGCCATTTTGCTTAGACCAAGGCATCTTGGTAACACCTCCTATATGGCTAACTACTACTATATGAAATTTGGGAAAACATACTGATTCTCCAATGAATGGTTTGTAAAGGTCAAAGAGACATCATAAAGGAGGACTTGAATGAGACATAACATTACCTTAGAAGGGGAGTGTCATGAGACATGCTTAGAAAGAGTCTCAGAGGCAACCAAAAGAGGAAAAAGGAAACCAGTCATAGCTCTTACTCATTCCCCTCCCCATATCAAATAATTTGTCAAGTCTTATTGATTCTACTTCTTCAGGATTTCTCACAACTATGCCCTTCTTTCTGCTTACCCTGCAACCACCCTACTTCCTGTCTTCATCACTTTTCACATGGCCATGGCAATAGTGAGCCAGTAAGCATCTCTTAAGTGTTTCCAAATCATCTCGTTTATTTGAGTCTTTTTACCCCAATCTCTCTTCCCCATGTGCCAAAGTGATATCCCTAAAGCACAGGTCTTTGTGACTATGAGACTCTCCACCTCACTGAGTGAAATGAATCATCGAACCTTAACATTTACTAAGCCCTTACTATATTCAGTCATTGTGCTAAACAATGGGGATCTAGTACAAAAACAAAAACAGTCCCTCCCCTCAAGGAGCTTTTAACCCAATGGGCAACAATACATGTGGGGGAGTGGAGGGCAGGGAAAGGCACTTTGCTCTAGAACCTGTAGGGGTGGGCAGATGGCAATGGGGACACAGGAGAGTAAATTAACACACCTACTTGAAGAGCAATGGTGAAGCTGACTTGATGGTTTATAGAGGGGGCTGGGGGAAGGAAAAGCCATGAGAAATTGTTAAGAAAACCTCTGGAAAGGAAGGAGTAAAGTGAAACATAGCTAGGGCTTTCTTCAAACAATGTTGAAAACTCTCCTGAGGCTCCCCACTATCTAAGATAGTCTTTGTTTGACATTTAAAGCCCTCCATAAGTCTGCCTTCCCACTATCTTTGCGGGCTGATCACATTCATCATGTACTCTATGATTTGGCCAAACTCCCTACCTTACTTTTCCCCGCCTTACATTCCATTACATCTCCCAGGTCTATGTTTCTTTATAGACTATCCCCGTGCCTGAAATTTTCTTCTTTCTCCCTTCCACCTTCTAAGTACCTTAAAGGCCCAGATTAAATACCACATACTTCAAGAATCCGTTCGTGATTCCGTCACACTTTAGCACTTCCTCTTTCCCCAAATTTCTTTGCATTTGCTTTGTAACATATAATCCATGTTTACTTATCTGGGAGCATGTTGTACCAGTGGTTTGCTGGTAAATGTTTAACAATTGGTTCTCTAGGAAAAAATAATAATAAGATATCTACAGGACATTTTTTCAAATTTAATCTGCATTATCAAAACTTTCTCCAGCACTTTTTTAAGTGCTGACAGTCAACAAAACAATAAATAGATCAAGCCCTGGTTTGGGCTATTTGATGATTTTCAAGGTGTAAATGTTCACAATAAAAAATTTTTCAATTGGCTCTCCTGAGCCAGTTTGAGCTTACTCTAGCACATCCCAGGTTACCACCCTCTAGTAGAATATAAGCTCCTGAGGTTAGGAGCTGACTTACTTTTGGGGTGGTATTACTAAAAACTTGCAAAGTGCCTGTCACACAGAAAGAAAATACATAAATATGTAATATATATGCATATATGTTTTTTCCACTTAGAAATTTTAAAAAGATTTTAAAATTAATTTCAGTTAATATATATAAATATATATATGTATACTGATATGTCTATATATACATACATAAATAGCAAATAGAATATAAAATACAAATCATATATATGTATAAAATATATACAAACGTCTGTATAGGTGTGGAACATTGCATACCATGCCAGATTTCTCCGATGTGTTAGTTTTGCCATCCTGGCTTTTCATTGTGTGTTATAAGGGATAGGGAGATATACTAATACAGGAAATGTGTGGGTGTGTGTGCGTGTGTGTATTTTCTCATTACCTACATCAATATATCTCTAACACATCAGAGAAATCTGGTGTCATAGGCAGTATTCCACTCCTTTCACCTCAGCAAAGAATGGGTGGGGAGATGTACCTTCTCATATCTCTCCTTTGGAACCTTCGGCTCTTTTAATTTCATGACGTTCAGTTTTGATTGCGTAATTGTTGTGCATTCTATCTGTATTTTTGTAGTCAATTGTATATAGTTTCACTGATTCTGCTTACTTTGATTCATATCAGTTAATGTATTCCGATGCTTTTTATTCATCGTATTCATCATTTCTTATAGAATAGTAACATTTCATGACTTTCATATACCACAACTTCATTGGCTATTCCCTTAATCCTTGGACATATACTTTGTTTCCTGGTCTTTTCTAGTACATTCAGAAACAAAACAAAATGCTTTCATAAAAACCTTGGTGTATATGGGATCTTTAAAAAATCATTAATCTCCTTGGGGTTACATGTCTTGTAGCTGAATCTCTGGGTTAAAGGATATGAACATTTTTAGCTTATTTTTTAATATAATTCCAAATTATTTTCCAATATAGCTAAACCAATTCAAAACTCCACTAGCCTTAACTATTCTCATGTTTCACCATATTTGCCAATTTTCCAGTTGCAAGGGAAACCTAAGAGTTGCATTTCTTTTATTATTAGCGATTTGGATCATTATTTCATAGGATAATAACTGCTTGTTAATTGAAGGATTCAACAGGGGAAGTAGGTTGAAGCACTGCCATCTCTCCAACTAACCGTTCTGTGACCCTAGTATAATTACTTCATGTCAGCAATTGGTCTAAGGCTTCCCATTTAAATGAGAATACAGAAGCTCCATCAGATTTAAAGGAAAAAAGGCAGCAAGTCAAAAATCTCACTGTTCAATTGATTCAGTTCAACCAGTCAACAAATGGCAGGTTTGCAACATATCAGCTCTGTGACCTTAGGGAAGTTACTTCCTTTCAGTCTTAGGTTCCTCATTCAACAATGAACAATTATCAGGTCTTCTATTTGACATTTTCGTAAATTTATGCAAGTCACTTTTTCTGGGTCTTCCATCCAGAAAATGAAGAATATTAGATGACTCAAGACTGTTAATTCCCTTTTAGCTCTAAATTGATAAACAAGTATTTATTGAGTAGGGGGTTAGGAGCTTTGAGGGATTAAAAAAAATAGGAGATATGGTTTCTGACCTCAAGGATGTTATATTTTATGCATTCAAAACAGTTAAGTATGTATAACTGAAACATTGAATTAAGAGCTCCAAACAAGATGTATCACAACTCCTGGAGATTTGAAGCTGTTACTTGGCACAAGGGAATACATGGAGGACTTCCTGCAAGGGCCACACTTAAGCTGAGGCTTTAAAGAATTAAGCGGAAGCAATTGGGTAAGTGTGAGTGAGGGAGAAAAGTCCATATATTAGACACAGAGAGAAAGAACTTACATACCAGAATTGGTAAAGTAAAAAGAAGAGAAAAAAAAAAAGTGAGGAGGCTGCCCTGACTGGGGCAGAGTATGGTTTTGTCTAGTAGTTCAGTAAGAGGTAAATTTAGATGGATGGAGATTAAGAGTCCAGAACAAAAGAAGAATGTTTGATTTGAAATTGAAGAACCTGGATTTGAATTACAATTCTTCCACTTAATAGTTCTATGACAACAATTTACTTCACCTCACTGACCTTCTGATCTGTAAAACAGAAATTATGTGCACACACACGTGCACACACACACGCACATACACACAATTTATATTTACGTACTTATCTCATAAAAGTCCTCCAGTCAAGAAGACTCTTCTTTGTGAGTTCAAATCTGGGCTCAGACACTTACTAACTGCATGAGCCTGGGCAAGTCACTGAACCTTGTCTGTCTCAGTGTACTCATCGGTAAAATGAGCCAGAAAAGTAAATGGCAAACCACCCCAGCATCTTTTTTTTTTGCTGTTGTTGTTTTTAATTTAATTAAATTTATTTACTTTTAGATTACAAAATTCAGTTCCACAATCCCTTGAGTTCGAAATTTTGTCCCCCTCTCCCTCCTTCCCCCTTCCCCCCATAGTGGTAGGCACTCCAATATAGGTGCTATAAATACCTTCACATTAAACATTGGTCAAGTTGTAAAGAAGGATTATAACCAATGAAATGAACAACGAGAAAGAAGGAACAAAACAAAACAAAAAAGAGAGAGAGCAAGTGGTTTGCTTCAATCTGCTTTGAGACTCCGTAAATCTTTCTCTGCCCGTGGATAGCCTTTTCACTCCAGTATCTTTGCCAAGAAAGCCTTAAAAAGGGTCATGAACAGTCAGACACAACAGAAAAATGACTAAACAACAACAAAAAACATAGAAATTTGAGTCATTTTATTATTTTTGTTGCTTTTACTATAGAGGTGCCTACTATAGATTTCTGCAAAGAGAATGAAGAGTTTGGGCTCTGAACAGTAGACAAAAAGGAAATGTAGTTTCTTGAGCAGACAAAGGAGTTGATAAAAAGTGACTGTTTATGAATCTTGGTCAGGTGGCTGTGTCTAGAACACATAGTTGGAAAAAGAAACTGGAACGGTAAGAGCCCAGCGTCTAAGATAGAAGATCAAGGAGAGGGCTATTGTTACTGAGTAAAGTGGTTTTCACATAATCTTATGAACTGAGAACCAAAAGGCTGGGTGGTGTGGTAATAAATAGACAAACTTAGAGGCCAAAAGACCTGGGTCCATGTGTCACCTCTGACACATACGGCGTGTGTCACCCTGGGTTTCACTTCCCTCAGTTCTGCCAGAAAATTCTCCAAGAAAATAAATGACTGAGCACATGCTGCTCTGCACCGGGAGAGGGATCACTAGAGCTATATGGAGTTTGTTTTTCTACTAGGCTGTAAGCTCCAGTTATTTTATTTATTTTGCAAATTTCCCCTACCACTTAGCATAGCATACACTGAGGAAGGACAAAAAGTGTTTAGGATGTTATGATTTAGTGTGGATGTGTATGTATTATATTACACTGCACTAATTCAAATGTCTGATTGCATGGATGTACTGGGGTAGTGGCAATTAGAATGGAGAGGAAGCTATGACAGTGGAAAGGGAAAAAAATGGCATAACTTGGTGACTGATTAGATATAGTAAACAACGGAGAAATCCATAACCCATTTATTTTGGACAATTTCTATTTAAATATAATATTGATTGTTTTTATGTCACCTAAATTTACATGTCAATTTTTTTCTTCTCTCTCTCTCTACAAAAAAAAATCCTTTGTTAGAAAGAAAAAAACTAACATGATAAAAAACATCTAAAAATGATACACAATATTCTACGTCCATTGTCCAACAATTCTGCAAAGAGGCCAGGGGTAGGGGAGTATCTTGATTCTTTCAGGGTAAAATTTGATCATGACAATTTCAGAGTATTTGAGTTTGATCCTTTTTTCATTTTTCTTTCCATTTACATTTCTATAATCATTTTGTATATTATTTTCCTGGTTTTGTTTACTTTGATTTGTATCAGTTCATAAGCCTTCCCATGCTTCTCTGCATCCATTATATTTCTCATTCTCACAGCACAAGAATATCCCATTTCATTCAGGTGCCACATGTTTAGCCATGCCCCAAATTTGGGGCATCTACTTTATTATTTGAAGAAACATAACACCCAGCTGTGGTTCCCAATCTTCCTAATGCCGCGACCCTTTAATACAGTTCCTCAGGTTGTGGTGACCCCCAACCATAAAATTATTTTCACTGCTACTTCATAACTGTCATTTTGCTACTATTATGAATCATAATGTAAATATCTGATATGCAGGATGTATTTTCACTGTTACAAATTGAACATAACCTACAGGTTGAGAACCGCTGCCCTAGAGGGTTCCGCAAGTATGAGATAATACAAAGAGAGAGGATATCAAGAACTAAAGGGGTACATCTAAAAAGAGATGACCCGTGTCTCTTTTTATGATAGCAGTAGCAATGACTAGTATCCCTGGTGTTTAATTACATGGCCATATAGAAAACATGATGTCCAAAAGACTAGGCAAACTGTAAGACAGGTCAGCGAGCCTGTCATCCACACCTCGATGTCCAATATAGAATCTTCTGTTATTACAGAGATATCTGGCTACACCATTTAGAGTCAAGCTGGTTCCTAGAATAGTAACCTGATAAAGCAATAGATCCCAAGATTCAAGTTTGACAAGAGTCACATGATATGTATGTATTGATTGGATGAAATAGTAACAGGTCATAGGCTCTATAGTAGACCTGAGAAGGGCTACAGAGATCATCTAATCTATTTGGGTGTCTCCTTGGTGAACTCAAGTTTTGATGTGAGAGCAAGAGTTGGGAAAATAATTTAGTGGTTCTCTTCCCCTTCCCCACTCTGTCCCCCAGGATCCCAGGGGAAAGCTCTGTTCTAAGGGATGAATAGAAGGACATAGGAAAGACAACCGTGCCCTGGTATAGGCATTCATTATTCCAGCCTCTGTCTCCAAACCCTGCAATTCAACTTTCTTTGGCATCACATCCTTCACACAAACTGTTTTCCAAAACTGCTTTGCTGAGATAAATAATACAGTTTACCAACTTAAATAATGGAGGGGAAGAGAGAAATTAAGAGGTATTGGCAAGGAAGAAAAACATATCTTTTCAGATTAGATTTGAAAATAGATGGAGAGTTGATGGAATTGTATCCCATTACTCCTAGTTATACCACCCTAAATAATTTCCCTCCCTTCACAGTGTGCACACACACACTTATTATATTAGCCCCATCATTGTCATTAAGCTAAGCTATACACACTTAGCTCTTCACATTTTTTTCACATCTCCTTTGAATTTTCCTCACATACCACTGAACTGATGCCCAGAAAACTCAAACAATGTGTTTTCAAGGGACTGGCTTTTGGTAGGGTAAGCCAGTCACTGACATAGTATCATTTGATGGGCATCAAGAAAGCCTTTCTGCCCCCAAATATGACACAGGAGAAAGAGCACTGGATTTAGAGTGAAAAGATCTAGGTTAAAATCCAAATTCTGTCTCTTTCTATCTATATAACCTTAAATAAGTGACCTCATTTCCCTAGGCCTCAATTTTCTTACTAGTAAAATATAGTGGAGGGACAGCTAGGTTGTACAGTAGACAGAGCATCAGTCTTAGAGTCAGAGGGACCTGAGTTCAAATTTGACTTCAGACTCTTGACACTTAGTACCTGTGTGATCCTGGGGAAGTCACTTAACCCAGATTGCTTTACACACTCCCCCTCCCCGCCCCGCCCAAAAAAAGGATCATGTTAGGCTAGATAATTTATAAGGCCTTTTCCAAATTTCAGTGTTATGATTCCAATAAACAAATACTCTTGAGCTCTTTCTTAATATAGAAATATTAAAAAGCACATACCACTCAGTAGTAAATAACTTTGAATTTCTTGCTTCCTGCCTGGGGAATAAAAAGGGGAATTCCCACCTGGGTCTGTCTATCTGTTTCTTTCTCCTGGGACATATAGTACATCACCACTTATTTCTCTTCATTTTACTAGTGTGGGTTAGTCAAACAGTCAACAGGCATTTATTAAATGCTTACTATGTTCTAGGCACTTTAAGCGCTGGGGATACAAGGTAGTACCCTCTGGATATATTGAGTTTGAGATCCTGTGGGATACCCTGTTTAATACGAGAGACTGGAGGTCAGGAAAAATGTTCGGGATAAATAAATGAATCTGAGAATCATATGGATAGAAATTATAATGGAGCCCAGGGAGTCTGATGAAATAATAAAAAGACATTTAGAGGGAGAGAGCCAAGGACAGAAATTTGGGGGGATACCCACATTTACTAAATGTGACCTAGAGAAAGGTCTAGTGAAGGAGATGGAAAAGGAGTACTCAGACATGTTGAAGGAGAACTGGGGCATGGCAGTGCCACAAAAACTCAGAGTGGAGAAAAAATCCAGGAAAAAGGGTGATTGACAACATGGAAGACTGCAGAGGGGTCAAGAATGATGAAGTCTAAGAAAAGGTCGTGTGATGTGACAATCAAGTGATTACTGGTGACTTTGGAGAGAAGAGTTTTAGCTGAATGATGATGTATGAAGCCAGACAGCAGAAGGTTTAGATGAGAATAAGAGGAAAGGAAGTTGAATCACTGATTGTAGCCAGTTTTCTAAGGGAGTTAGCCACAAAAGAGAGAAGAGGTATAGGATTATAGTAATAGAGAAGGGTAAAATCAAGAGAATTTTTGTCTGTTTTGTTTTATTACAAGTAAAGCATTTTTAAGGTGAAAGAGTAGTTAGTAGATGGTGGGAAAGAAGAAGGTAGAGGAAAGGAGAGAAGAGGAGAGGAGGGATAATCTTTCGAAAAAGATGTGATGAGAGAGGATCAAGATCTCATCAAGGTTTGCTTTGGCAAGAAGACAGGCTGCTTCTTTGTGTGATATGAAGTGATGAAAGAGATAATAGGGGAAGAAATCTGAATGACATGAAATGAGGAGAGGGAAAGAAAAGAGAAAGAGCTCTCGGCAGAAGGCCACAATTTTATTTCTTTAATTTTTTGGTGAAGTATGAGATAGCATCCTTAGCTGAGAGGGTGGGGAAAATAGTTGTTGTAGGAGGATTAAAGAGGGATGAAAAGGTTTTGAGATTGAGTCATAACATCCAGGTTTTAAAATACAAAGTTTTGGCCTCTTCCACTTGTAAATGAGATGAAAAGGCAGCACACTGCGTTTGAGAGATTGCTGAAACTAGAGTAAGAAGTACAAGTTTTGAGCCAGACTCTATTATTTAATATATATCCTGTCTTAAATAAGAGGATCATAAATTTAGAACTTGGAAGACCATTAAAGACCATCTAGTCCAAAGTCCTTACTTTAAAGACAAGGAAACTCACCAGGTGGGTTACATGATTTCCAGAAACATTCAGATAGCTAACAGCAGAACCTGGATTTGGACCTAAGTTTTCCAATGAATTACAAATGTAGTATTCTTTCATTATACCATGGTAAAGCTTGATGAAATTCTCTCCTGGGGCCTCAGTTTCCTCTTCTGTAAAATGAAAATTGCAGCAGATGGTCTTTAAGGTCCTGTTTGATTTTATTAACATGTGATCTTTGGGTGTAGGGAGTGGGGGTGGTGAGGAAGACAGTAGAATGAAAAGAAATGAGGGGACTCAGCCTCAAGAGATCACTGGAAAAAAAGACCCTAAGGTGAGAGAGTTAGGAATTTTGACTTTTAGGATTTAATGTTAGGGGAGGACAAATTTTCCTTCTGGTCTCTATACCCACATTTTCTCCATCTCTACAAAATGCACTTAAACCTTCAAAGTTGGGGTCTGGGGTGAGAGGTAACATACAAATGAATTCCTTTTTTCTTGTCTTTTTTTTCTCTTTTAACTTTACATAAAGGTACTCTGATCCTTTATTCACAAAATTTCTCCCCATCTGAAATGTTCTTGGTCCTTTTTTTCTCCACTTATCCACAGCTTCATAGACAGAGCTAGAGGGATCCTTGTGGCTCAGCCTGTCTGGCTTTCTCATTTGACCAAGGAAGAAACTGAGGTCGAAGGAATAGAAGTAATGTGCTTATGGTCACATGACAAGTTATTGGCAGAGCTGGAACTTAAAACTAGATTTACTGACTGCAAGACTGCATATCTGCCTCCTGGAAGGCTCAGGTCAAACTTTTTCCTGATACGTAACCTTCCCTGATACCCCATCCCAGAGCAAATTCTCCTTCCTCTGAGCTCCTGATGCAATTAGTGCCTCTAGTCCTTGTTTGGCACGTTTTACCTATCTTCAATGGCTCTTTCTTTCTCTTGGTGACTAGGCATATGTCTTTTTCATTTTTTTCAGCAACATTATACCCTTCCTTAAGGGCAAGAGCTATATCTTATGCTTCTCAGCCTCCCTCATAACAAGTATCTGGTCAGTAAATATGTTATGTGTATATTGATTGCATGGTAATTCTAGGAAAGAAAAGCCAGACTTAGCAGGGTAGTTTACATTATACCTATTTTACAGATAGAATGACTGATGCATATAAAATTGCCCCCCTGGTTACTGATGTTAAGCCAAAGTGAACCAGATTAGAACTTGAGTCCTTTGCCCAAAATTAAGAATCACAAAATTTTAGAGCTAGAAGAGACCTCTGGGATCTTTATCTAATCCCTACACTCCAGAAATATGCTCTCCAAACCCTAGGTGTTCCATGAACACATAGCCAGTTAAAAAGCAGGGGCTGGCTTAGAACTAGAGGCTGATTCCTAGTCCAAGGCTCTTTTCCTGGAACCAAAGAGCCTTTGTTATTACTCTTATGAAAAGAATCCCTTGATGAACTCATGAAAACAGAGAATTCGATGGTAATTGTTATCAATCATTTAATAGACCCAGTAACCTGGACCCAGAATGCAGGCTCTCAGCAGCAACAATTAGCATTTCCATAGCCCTTTAAAAAATTGCCGAACGTCTGTATCCCCATATGCCTGTGAGATATGAAGATTACTGGCCTCATTTTATAGTTGAGGAACTAATACTCAGAGAGCAGAAAGGGACTTGCCTAGAAACACAAAAAATGTGGGAACCAAAAATCAAACCCATGAGTCTGACCCCCAAGTCAAGAGCTCTTTCCAATACACCAAATTGTGGAATAATGAGCTGTGTTTAAATGGGGTTCTACCGTAACTGTCCCCTCCTCCAGAAAAAAAGTTGTCTCAGCTAAGGTTTGACTGAGTGGGTATTGATTTGCGTGTTCTGTTGCCTGCAGATCATAAGCTGCCTTTATATACTTTAAATAAGAGCAGTGCTGATTCTGAGCTCTTAAGGCTGCTTTGATTGTAATTCAGTCTCTAGTACATTACCCTTATTTACAATGCCAGTGCCTGAGCACAGAGCCCTTGGCAGGCTGCAAAATGATTACAGGGCCCTTTTGACTCACAATTCCATGCCATTCAGTCCCATTTAGATGGGCCAGAGAAGGTGTTCTGTGGTTGGCACCGGGGTCAATCATGTTCCTCCATGCCAGGCTGGTGGGCGGACAGAAGCTCTCCTACATCAGGGTTTGATCTCAAGGGACCAAGCTAGCAAATCAGACTGAGAGCTCTCAGGAGTAATCAAACTGGCCAAGCCAAGAGGGATGCAGTTTGCCACACCTTAGCAACATTTCTCTGCTCTAAAAACAATCTCCATTGTCTAATGCATAAATCTTCAACCTGCAGCACACATACCATCCTCCAGGCATATTCTAATGCCCTTTATCCCTTTGTTCAGAAGAATATGAAATCAGATTAATAAGTCTTTGTGGAAAGAAGCAAGAACTGGCTAGTAATACAAACAGATTAGTGACATATACAAACACAAATAGATTAGAGGCCTAAATTTAAGGCAAACACAGATTGCCCTGTAGGATAAAATCTAAACTCTTTATCCTGGCATTGAAACCCTACTATAATCTGGTCTCCACCTGCCTTTCGAGATTTCTATCCCACTACACTCTCATGAGCACCATCTGATCTGGCTAGATTCTATTCACTATCGGCCTCATCATGTCTGATGCTTTCCTGTTTCACCTATTTCCTCTTCTTTGAAATCTTACCTATTCTTTAAGGCTCAGTTCCAACCCTACTTACTCCTTGAAATCTTCCCTGACCTAAGGAGTGCGATGTGATGCCTTTTTCCCTATAGTTCTAGAATCGATACTGGAAGGGACCTTCACTATCAGCTAATCACCCACATTTTACAGAGAGGGAAACTGAGGCACAGGGAAGTAATGTCAGTAGCTAGTCAATGGTGAAACTGGGGCTCAAACTCAGATACCCTTATTCTTTATCATTTGACACAAAACCACATGCCCATTTGTTATTTATAATGAAAGACTTCAGTTAGTTATTTATCTTATAAACAACTTGCTATAACAGAAAGTATGTAATGGCTATGGAATCAGGAGATCTAAGTTTAAATGTTGGTTCTGATGCTTATGACATTTATGTGACATTTGAAAAATAACATCAGATCACTTAGCCTCAGTCTCTCTGTCTGTAAAATGAAGTTAATCACGTACTATGTACCACACAATATTGTTGGGAGGAAAATGCTTGATACAAACTTTGAAGAGCCCTTAACATGTGAATTGTTTATTATCACAAATAGATCATGAGCTCTACAAGGTCAAGTCTTAGCTCAATTTTACATTTCCTGTAATACACAGAGATGAAGTTCAGTAGCCATTGTTTGCTTTATACAGGTGTGTGTTTAGTTTCCCCCCTTTCCTCACAACCCTGGAAATCTGATTTTGCTCCCAAACAGTGCTGTGAGCTTAAACAAATCAATATTCCCCTCTAGTTCATAGTTTCCTCAAGCTATAAAATAAGAGGGATTCACCTGATGACTTCTAACATTCCTGCCAGCTCTAATATTTTATGGGCTACCTTCTTTTTCGTTTGTTTTTTAAATTAACTTTTGTTTATTTTTAGTTTACATCATTCGTTTCCATGAGATTTTGAGTTACAAATTTTCTCCCCATCTTTCCCCTACCCACCACCCCAAAACAGCAATCCCATGCTTACTCCCTCCCCCAATCTGCTCTCTCCTATATCCTCCCCCATCACCCCTCTGACTTTCTGGTAGGGCAAGATGGATCTCCCTACCTCAGTGCTTGTATATCTTAATTCCCAGTTACATGTAAATAAATAACCATATATACATATATATACATATATATACATATATGTATACACACACACACACACACACACACATATATATATATATATATATATATATATATATATATATACATATACACATACACATACACATACATATACATAAACTTGTCCTGGTCGCCCCAGGGCCAAACCATGGTTTCAGGCTGGGCTGCTTTTGGCTCCCAGAGTGCTGTGATGAGCACTTCCTGTCCTGCCTGCCAGGCTGCCTTCAGTGGGAGCTTTGGTCCTCTGTACTTCTGTGGGTTCTGGGGCTCTAAAATTTGTTTAGGGTCATATTTCATAGGTATTTGAGGTGGTTATGGAAGCAGCTGTGGAGTTTTCAGACTTCTGCACCGCCACCTTGGCTCCACCTTCTATGGGCTACCTTCTAACATGCTACACGGTAAATTTACCAAATTACTTCTCAAATAGTGCATAGAGCACTGGACTTGGAATGAGGAAGACCCAAATTCAAATCCTAACTCAGACATTTAACAGTTGTGTGACTCTAGACAAGTCACTTAACCTCTAACTTCAGTTACTTCATCTTTAAAATTATAATAATAATAGTACCTGCCTCACATGTGGTGCCATGAGGATAAAGTGAATTGATACATGTAGAGCACTTTGTAAACGTTAAGTGCTATATAAATGTGAATTATTTTTATTATTATTATTAATAGCCATTATTAAGGGCTTGCATTTAGATATTGATTTGTTTTCCTAGAGACTTTATATACATTATTTCATTTAATCCTTATGATAACTCTCAAGTAGAACCTATTTTTATTCCCATTTTACAGATGAGGAAACACTTGGAGTCACACACACACAAACGACTTGGGATTTAAACTCAGGTTTTCCTGACTGGCAGTCATGCATTCTTTCTTTCAGTTCTTCTTCTTCTTCGTCTTCTTCTTCTTCTTCTTCGTCTTCTTCTTCTTCTTCGTCTTCTTCTTCTTCTTCTTCTTCTTCGTCTTCTTCGTCTTCTTCTTCTTCTTCGTCTTCTTCGTCTTCTTCTTCTTCTTCGTCTTCTTCGTCTTCTTCGTCTTCTTCTTCTTCTTCTTCGTCTTCTTCTTCTTCTTCGTCTTCTTCGTCTTCTTCGTCTTCTTCTTCTTCTTCTTCTTCTTCTTCTTCTTCGCTTTTTGGAGGGGGGAAACAGGGTAATTGGGGTTAAGTGATTTGCCCAAGGACACATGGCTAGTAACTGTTAAGTGTCTGAGATCGAATTTGAACTCAGGTCCTCCTGACTCCAGAGCTGGTGCTCTATTCACTGCTCCACCTAGCTGCCCCTCATGTACTCTTTCCATTGTGTGAACCTGCCTAAGTAGGAGATGTTAAGAAGAGCTATACATTCAGAGGGACAGTACTCAATAGAAAATCATTTGGCCCAGATGCAGATCAGGGTATCAAGTGTTTCTATATTCACTACAGCCTATCTTTAACATCTTTTGCCATTGGAAAACAACACAAAACAAAGTCACTTGCAAAGAAGTAAATTTTTTTAAATAGAAGAGGTTAGATAATCTGGGAAGAGATCACCAATCTTTTGCTAAGATATTTTATATTTCATATTTTAAATATATAAAATATATATTATACATAAAATATTATATTTTATATTTATAAAATGTTTCCCCCACAACCATTTCAAGCTCAGGTAGCTTAACTCACTGATCCTCAGCTCCTCTTTGTGGGATAGAAACATCTCTGTCACAATAAGGGCAGAGCAATCTCCACTAGCCAAAGGACCAAGCCAAAGTACGTTCTACATGACATCCTTCTGCAGTGTATTAGTGTTTCTGTCCTTCCCAGAGCTTGAATGTTAAACTTACTCAATCAGGCTGAACTAATTGTTTGTCTTTGTACAGGGAAAATGTGGTAGAGTGAGCTGGACTGGGTGACAGGAAGTATGAGGGGGCTCTGCTTCTTAATACCTACGTGACTTTGGACAAGGCACCTCATTGAATTTGGAGTCAGAGGATTTCAATTCAAATCTTGACTCTGTCTCTTGCTACTTGAAGGATCATCTTTTGGTCTCACTTTCTTCTCTTGGAAAATGAGGGGGCTGAATTAATTGATTTCTACATTTTCTTCCGACTCTAAATCCCAAGAGCCTATGTTGTTTCAAGACCTCAACTTTCTCACATTTCTTGGATAATAATACAAAACCTTCCTGCTTCACAAGGCTATTTTATCAAAGGAGATAATATATAAGAAAGCATCATGAAAAAGAATAAAGTGCCACATAATTGTAGAATATGATAAATAGCTTAATTAATCAAGAGATCTAACCATCTCTTAACTACAAAATTTGATGGCCTTTTCTCATTTGTCTTACTCCTTAGCCTCTTTGTTGAATGGCTCTGGCTCCTGGCTCTGGCATTTACTACCATTCTGACCTTGGGCAAGTCACTTAACCTATCTAGGCCTCAGTTTCCTAATCTGTAAAAATGAGAAGGTTGGACTATATTGCTTCTAACTTCCATTCTAGCTCTAGATTTATGATCCTATGAGATCTCTTCCTGAATATCCTGTAAACATCTCAAACTCAACATGTCCAAAATGGAATTCATTAACTTCTCCACTACATTGGCTCCAAGCTTCCTAATTCTGTCAACACAGACACCAATATTTTCCCATTCTTATAATTTGGGATCCATTCTTGAATTCTCCTTCCCTCCCCCCTTCCTTTCTCCCTCCCTCTATTTTTTTTTTAATTCTACCACTACTATCTCTCATATATATCCCTTCCTCACCACTCATACAGACATCATATCAGTTTGGAGTCTCATCACCTTCTGCCTGGACTATTGTCATAGTCTCTTAATGTATCTCCTGATTTTTGCCATTCCCTTTCTGATCCACTCAGCTTCCAAAATCATCTTTCAATTCTAGCTCTGTGCTCCTGATCCTATGAGCTACCTGAGATAACTTTGACTGTTATCTCTCTGCTTTAAAACATTCAGTGGCTCCCCACTTCCTAGAATATACAAAAAAAGAAAATGTTTTTGCTTGGCGTTTAAGGCCCTTAACTATTTGATTCCTACCTATCTTTTCAGGATTATTTTATATAACTTATCTATACAATCTCTATACATGAAGAAACCCACTGTATGTGACCCACACCATTCCAGAGCACTACTGGTACCAGATGAAAATTTAACTGGGAAACGTTTAGCAGAATAATTTCAAAAAATAATAAAGCATAGACAACATTGCATTTAAAATTAAGTCAAGGGGATGGCTAGGTGGTGCAGTGAATAGAGCACCAGCCCTGGAGTCAGGAGGACCTAAGTTCAAATGTGACCTCAGACGCTTAACACAAAAAACTAGCTGTGTGACCTTGGGCAAGTCACTTAACCCCAACTGCCCTACCATCCCCTCTCCAAAAATGCAAAATAAATAAATAAATAAGATTAAGTCAATATATGGCCCACAGAGATGCTTATATATCAACTAGTGACACGTGCTTCTAGTTTGATCCCACTGTTCTATACTATGGGCAAATCAGACTTTGAGTTGTTTTCTACATCCAAAACTGTGTACCACATCTCAGTACATTTGTACAAATCCTTCCCTCTCACATTCCTTCAAAGTTTAACATGGATGCCGCCCCCTCCTTGATCAGTGACAGAGCCTGAACTCTGTAGTCAGAGAAGCTAGGTTCAAATCTCACTTTTGATAATTTTTATCTGTGTGACCCTGGCCAAATCAATCTCCCTGGTCTCAGGTTTCTCATCTGCAAAATGAAGGGTTTGGACTAGTTGACCTCTGAAGTCCCTTCTAGACTTGGATCTATGATCCTATGCCTTCCATTATTGCCTCTGTCTCTCCTACATTTTTAAGGGATTTTGTTTTTTGTTTATCCCTTCAGTCTGTCTTGTAATAATTTATAGACACGCTGTATTCAGGGACTGATCTACCAGTACCTTCCAACAGTGCTATGCATATAGGAGGAGTTAAACAACTGTGAAACTGAATGAGAATCAACCAGTTCATGGAAGAATGGCATTGATTTCCCAGAACATGCCATTCCTGTAACTCTTTAATCACTACCCCCCCACTCCCACGCCCAATGCATATGATAGGCACATAATGAGAAGGCCTTTTAATTTTACTTGTTCAATAATGTGTATCAGGTCTAAGTTTCTCAGCCTGTTTCCATGGCCTATGTATGATTATAGGTGCCCAGAGGACAGAGATAGGATTTCCTTAACTTTTCCTGCACAGGATCCAAGCAAAAGTATGACTCATGAACTCTGATTTTCTTCTCCTGTTTCTATCATTTTGTTTTTCCAGTCATGAGTGGCTTGTGAGAACGCCTGTGTTAGAATGTTAGAACAAGAAGAATCTTTAGAATACGGAATGATAGAATATGGAATACAAAAAAAAAAGTTAGCAAGAGTGAAACGAGAAATACCAAGAGAATGTTGAGTACAGTAATGCAATATTATTCAGAGAGTAAATATGAATGACTAAGTTCTTCTGAGTTACATGAATATTCAAATCAACTACAAAGGACCTATGAAGAAAGATGCTATTCATCTCCAGAGAGAGAACCGATATATGAAACTACGTATTACATAGTTCCACACATACATACGTATATATACATACACATGTATATATATACATATACATACATGCATACATATGTATATACACACATATACATATCTATGTCCAATGTTGGCCTTCTCTAATGTGGGCTGGAAAGAAGGGAAGGAAACAGCTTGGAGCTCAAAGGTAGCAATAACAAAAATAACCTTTTTTAAAATTAGCAGTCGAGGAGAAAGACAACATTAGAACAGAGACTGTGATGATACAGGTCCATGGAGCATTAATTAAGGTGGGTGAGGGCCTTATGGAGCATCTGCTCTCCCCCCTTTATCTTACTAAAAGTGGAAACTGAAGCTCCAAGGGAAGCAAGTGAGATGTTCAAGGTATCACAGTGATTTATTAGTGTCAGAGGCAGGGACAGAAACTGACCAGCGCTCTTTCTGCCGTACCATGCCAGCAGCGTCTTCTTGTACCCCCAGTTCACATGCAATCTTGTAAGCTGGGATAGGTGGCATCACTTGTATTCATGCAGGTGTGTCTTTTCCTCTTGAGCTCTGGATGAGAATGAGGTGACAAGAGCCACGTGACTGCATCCTGTAAATCCTGTAACCTTATTCAGCTCCTTGATGCTCCTTCTTGGAAAATGCTTTTATAGTCACCTAACCTCTACCTAGGAAGGGCAGAAGATTTAGAGGATCTCTTGCCTCTTAATCCTGACAGATTCAGGGGTCTGAGTGTGCAGGGTTATATGGAAGGATGACCAAGGGACACCTTCATTACCTTGCTGCTTTATTCTTTCTGAGCACTTTCCCTTTAACCTCTCCCCTCGCTGGCCTCTGTTGGGGAAGTATTGCCCAGGAAGCTAAAGCCAAGCACAAGAAGGCTCGGGGTACCTGTAAGTAGAGATGATCAAGCGGAACAGCACTGTCAGGGATGCTGAGTAGAGAGAGTAATGATGCAGTGATTGGTGCGTGTTTGACACAAGTTCACCAGGGTATGGGTGACTATGGGAAGGAGTCCCTGATCCCTTCTTGTTCAATCATTACTGAATCCTGAATTAAGGGGAAAACTCAGGCAAGTCAAGGCACAAACACAAGAAAGAAAATGAAGGTTATTGCATTCTCTCATTCCCAATGAAAGAGGGAATCTTTGGTACTGCTACTAATGTTAATGCTTAATAATAATAATTATAATAACAGTGAGTCCATACATAAGGATTCACGATTTCATCAGCACGAATGCTCACAGAGGCACATCACAATCCCTCTACAGCTTAATAGGTGGTTATTAAGAACTGATATGGCTGAACCTTTAATCCAGGGGTTCTTAAGGTTTTTTGTGTGTCTTGGACCCCTCTGTCAGTCTGTTGAAGCCTACAGATCCCTTCTCAGAATAATGCTTTTAACTGAATAAAATAAAATACAAAGGGTTACAAAGGAAATCTACAATATTAGAAAACAGTGATCATAAAACAAATTAATGGGTGCCAGGTTAAGAACTTCAGCTTTACTCACTCTGAAGTCTAGCGATGGGTCTTTAAGAAGAAAGCTGATTCTTGGGAAATAGACATAATTTGTTATTAAACCTTCACATGAAGCCATCTAAGTTTGGGAGAACTTAAGAGAGCTTCTGCTCCACTGACTTTGCCTTTCAGAACTCACAGTCACCACCACACTGGAGAGAAGCATGGGTTTAGTGGGGTGCATTATCTTCTACTACTACTACTACCACCACGACCACCACCCCCACCATCACTCTTGCCACCACCACTGCCATCAGCAACAACGGGCCATAGAATATTAAATATACATTTTAAAAAAATACTAGGATAGCATCTGGTCCTGGAACTGTTTCTTCTGTCTGAATTCAATCAAAAAGATGAGACAAAAATTACAATAATCTTAGTACTAGAAGGGAATTCTGAGATTATCATAAATGATTCAATATAATATCATTGAACATTTCTGAAATTAGAACCACAGGGCCAGTCTTGAATCCTGGTTCCTCCCCTTACTGTATAGGTGACTAGATCAGTCACTAGGTCAGGGATTACTGGTCAATGGGGTGTGGACCCTTTGTGGCAAGGGACAAGTAGATCTTCATAATATTATAATGGGTCCTGAATCTATGTGCAAACAAAGCACTGGAATTAAGGGCTTTATTTTGCCTCAATAAAGTATATAGCCTGAATCATGGATTTTGTGTCAACAGTTGTATATTTTTGAACATATGAAGATTCTTTTGCTATTGATAAGAGTCAAATTTATTTGAAGGCATTGCTGAATTAATAGTAACTTGTCAATTGTTAAATATTTTCTCAATCAATAGATATTAGTAGTACAACTCCTATCATGGAGGAGGGGGAGGTATATGAAAATTTGGGATTCTTATACTTAAAATGTTTGGGAAACACTGAACTAGACTGTACTGGGCCTTGAGAGTCAAGCGTGAGACTTAGTCCAGACAATTTTTAAAGCCCCTTTCATGGCCAAATTCTCTGATCTAATTTTACTCTCTCATTTTATAGATGTGAGAACTGAAGCTGTGAGAGAATGGCTCTTAGATTTAGACTTGAAAGGAACATTCGAAACCATCTAGTAGATGGCCCTCATTTTGCAGAGGAAATTGAGACATGGAGACATTAAGTGACTTGCCCATGGTCATACCTCGGTATCAGAAGCAGGATACAAACCCAAATGAGTGTGACTCTCAAGTATTCTAGCCATTATGTCATGATTTCTCTCTAATCTAAGTTCCATTGTGACCATCTTTTTATTTTTTTTATTTTTTATATATGAAGCTGTGAATTTGTACATATATATGTATGAATGCATGCATGCATGTATGTATATATGTATGTATGTATTAAATTTGACTTGGAAGTAACAAAACCGTCCTGTCTATTTCTGAATTTTTTTTCTGTCCCATTCTATGTATTTTTAAGATTTCATTAGCATCATTTTCTTTTTCTTCTCCTTTTTGCATGACTATCTCTATTCACCAAGTTTCCCACCACCACAAAATAGAAGCCTTCTTTTATAAAAAATAAGTATAGTCAAACAAAACAAAGTCATTCATTGGCAGTCTGAAAATGCATGTCTCACTCTGCACCTCTAATAATCCATCACTGATCTGACAAAGAAGTGGAAAGCATGACTCAGGATTTTTCTTGTTGCTGTTTTTTGTTTGTTTCTTTGTTTGTTTGTTTTGCAGTCATGATTGGTCATTTTATTGAGTGAAGTTCCTAAATCTATCAAAGTTTGTTTTTCTTTGCATATGTATATGCACAGTATATATATAAGCTGCTCTCCTCATGGTGCTTATTTTACTCTGCATCAGTTCACATAATTCTTCCCAGATTTCTCTTAATCTTCCCCTTTTATCATTTCTTACAAGCATAATGAAATTCCACTATACTCATATGCCATAAGTTGTTTAGACATTTCTCAACTAAAGCACCCACTTTGTTTCTAGTTCTTTCCTACAACAAACTGCTACAATAAATATTGTGCATATAAGTCCTTTTTGTCTTTGATCTCTTTGGGGGTATGTGTCAAAGAGTATTC
The DNA here is from genome assembly GCA_028627135.1 of Pseudochirops cupreus. Classification (NCBI taxonomy): domain Eukaryota; kingdom Metazoa; phylum Chordata; class Mammalia; order Diprotodontia; family Pseudocheiridae; genus Pseudochirops; species Pseudochirops cupreus. The sequence goes on along the minus strand of CM053581.1, from coordinate 263,313,853 downwards.
ACAGTTTAGTGATTTTGTTAAGGGCTATGGTTCCAAATTGCTTTCCAGAATGGTTGGACCAATTCACAGCTCTTCCAACAGAGCCTTGGTGTGACTGTCCTCCCACAGCTCTGCCAACAATAGTAGCGGCATAAAAAAAAAATCTGTTTACTTCATAATGCAATAGACTGTTAAAAGTTAGAAGAGAACCTAGAGATTTTCTAATGTAGCATTTCATAACTTAAACTACCCTTTTGAACGAGAAAATGTCTAAATTCACCACTGTGGTCAGCTCCCATCATCAATGTAGGGGAAAGGAGACAGGAAATGAGAGCAGAAGAAAAAGAGGTAAGAAGGAAGAGGAAAATGAGATGTGAATTATTTTACTAAGATAACAAGGGCTTATGGTGGAACCATCCCCCTCCCCATTTTTTTAAATGGGAAAAAGCACCCCAAACAATTTTTCTCTTTTTAAAGCACTTAAAAAAAGAAAGTGAGAGTCCCAGTGTGCTCTGCCCTGAGCAGACCACATTTGCATCACTGTTTTCAATTCTAGGCAGCATATTCTGGAAAGGGGTAGTGGCAAATGAAAATACGTTCAGAAGAAGGCAAACAATCTCACATTTTATCAGATCAGTAGGATCGGCCAGGGAGGCTTAGCCTAATGAGGAGAGGTCTTGAGGGGAAACATGAAAACTCTTAAAAACTCTTTAAAACTCTATAAGTTAAATAGTTCAATGAAAGAAGAAACTTCTTAACAAAGTTTAGATCTGACCAGGAAATCTATTTATTATAAGCTCCAGTGGCTCTAAGAAAAAAAATAAAACATATTGATTTCTACATTTTAAATCTCTCATAACCTGACCCTTTCCAATCTTTCAGTTGTTCTTATAATTTGCACATCTCCATACACTTTACAATCTAGTTCCATCGGCATACTTATTGTGCTTGGCACACTCCACTCCATCTCCACTTTCCAGGCTTTTGCACTGGATGTCCCCCAGCCCTAGAATGCTTTTCCTCTGCACCTCTTAGTTTCTTTGGCTTCCTTTAACAATTCCACTCAAATCCTACCTTCTACAGGATGGATGCTGATACTTTCCCATCTGAGATTACTTCTACACGCACACACAGAGTGTATAAGTATATATAATATAATTATATAAACATATATATATATATATACATATATATATATATATATATATAGAGAGAGAGAGAGAGAGAGAGAGAGAGGGTTTAAATATATATACACATGTATACACATACTATATAGGTACACACATATTGGGAAAAAAAGGGGAGAGGGAGGGGGAAGAGAGAGACAGAGAGAAAGAGACAGAGAGAGACAGAGACAGAGAGGGAGGGAGGGAGGAAGAGAGAGAGAGGAGGGGAGAGAGACAGAGAGAGGGAGAGACAGAGGGAGGGAGGGAGGAAGAGAGGGAGAGAGAGAGAGAGGTGGAGAGAGAGACAGAGAGGGAGGGACAGAGAGAAAGAGAGAGAGGGGGGAGGGAAAGGGAGATCGAGAGGGAGAGGGAGAAGAAGAGGGAAAGGGAGAGGAAGAAGGAGGGAGGCAGAGAGGGAGAGAGAGAGAGGGAAAGAGGGAGAGAGATTTACGTATGTATACTGGAAGCCAGTTGTTGCAGTGGATAGAGTACAGGACCTAGAGTTAGGAAGACTCATCTTCTTGAGTTCAGATCTGACTTTGGACACATGCTAACTATAGTATGTTTAACTCTGTTTGCCTCAGTTTCCTCATTTGTAAAATGAGTTGTAGAACTAAATGGCGAACCATTCCATTATCTTTGCCAAGAAAATCCCAAATGGGGTATTGAAAAGTCAGACATGACTAAAAAAAAAACATAGTGTATATGTGCATAAAAACATTTAATATATAAATATATACACACTTCTACCTGTGTGTATATATTTCCATATGTACAAATATATGCATATACACACAGGGTATCCTCAAAGCTTTCTTGTGTTTAAACTTTAATAAGCCCATGGATACATATGTGCATAATACACATGAGTAATATTTACATAAGCATGTATGAACTTACATGAATATGTTTTACATGCTTGTACCTTGTATCTCATCCCCCTCAATAGAATGTGAGTTCTCTGAAGGCAAGGGCAGTTTTTACTTTCCTTTGTATGCCCAATGTGTAACACGTCTAGCACACAGTAAGCACTTAATAAATGCTTTCTGAGTTACTAATAATTAGAACTGTCCAGGTTGTTGGAAAACAGGAATTAAGTAATACTCTATTGGTAGAACTGCAAATTAGTTCAGTCATCTGGAAAGCAATCTGAACGTATGCTACAAAAGCGACAAAAACGTCCACATCCTTTGGCGCAGAGATCCCACAAGCAAATAGCCCAAGGCATTCAAAGACAGGAAAAAAAAGTCCAATATACTCTCATACTCTAGTAGATCTGTGATCTCATTGATTTTAGAGTATCCCCCAGTGCTGAAGAGTGAAACCCATCTATGCCTGCCCATTCTCTGCAACTAATGTTCATTACCTCCTAACAGTTCACCATGGAGAAGGCCACCCAAAGTGCTGGGGTTCTTGCTCCCCAAAATGATAAGTGGAGTATTGTGGCTACCCAGCTTCTCTCTCCTTACCACTTTACCTGCCTATTTTCTCTTTCACATATTTCTTTCGATCCTTTACTCCTATAATTTGGAGATTCTGATTGATTGCATGCTGTAGTCTACTCAACCACAGCATGTACACAGCATTGCTCTCCAGATGATATTAATTTTAGTTCTTCTGAAGTGGGGTTGCTCCGTTTCTCACTACCATACAATGTTGGTAAAAATAATGTTTGTATCGAAAAGATGGACCTTTCCTGTTATGAGAAACTTGAGATCAATAAAACTGCCCAGTGTCTCATCCACCTGTATTGTCTGTTGGGGATATACATATCGTCTGAAAAGTCCCGTAAAGTGTTCTTTCAGATCCATGTTGAAATCTGACCAATAGATATTCTTCATCCATTTGGTTTCTTACGTGTGGATGGACAGAACTGACTCCTTTGAACAATTAAATATCTCTTCCAAGAAGTTCTGTAATGTCCTGGGACTTTTTGCAATCAGTGCAATGTCATCCATAAACAGGAGTATCTGAATGAAACCACTGCCTAAAGGACTTTCCTCCTTGATCCGGACAGTGAGCTGGGTCTCCTCATACCACAAGGATGAATAATTTTCCTGAGCACGACTTCTTTATTTTTTGCTTTGCCTGTTGGTTAGCATCAGAGGATCATTGAACAGGGTTATTTCTCTGGTTACTTCCCCTAAGGAATCTTGAAGTATCTCTATTTGTGGTTGGGAGACACCTTATTTAAGAGACTGTAAGATATTATATTGTTCTACTGAGTAGAATGCTCTCTCCACTTAGAGAACTAACAAATAAATACTATACGATCTTACCTTCTCTACATCTTTCATTCAATTTTGAAACGGTCAAGATATTGTCACTGTTTGAAAAAGCTTACTTCTTCCCTTTTATCTTTATTGATCATGTTCTCAATTTTTGTATAGCTGGCCCTCATAAAGTTTTTATACAGGTGGCAGAGTAGACATAGAGGTTAGTAGCTGCTGATGGTAAATGGATGTAATAGGATATCATTGTGCCATAAGAAATGATGTATTTGCACAATGCAAGGAGACATCAGAAGATTTATATGAAATGACACAAATTTTTTTTAAAAAAGCAGAACTAAGAAAACAGGATGTGCAACTACAATATAAATGGAAAGAAAAAATATTAATTCAAAAAAAACCAAACTATGTGTAATTATGATTACCAAACAAGGCCCACAAGAAAGTACACAAGAATATAAACTTTCCCTCCTTTTTTGCAGAGTGGGCTATGGAGGTGAAAAACCACAAATACTATTGGAATCAATGATTTTAGTCTGTTTCCCTAACCTGCCCCATCCTGTCTTATTATTTATTCTTTGTTATACAGAATGTTATAAGGCCTACTGAGTGATGTGAGGGGAGAAGGCTATATTAGGAAAGTAAAAACATTAGTTCTCAATAAAAATTAAAATACCAAAATGGTTAGAGATATCCTAAAATGAAATGGGCTGATTCAAGTAGACTCTCTCTCCTTCACATGAAGTCTCAAGCTGACTAAAGGGTCACTTGTCAGGGAAGATATACAGGGAAATTTTGGTAGGTATTAGTTGGACTAGATACAGAGCTATAACCCAGAATTTTTGCACCTTGGGCAAACACAAGAAAGGCACATTTAATTGAGGCCACCCCCTATCATCTCCTGACCTCCAATAGGACAATTAGGTAGCTCTATAATTACATTTACTTTAGCATCCAGTTATCAGGAAAATTATGTGTTCCTTCACATATACTACTATAGGGAGTGGGGGCAGAATAGTGATCTTTATCAGAAATGTATAAATTTAGACCTACTTGCCCAGGGTTAAAAAAAAAAAAGGTTCATTTCACTCTCACTGTAATTGAGGCTAAGTTCAGGTTAAGTTAAAGGAAGCTTTAATCTCAAGAGGGTCATATACAGAATTAAAAAGCATCCACAAGTTCAATTTTTAGATCAGGAAACTGAGGCTGAGAGAGATCAAGTGACTGGACCAGGTTTACACAGCTCTTAAGTGTCTAAGGCAGAATTTGAATTCAGATCTTCTGAACTCCAAGTTAGAAACTCTGTCTACCACCTAGCTGCTTCTGTCCTGGACTCACCAACTGTCAGTTCTCAAAAAGAACATAGAGACCACCTTGTTCATCCTAATTTTTCAGAGAAGAAAACAAGGTTAGTGTAAGAGTAAAGCCTCGAATAAGAATTTTTACTGAGTTCCAAGACTCTTTATTTTTATATTGGTGTTTTGATAATCTTATAATAATACAGTTTCCTTTGTATTCCTATTTATTTTAGTTTAATTTTATGCTATGCCTTTAAAAAGAGGTTTCATTCTGAGAATGGTCCATAGACCATTGGAATTCCTGCCAAAGGAATGGTGTGATCCATGACACAAAAAGATCAAGAACTTGGGGTAATAAGTCCTTTCCTGATACTGGAGTCAAATCCAACCCTGCCCCAACCATTAGGCCACCTCATGGAGTCAATGACACTCTGAGGAATACGAGGGGTGGTCAAAAGTGGCAAATTCCCTGCCCCGGAGCAAAGTCTACAATAAAGTCTCAAAGTTCCTTCCCAGCGAGCAGGCTTGTGGGGTTGCCTCTATCATTACTGACTGACATACAGCCTCTGCTTGAATACATATGTCACTCAAAGGAGGACTTCCTAAAAGTTAGAGCTGTCCAAGAAGAGAAATTGCCTGCTTTACGAAGTAGTAAGATCCCTGTTACTGGAGATATCCAACCAGAGGTTGAATATATTACACCAAAATATGCCTCCCTGTAATTTCTCCCCCCCTTTTTTTTGTTCTATGCTTCCCTTTTTTTTTTCATTGCCTAGGAATCCCAATACACGGAGGCCATTACTGAATTTGCACCTAGAACAATGATAATAAAATTCATATTTGCATAGGGCTTTAAGATTTACAAAGAGCTTTCCTCTTAACAACACTACAAGTATTAATATCTCCATTTATTAGAAGAGCAAACTAAGACTAGAGTAGTTAAAGGACTTGTCTTTGCTCACACAGCAAGAAAGTCTCAGAGTCCAGACTTGAACTCATGTTTCTGGACTTCAAACCTTTTGTCATTTTTTTTTCCTACTATAGCAAGCTAAAGATGAGGAGAGTGGTTTTGAGTGACTATTCCTTGAGTTTTCCTCTCCATGCAGAGCTCTCAATGACCACAGCCTGGGCCATTAGCAAAGGACTATTAGAACCTGAAGCATCCAATCTCTGTCATTCTGTTGCACACAAGACACTTAATATCATTATCCTACTGACCACGTGTGGGAACTATTGGGAATCTCTCTTAATTAGGAGGATAAATTTAGAAGTCAATTATCATTTGGCTTCCATCTTCTTGGTTTCATCTAATGAAGTGACTTCCAGGAGAGTTCTTTGTGACAGAGGTGCTTTTCCTGTCCCCTCATTCCCCATTCTCATCAACAGAGGATAAGGAACATTTAGCCATGCTTTAGTCTCTCCCATCCCCAATGCTCATAGCTCTCCTGTAGCTTCTTTCTCTGTCACTGCTGTTCAACCAGCTCAGGGCAGTCATTTTTTTTGGAGGGGAAGGGTTTGAGGGAGGATATATGCCATCTATCACAGCAGAAGGCTGGGCAGAGAGTGCGAATAAAGAAATGGATTAGCAGTCACTGCTAAAGATGACAACAACGATGATATAAAAATAATAACAGTTAACATTTATATTGTGTTTGCTTTGTGCTGGGCTTTTACATTATTATCTCATTTGGTCCTCACAATAACCCTGGACTAGGCATTTTTATCCCCATTTTACAACTGGGGAAACTGAGGCAGATAGAGGTTAAGTGTCGTGCTCAAAATCAAACAGCTAATAAAGGACAAGAGGCCAAATTTGAACTTGGGTGGGCCAGCACTCCAGCTCCCGCACCAGCTAATTGCCCAACAACAATAACAGCATTTATAAAGCACTAGACACTATGAGCGCATTATAAATATCTCATTAGATCTTCACAACAACCCCGAGAGGTGGGTGTTATTGTTATTATCCCATTTTACAGGTGGGGAAATAGAGATTAAGAGCCTTGCCCAAGGACACATAGTGGTAAGCGCCTGAAGCCACATTTGAATTCAATTCTGCCTGACTCCGGATCCATACAGTACATATGAAATTTAGGAACAATGAAAGATCCTCTTTAATGCTATTACTTAAAAAAAAGATGCCTTAATGCCAGAAAGCTCTACTATTCCCACACAATAAATACGCTGTTTATTCATTTTCTGGGGAAAAAGGTATGTATGTATTTTATATGAAATCAGTAGTGTTACAGGGAAGACCAACACAATGACAGTTACACAAACAGGGATATGATTTTCAAATCCTTCAAAAGATCAATAACCAACATGTATCCATTAAGTACCTACTACATTACAAAGAATGAAACAATCCTTTCTTTCTAGGTGCTTATATTTGAATAGGGAAACAATAAATAGATATGTATGTTTGTATGTTTACACACACAGCATGAATATAAAATGAATAAACACAAGGCAGTTCGGGAAGAAGACACCTAGCAGTTGGAGTGATAGGAAAAACCTTCAGTCAGGAAATGGTACTTGAGCTGCCTTGTCAGGGAAGAGAGGGCTCTGTGAGGCAGAGGGGGGAGGAGGGCAGACAGCATTCTAGGCACAGGAATGGCTGCTAAATGGCCCTGGGAAGCCTAGATGAAGTGTTATGTGTGAGGAACAGAACAAAGGCCTTTTGGACTGGATTGTAGAGTGTAGGAGAGCACACAGTGGTCAATGAGGCTGGAAAGATAGTTTGGGGACAGGTTTTTTAAGGCTTTAAACACTAAGCAGAGGAGTTTATATTTGATCTTAGAGGCAATATGAAGTCACTGAGGTTGACTGAGTAGAGGAGACACATGGTGAGATCTCTGCTGAAAGAAAATTACTTTGGCATCAGTGCGTAGGATGGACTGGAGCAAGGAGAGACTCGAAACAGAGACATTAGGAGGCTGGTGAAATAATCTAAGTGAGATGCAATGAGAAACTGAACTAAGAAATTCAGAACTATGTGAGTGGGAAGAAGGCACAACATGTGGAAAGATGTTGTATATGTGGAATGAAGGGGAGGAGTGAGGAACTAAGTGAGTGAGAATGCTGACCCTGCAGCCCTGGGAGATTAAAAGGATGCTGGTAACTTTGGAACAAATAGGGAAGTTTGGAAGAGGGAAGAAGGAAAATAATGAGTTCAGTTTTGGACACGTTAAGTTTCAGTTGACTCGGGGACATCTAATTTGAAATGTCCAATAGACAACTGGTGAATTGGGACTATTGCTCAAGAGAGGGACTGGGACTAGAGATAGGGCCATTGTATGTATGTATGTTCTTGTCAAGACATTTCAGTCATGTCTGGCTCTTTGTTACCCTATTTTGGGGTTTTCTTGGCAAAGATACTGGAATGGTTTGTCATTTCCTTCTCCACCTCATTGTACAGATGAGGAAACTGAGGCAAACAGGATTAAGTGACTTGCTCAGGGTCACACAGCTACTAAGTGTCTGAAATGGCATTTGAACTCATAAAGACAAATATTCTTGATTCCAAATCCAGTGCTTTTTCTGGTCTCTGCTTAGCTGCCCCATATATTTATCTTGTGTGTGTACACACACACACACTCACACCTCTCTATTATGTGCATAAATGTGTGTATGTATACATACATGTGTTTGTATATGTGCATAAATACATGTTTGTGATTCAACTATATAGAAATAATAGTTAAATCTATGAAAGTTGATTAAGATAGGAGAGAATTTAGAGGAAGAAGAAAAGAGGGTCTACGGTTGAACTCTAGGGAAAAAAACCACAGTTGGGCGGGGGGGTGCATAATACAAATGATCAGTGACAAAAGTGGACTGAGGTTGGAGCAGTCAGACAAAAAGAAAACCAAGAGAGTGCAGTATCACAAAAGTACAGAGAGAAAAGAGTATCTAAGAAAAAAGGTCATCTGCATTTCGAGCAGTTAAGTAGTACAGTGGATAGGGCAGGTCTGGAGTCAGGAAGACTCATCCTCATAAGTTCAAATCTGACCTCAGACACTTACTAGCTGTATGACTCTGGGCAAGTCACTTCACCCTGTTTGCCTCAGTTTCCTCATCTGTAAAATGAGCTGGAGAGGGAAATGGCAAACCACTCCTGTATCTTTGCTAAGAAAACCCCAAATGGGGTCACAAAGAGATAAACAGAACTGAAAAATGACTGAACAACAAGAGTTTTAAATACAGCAGACAGGTGAAGAAGGATGAGGATTGAGAAAAGCCCATCAGATTTAGCAATCAGGAGATCATTGATATTGCTGGAGGGAGCAGTTTGGCTGAACTAAGAGGCCAGAAGTCCGACTACAAAAGGATGAGGAGTGAGTGAAAGGAAAGGAAGTGAAGGCTGTGCCTGAAGGAAAGGGAGGAGAGATAGAGGGTGAACCAATGCTTGGTCCCCAGGGCTTTAGGGCCTGTGGTCTATGGTATTTAGGATGAAACATTTTGCCTCCCTATATTTCGTTCTCTCAGATAAATAGGATGTGTGGTGTAATAGAAAGAAAAACAGAATGAGAGTTGGCTGAGTTCTACCCTAGATTACCTCAGGGCAGCTGGGTGAGTCATTTCCCTTTCTGAGTATCATTACCTGTAAGGTAGGCCATAGACTAAATCACCCTCAAGGTTCCTTCCAGTTCTAAACCTTGTGATCTTCTCCTTCTTCCTCCACTTTTCTTCCTTATTCTCTTCTTTTTGTCCTCCTCTCCTCCCAATTCCCCCTTTCCTTCCTTTCCTTCTGGTGCACTCCCTCTACCAACAACACTAAGGAAACTTAACATTAAAAACAATGAACACATCATTCCTTCAGACAGAGTGACCCAAGGAAGAAGTCAAAACAGAAAGAGAATAAGACAAAGAGGTGTGGGAGAGCATGTTCCTGAACTTGAGTGGAAATCCAAAATCCTGTCAGATTCCACCTAATTTCATTGGAACCCTGGGCCCACAGACCACAAGTTTACAATGTGCTCATCTCTCCCTGGTAAAAGGTTGAAATGCCTTC
>CM053581.1:263268947-263303665 GCA_028627135.1 Pseudochirops cupreus | reverse complement strand
AGAGGAGAGAGGACCCTCTGAATGTTTCCTATTTCTCCTTGGCAAAGAATTGTGCTTTCCAGGGGATGAATCTGCTGCTCCCTCATCATATCATGAATTCCTTGGAATATATCTGTACAGAGAAGGTGTTATGTTGTCATTGACTTCACAGCTATATCTATATCTATATCTATATATACATACATATATATACACACACATATATATATACACACACATATATATCTATATACATATGTATATGTATATGTATGTATGTATGTATGTATATATATGTATGTATGTATACGTATAGAGATATATACTGGTGCCTATGGGTCTGCTTGATCACATTCTCTAGAATAAGTGTTCTTACCCAGGAGTTGTGGGGGATTTTCAGGAGTCCACATTCTTGAACGGGGAAAGCCATTACATTTGTATTTCACCAGTCTCCCACAAACAAAAGAAAAAGAGCTCCATATATACCTAGAGCTTTAAACATTTACGATATACCAGACACTAAACTAAGTGCTAAGATCACAGATATAAGAAGATATGATGATTCCCACTCTAAAGAAGCTCGTGTTCTAATGGGGGAAACATAAAGGGGAGCTAGAAAGGGGGCAGTACCCTCCTGGAGGGCAAGAGGCTGCTGATGAGACACAGGCTTCACCTGACTGCCACAGGAGTCCAAGTCACAAAAACGGTTGTGAATTCCTATGCTAGAAGTGTTAGCTATATATACAAATACAGTCATAAATAAGGGTCTATTTGTGAGGATGTGAATCTCGAAGTGTGAACTTGCTTGAGGCGTGGTTGGGCACGCTAGTATGGGCTAATGTGTCTGTGTGAGGCAATGAATGTCTTTGTGTGTTATGACACCAGGAACATGTTTGAATATCCAAATATATATCTATAAGAATAAAGGAATGAGATTACATAGATAATCAGCTATTTGTGAACATGTAAACACTGTCCATGTTGTATCTATTTAAGTACACGTATGTAGGCACAGCAGGCCATGTGCATGTCAATGACAATGATGTGTTCATGACTATTTGAGGTCATTCATATTTGTCAAAGCAAGCATTGCACAGCCATCCCTTTAAGATCATACACTTGTGAATGTATGATCTTACAAAATCATACACAAGATGAACGCATAGGAATGAATTCCTACAGTTATGTGAGCACATATGTATCATAAATATGAGTATATATGGCAATATATGATGATCTATCATGGAATCATAGCATTTTTTTTAACAAGAAGGGACTTTGAATTATTCAGCGAGGGAGATGAAAGAGATTTGAGGGATCATATATAATCTAGCCTGTTCATTTTACAGAGGAGGAAACTGAGTCCCAGAGAAAAAGAATGACTTGCCCAAGGCATCTCAGTGAGTTTACTTACAAAACAAGTCCTAGAACCCAGGTCTCCTAACATTCATTCTGGTGCCTTTCCTTCTTCTTCCTTCCCCCAACAGTAATATCCATCCCCAGTTCAGGAAGAGGTAATATGGATCCATCATGAAGCTCACCCTTTGAGTTAGATTAGAAAATAATGTGGGTGAATGAATGCAAACATCCATTGTTATAACAAGCTGAAGTGGCTTTTTCACTTGCTTGCCTCTGGATTCACCAGTCAGGCAAGTGTTTGTAGGCTCATGAAGCCCAATGGGGCCAATTTATTAGTAAGGCTCCATTTAATCATGCACCTTCCCAGATAACCCCAACTTCCAGGACACCTCTGGAAAAGTGAAATAAAATGGTGATTCAAGGCACCTGTCTTCATAAACCAAACTATTACTGCACTCAAAACATTCACCATTGGCATTAAAAGCATGTCAGGCTCTCCCATAACCTCTACTTTATCTGTATCCAAATCTACTGTGTAAATTCTTTTCCAAGAGGAAAGTACAGGCCTCCAAGTTAGTATTGATCCCTGGAGGCATGGCATAATAACAGCAGTTCACCTTTATGTAATGCTCTAAGGTTGGTAAAGAGCTTTACATACATAATGTCATTTGGTCTTCTCAACAGCACCAGAATAGGGACTATTCTCATCTCCAATTCACAGATTAAGAAGGTGAGTTTCAGAGAAGCTAAACGGCTTCTCTAGGATGACACATTGGAGGCAGATTTGAACCTGGACCCTCCTTACTCAAAGTCTAACATTATCTATTACACAACTCTGCCTCTCTCTAGGTTCTAAGGATTTGTTTCTCATTTCACTGCTGACTGCTATATGATCCTGGAAAAATCTGTCACCCTCTTTGCAGCTCTATTTAACCATATCTCACCACCACTGGGGGAAAAATACAAGTATTTGTTGGCTGTTGTACTAAACAGTCTCAAGCATCTCCCTTTCAGCTCTCACGATGCAAAAAATAACTATAGAATTCATGCTTTGTGCTTAGGCTGGCACTGAGGAGGAATTTTTTAAAAAATTATATACATATATATATATGTATATATATATGTGTATATATATGTATATGTGTATATATATATATATATATATGTATATATGTATCCCTCTGTTTCTTTCTTGAAGAAACTCATTTGGGGAGATAAGATGTCTGGAAAAGCCCAAAGCTCACAATTTTAAGGTATTTCAGTAAAAAGCTTTATTGACATTACAAGTCATGGCAAGGAGACATTAGTTGACTCAGAAAATCTGTCAGTTAAGAGAGCTCTCATTATAACAATTAGTTCTATATATAGAAGAAAATGAAGAGGTAAAAAGCAAGGGCCATTATGCTGGATCATAAACTGATCTTAAGTACAAGGTAACGATGTTTCATGCAAGGAGAGATAAGGATAGAGTATGTAGCTCTAAGACAGGGGCATACAACATCTTACAAACTCCTCATGCCCTGTGGGTACCCTCATGATGATAAGACATACTATGAAAGTCTAAGTAAAGTAGCAGCACCAAATCTCAAACAAAACAGTAATCAACAAAACAATCCGACATTGGCTAAGAAATAGAGTGGTAGGTCAGTGGAATGCATCAGGTACAGCCTATATAGTAGTAGTAAAAGAACATAGTAACTGTGTGTTTGATAAAGTTAAAGATACAAGCTTTTGATAAAAGAGCTCCCTGTTTGACAGAAATTCCTGGGAAAACTGGAAAGCAGTTTTGCAGAAACTAGGTATGGACCAACACCTCACAATGTGTACCAAGATAGGGTCAAACTGAGTACATGTTACACGTAAAGGATATCATAAGCAAATTAGGGAAGCATGGGATATTTTACCTGTCATATCTATGGATAAGGGATGAATTTATGACCAAACAAGAGATAGAGAGCATTACAATAGGTAAAATGGGTAATTGTGATTACATTAAAGAGATTTTTCACGAACAAAACTGATTCAACTAAGATTAGAAGGAAAGTAGAAAACTGGAGAATTTTACTTAATTATAGAAAGTTAGGCCTGATAAAGGCCTCATTTCTCAAATACATAAAGAAATGAATCGAGCTTGTAAGAATGTGAATCATTTTCCAAGTGAGAAATGATCAAAGGATAGGAACAGGAAGTTTTCAGAAGAAGAAATCAAAGATTTCTATTGAAGCAACTCAGAGGTACCACTCCATAACCAATCATATTGGCTAATATGACAGAAAATGAAAATGACAAATATTGGAGGGGATGTGGAAAAACTGGTATATTAATGCATTTTTGGTGGAGTTGTGAACTGATCCAATCATTTTGGGAAGCAATTTAGAACTATACTCAAAGGGTTATAAACTGTATACCCTTTACCCAGAAATACCACTACTAAGTCAGTATCCCAAAGAGATCAAATAATAAGGGAAAACACCCCTATGTACAAAAATACACCAGGTTTTTGTGGTGGCAAAAAATGGAAAATGAGGAGATGCCCATCAATTGGTGAAAGACTGAGCAAGTCTGGTATAGGATTGTAATGGAGTACTATTGTGCTATAAGAAATAATGAGCAGGATGCTTCCAGAAAAGACAGGGAAGACATGAATTGATGCAAAGTGAAGTGAGCAGAACCAGAGTAACACTGTACACAGTCAAAGCAATATTATAAAGATGTTCAACTGTGAAAGATTTACTGTGATCAAGACAACAATCTAAGACAATTCCAAATGATTCATAATGAAAAAATGCTATCTACCTCCTGAGAAAGAACTAAGGAAGCCTGAATGCAGATCAAAGCATACTTTTTACTTTCTTCCTTTTTTTTGGTCTGTTATCTTTTGTAGCATAGATAATACAGAAATATGTTTTGTGTGACTGCACACATATAATTTGTATCAAACTGCTTGCCTTCTCGAAGAGGGAAAGGAAGGAGGGAGCCAGAGAATTTGGAACTTAAAATTTTTAAAATAATCTTAGATAATTTTTTAACATGTAGTTGAGAAAAGAATAAAATAAGAGAGACATTAAAAAAAAGAAAATCTAAGCAAGGTTCTGGATTGCTGGAAAACCTAAACAAAGGGAAGAGAAATGGCCCACATGATTTACAAAAAAATGAAGGCAAGTTTAAAGATGGAGTTAAATCAAGAGAGAGAAGATGCAATGTCCCTTTGTCTTTGCCCCTAAAGATGGATGCAATGATTAACAAAATAAGTCAGTATACATTAGGCATCAAATCGATGACATGATTAATAAAAGTATAGTTAAGGAGGAGAGATTATTACAGAAGGTGTTCAGAATTAGGTTCATGGAAGGGATTTGAAAGATTCCAGGTGAATGGAAAAAGGGAGCAGCATCATATGCCTTTGATAATCATCATAGAATCTCAGAAATGAAAGAGATCTAAGACATCATCTATTCCAATTTCTGCCAAAATGAGGATATTTCTACAGCATCCTGACAAGCAGTTATCCAGCCACTCTTTGGAGATCTCCAGTAGGAGGGAACATATCAGCTCCCCAGCCATCCTATTTTGTTTTTCTCCCATGCACAGAACCTGAATGTGCTCTTCTTCCCTGTCCCCACTTCCAACTCCTTGCAGTTCCCATTCTTGTGTCCTAGGTCTATCCTTTGGAACCAATCACAATAAGTCTGAATGCTCTTTTACATGCTAGCCTTGAAGGATTTGAAGTTAAGGATAAACCAGAGAAGCACAAGCTTTAATTGTCCCATGAATTTGAAAAGACCTCAAATACAGGCTCAGCAAGAAGATATCTCTTTTTCATCTAAAAACCAAGCTGTGCTCTGAAAGACTCATCACAAGAAGGGAATGATAAGGATTTTTTTATTTTGCCACAGTCACAGAAATTCTTAGACAGCTAATAATAACAAAAACAGCAATCATAACTCATATTCATAGTGTTTTATGGTTTAAAGAACACTTTGTAATTGTTTTATTTTTTCCTTATAACGCTGGAAGCTAGATGTTATTATTATGTTTGTTTTACATATGGGGAAACTGAGGCAGACAGAAGTAAAATCATTTACTCAGAGTCATATAGCTAGCAAGTATCAGAGGCAGGATATAAACTCAGGTCTCCCTGACTCCAAGGCCAGTACTCTTTCTATTATTCCATCTATTTGCATCTACTAAGTTAGAAGCAAGATTATGAATCACTTTGGTGCAGGGACCTTCTATAATAGTATGCCCATAGATCCTTGAAGTATTTATTGTTAATAATGACTTACATTTTTATAGCTCTTTATGTTTGTCAAAGTGTTTTTACCATAATTAGTGGGTAAGACAGGAAGGACACATATGATTCCCATTTTGGAGATGAGGAAACGCCAAGATTCAAAGAGATGATCTAGGTTATTTAAGGTCTCAGCAATTCAGTGAGCATTGCTGAGAAACACACTCAGGTTTTCTCACTACACGTCTGGTGGTTTTTTCAATATAACCCCCTGCTTCTTATATCATTTACCCAACAATACGGAATGAGTGACCCAAGTTTGGATCCCAGAGCTCCCACCAATCAGACCCCATATGAATTTCACTGCTTCATTCTGTGTTTGATATACAAAGGGCAGACCAAAATTTTGGCAGCAAAGGGTTTGCCCAGCGGAGTAACAGGAAGTATGTTTGAAAAGGTGATTTGGGGACAAATTGTTCAGGCCCTTGAAAGGCAGATTTTCAGGATGGTGAGAATGCAGATTCAAAGGTGGAAGGACCTTAGATATCATTTGAGAGATAATAGAATCAAGGTCTAAATGGATCAAGTACCTTTCCCAAGTCCTAAGATACTAAAGAACAGAACTGAAATTTGACTCCATCTATATCCAGTGATGCCAAATCCATTCCTTCTGCCTACAAAGAAAAAGAATGGGTCAAGGGCTAATTTCTTCCACTCTCTGAAAGTGCCTTTCCAAAGGTGTGTTTCAACCTACTTCTCTCAAATAGGATGTCTTCCCCACCCAAAAAACCTTTCCTTTCAGGATCAAAGTAAATACATTAGCCAAAAACGTTTCACTAACAAGGCAGAGGCTTTTAAAGAGATTCCTAACATACAACTACACGAATCCTCAGAGCTGAAGTCCCTATGGAGATCTCACTGAAAGGGAGAGAAAATTTGCACTTATTAAGATTTTAGATTTTATTGTTTTCATAAAACACTGCAAAGATGTCTATGTTTCTCACTCAAAAAGCAGTCTCTTTAAAAAAAAAAACAGAAAAGCTCTAATGTATTCTTAACAAACACACTGCCTTCCCCTCTGCCCCAAATCTCCCCAGCATGAAATGCAGCCTTGTTTTATAGATGATAAAACCAAAGCCCACAGATGGGAAGGTACTTACCCAAGGTCACAAAACAAATTACCATATGAAACCAGATTTCTTGCTGGTCAATTCAGTGATTTTTCTTTGACATTTTCTATAGCCTCTGTTCACAAAACTATTCTCTCTCAGCTCTCTCACCCATCCTCAACCTGTCCAACAATCATCAAAGAACACTTAATAAGCACTTATTACTAGTACTGTGTTAGAGGATGGGGAAAATTTAGAGCCTAGAGAAGATGTGATCCCTACCCTCATGGAATTTATAGCCAAATCTAATAATAGAATGAAATTAACAGAGATAACTATAGAGAGGCTCTGAGGCAAAGTGAATAAAAGGAGAGCAGTAAAGACAAGAAGACCAGGGTTTATTTAAGTCCTGACCCTAAAATCTACTAGCTATATGACCATGGGCAGCTCATCTAACTTCTCAGAGCTCCTCAAAACTCATTAAAATTATAAGTTATAGAGAAACTGCCCATCTGCATCCTGGGAAGGAGTTTCTACATTGGAAGATCCTAATCCAAATGAAATCACCTTTCTTTGCTTAAGGCTCCTTGTGACTTTCTTTGTGATTACGTTTTCTAAGAGCACCTTTTTTTTTAAAAGAGCCCGAGCCCCAGTATGATCCCCATGTAACTATAATACATAGTATCAGTGCATTATTTTTATAGATAATCTAGTACATAACAAAATGATATGTGAAATCCTAACAAACTGATAAGAATTTGATAGTTGAAGAGGAGGAAGGAAGAGCATTCCAAGCAAAAGCCACAGCAGGAGAAAAGTCATAGAAATAGGAGACTTCGAACTATGCTAAAGACTACAGTCCAGGGTACAGATTAGAATACATTGATAGGAGCAGAAGAAAATAAGGCTAGTGAGACGGAATGGTTCTAGATCGCCCTGGAAAGCCTTGAATGCCAGGAAAAGGAAGAGGGACATTATTCAAAGTAATAACAAACCACTAAAGGATTTTGAATTGTGGCTTACAGTTTTCATTTGTTCATTTCTTTGTTTTCTTTTTCTTTTTCTTTTTTTTTTTTAGCAACATTTGCAGATCTCTGTACAGGCAAAATTATTCTGGCAGCAATATGAAGAATAGATTGAAGGAAGAGAAGCAGGAAGTGTCAGAAAATCAGTGCCCCTGTAGGCAAGGTAGGCAGTGGGTGGTAAGCTACCATTCTAAAGTGATGGCAAGAAATCCCCAATCTTATTTTATTGTTCCATACCTATCTAGATCTTAAATGACACCTTATTTGTGTTTATCATTTATAGCACATGGAATTACATTGAATGTTTAAGCTAAAATAAGTCCTAGGGATAATCATCATCTTTTTATAGGTGAGAAAATTTAAGGTCAAGCAGATGGTTAATAGTAGACTTGGGACTTGCACCCTAGGCTTCTAACCATCAAATCATGGATCCAGTGCTCTTCTCAGTATGTCCTTCTGGCTCCCTCCCAGATTATGTGACTGACCAATCACACTCATTGACAACTCCATCCTTTCAAGCAGACACTGTGACATAATAAAAAAGGGCTAGAGATCTGGAATCAGAGAAGAATATTATGTTTAAAAAAAAAAAGACACAAAAAAAACTGGAATTGAAGTCAGAGGACCTAGAAGTGAATCTCAGTTTTATCATTAAGTATTTCTCTGACCTCATTCAAACCCTTGAAATGTTTTAGTTTTTATTTTCCTCAAAAATAGAATGAATGTGACAAATAGCGGAGTGAATAAGGCACTGGACTTGTATTCAGAAGACCTGGCTTTAAATGTAGGTTCAACTACTTTCTAGCTGTATACCCTGGCAGGTCTACTTAACTTGTGCCTCAGTTTCCTCATATGTAAAATGAGGGATTTGCACTCATTGGCCTTTAAGGTCCCTTCAAGCTCTATAGCCATGATTCTATTATTCTTTTAAGATCTTGACAAGGAAAGAAAACTGTATCTATTCGAAATACTCTGCCATACTACCACCCTTTCCCAGGAACATTACGGACTGATTTCCTAATTAAATGGCCGTATTTCTGGCTGGTAGCTATACTACATTTCAGGAGCTGTTGAAGCCCAAACAGCAATTAAAGGCAAACATACATTTTGCTGATGCAGTCAGGCTATCACATGGATTACACACAGAAGAATCCATTTTCTCTTCCTACTGTCCATTACAAGGGCATTGGCCTTGAGACAGAAGAGGATTGATTCCTGATTATGCTGGACCACTTCTTCCCCACAGCTGTATTTAGACTCAATCCCTAGGTTAAGGAATGGGGGTGGAAGGATTATGAGCCTACTGAAAGCCCCAAAACTATCTACCCTCTGCCCTAGAGCAAGAAAGAATTTATTAGTTTTGGGAAACTGGTTCTGACTTTTGCTTCCCAGTGCTCCATTTGGCTGAACCAGGCACTCCCTCAAAAAGATATATATACAGAAGAAGAATGAGTCAGGGACTTGTTTTAAAAGCCTGAGGCAGGACCTACATGTGCCAGTAATTAAAGGAAAAGGGTCTTGGGAGGCAATACTATTGATGACAGGTGTAGTGTTTGAAATGGGAGAACAGATAAGCACTAAAGGCCAGCTGAGGCACTGACATCCAAAGAGCTGAAATCTGAAATAATATGCCAAAGAAAAATCTAAATCTTTAGGGACTTTGGGAAATTATCACTTTGCCTCAACTCTAGCTTTATTTCCAAGGTTTAGGGCTCTATTTCTGGCTCTCTGCCTGTCTGTGTGTGTCTGTCTGTTTGTGTGTCTCTGTCTGTTTGTGTGTCTCTGTCGGCATGTCTCTCAGTCTCTGTGCATGTTTCAGTCTCTGTATGTGTGTCTCTGTCTCTGTGTGTGTGTGTCTCTCTCTGTCTGTCTCTGTCTTTGTGTGTGACTCTGTCTTTCTCTGTGTGCCTCTATCTCTTTCACACACACACAGACACACACACACCCTTCTATGTCCTCACTGCCCATAATAGCTTGTGCTGTCCATAAAGAAAACACGTCTGGCAAAAAAAATGCTACTGTATTTCAGTCCCTGTCCTTCACTTTGCTACCAAAGTGATCTTCCTAATGACCCTCTCTAACCAGCTCAACTGCCTGTCCAAAAACCTGAAATTGTTTCCTATTGCCTCAAGGAAGAAATACAAACTCCTTAGCCTGCCATTCAAAACCCTTCACAAGCTAGCTCCCACCTATTTTTCCAGTTTTACTTCACTCGACTCTTTTTCAATATACTCTATAATCCAGCCAAATCAAGCTATCAGCTGTTCTCTGATTCAATTCTGCCGTCTCTTGCATCTGAGCATTAGTGCCTACGAATGCCACAACCTCCACCCCTCCCCCCTAGAATTCCCCCTCCACTCCACCTGTTGGAACACTACATTTCCTTCAAGGTTTAGCTCAGACCCATATCCTCTGTATCAGCCAAAGGATGTCTGTGGAGAGATTTCAGAGGATCAGTGAACTTACATATGGAAATTATTTACACTAACTTCCAACTGAAGTTTAGCATTTCTTTATTTGATTTAAATATATTATATACACATATATGTATATGTGTATACATATATACATACATATATATGTGTGTGTGTGTATATATATACATATATATACATATATATATAAATATATATATATATATATACATGTGTGTGTATGTATAAATATTCTGAGAAGGTGTCCATAGGTTTCACCAGATTGCCAAAGGGCTTGGTGACATAATCAAAGGTTAAGCCTTCCCAGATAACTGCAGGTTAAGGGGTCCTGATTAAGGAATTCCTGCATTTCCTAGAGCCTTTTTGTGGATCTCTCCTTTAATACATCATACTTTACTTTTTATTATATTTGACAGATTTTAATCTCTTTTGGGGCTGAGAAGTGTCACTTTTTATCTTTGCACACTCAGTAGCGTGGTTCCTTTGTTGGACTCATGATTTCACTGGTAAAAGGAACTCTTTATAAGGAAGCTCTCTTTGCTAAGGTAGACCAGCACCTTCTGTGTAAGTTATAATCTTATAAAATTGCTGTGGAGATGAGAGGTTCAGTGACTTTCCCAGGGTTACAGAATTAACGGGCAGAGGCAGGACTTGAATCCAGGCCTTCCTCATGTACTGCCTCGTACATGCCATTGTTCATTCATTTCAGTTGTATCTGACTCTTTGTTATCCCATTTGGCTTTTTATTGTCGAAGATACTGGAGTCGTTTGCCTTTTCCTCCTCCAGCTCATTTAACAGATGAGGAAACCAAGGCAAACTGGGTTAAGTCACTTGTCCAGGGTCACATAGCTAGTAAGTGTCTGAGTCTTCCTGACTCTATGCCCTGAGCTCTATCCACTACTCCCCCTAGCTGCCACACGTTGTTCATGACAGACAGTACATAATGACAATAAGAATAACTCATATTTACAAAGACCTTTAATCTTTACAGAGCACCTTCTTCACAATAACCAGTGAAGCCAAGAAATGGATATCTTATTAGCCTCATTTTGGAGAAGAAAACACTGAGCTTGAGTGGTTAACTGACTTAGGTCACTGTCAGTCAATGCTAAAGCCAGGATAGGAGCCCAAGTCTCTTGACTGCAAGTCCACTGCCCTTTTGGCTACACCTTGTGTCTCATAATGTTAATAAATGTTTGTTCAATTAGATTTGCAAGTAGTGATGAAGGGGCATAATAAGGAGAGCTGCGTTGCCAAGGCTGTAATTATAAGGGAGCCCACACCCCCAGGTGGTGGCATAAGGGTGTAGAGTTGCCAGGATAATGACTCTTCCCTCAGACTTCTGACGATCTCTGACTTGAAAGCCTCTTACAGCATCTTGGTCTCCTCCACAAAGTCCCCTCAGCAAGGTGAAGCTGAGGTGACCACAGCAGTGAAGAGAAGCCAGTTGCCCTGGAAGGGTGGTAAGCAGCTAAGTGGCTCCCTAACAAGTCTGTCTTTCCTCTCACTAACCTGGCCCTGAGGCCAGCTGGGGAAAGGCAAGGGGCAATGCTTTGCATGCATGACAGCTCCCCAGCTGGGGACAGTAACCTTCTGAGGTCTGCATTTCCATTCCATCATCATAGTGCTAAATGGAATAGACAGCTCCCGTTCAATAATTCATAACCCCACTGAGCCTGGCTTTGCTTTGCCCTTCCTTGTGGTGGGGGGTGAGAGTGGGGGAGGGGGAGGAGAGACAAGAGGGAGGGCACAGAGGAGTAATGGAGATGACCAGCTCCCCCGAGCAGTGCAATTTTACTAGCTGGCATATAATTATCATCTATATCCTCCAGGCTGTGCTTCAGTGCACAACCCCAAAGCCACCGGGGTGCGGGTGCCTCAGTGTGGGCAGTCACTGAGAAGGGCAGAGTTTTCAGAGCATATTTGTTTCCTGGTCCTGACATAAAGTATAGTCAGTGTGTGTTTGTGTGTCTGTGCACCTCCCCCCCCCCCAAACACACACAAACGATCCATTCCAAATCGGCTGAGTTATATCATAAGAGAATCCTAGAGCCAATGACTGTCAGTTAGAATAGAACTCAGAACACAGAATACTAGAATTCCAAGAATAGGAGCACTGTTACATCAAAGAATGTTAGGACAAAAGTATCAGGACAGGAAGGAATCTTAGAGATAATTTAATCCACTCCTTTACACCAATATAACTCATAGCCCAGGGCACCCCACAAATTCTCCGAGCTCAGAGAAAACAGGTTCAGTCTTGGAAGCCTGACCCATGAACATTCTTGTCTCTTTGATTCATTGTTTGCATATGTAAGTTGCTACAGTAAAATTTCTTTTAAAAAAATCTTTGAGTATGGCTGATATCAACATATTTATGTAAAAGGCATCCCCAGGTCTGGTAAAAATCACTCAGGGTAGCACATACAAATTGGGTATGGCTCGGCTTTTATTTTACCACACAGAAAATAGAAAGTATGCGAAGGACTCACAGAATTTCATAAATATATTAAAACATCTCAGATGCTCAAATTACCTATCCAGTCCCATTGGTGTTACTATCAGGGCATTCCCTTGACATTTTAGTGAGCCCTTCTTTCCTGAAATCTTCTGCAGTCTCACCAAAATTTATAACATCTTGTCATTTACACAGCTCAAAACAATGAGGGAGGAGACAGACTTGAGAGAGAGAGAAAGAGAGAGACAGAGAAACAGAGACAGACAAAGACACAGAGACAAACAGAGACACAGAGGCAGAGACAGTGATAGAGACAGGGACAGAAACAGAGAAAAAGAGAGACAGAGAAAAAACAGAGACCGAGACAGAGAAAAGGGAGCTCATCTGTTAGAATATATATTGAGATTATTAGGTCTATAACAATAGGAAAGGGCAGTTTCTCTGATAAGAGTCTGCCTTCAGTCTTAATCAGTCCATCAGGATGGAGGCTGAGTGAATCTCAGAAATTCACAATTAGTCATTCTCCATTCTCTCTAAAAGATGTCCTTGGATATGTTCGTACTCCATGGGAAGGTGCCTTGTAGATGCTTCCAAAGGTCATCTCCTCATATTGAGAGGCGAAATTTTTCAAACTAATCAGATCAAGATTAAAGCTCTTTACACTGAATTTAAGAATAGAGAAAGGAAGTCATGTGCTCTTTTGCAAGTGAGAAGTTACTAACCAAATCAGAACTAGAACTCCAGTTTCCTAATAATTGGTCTAGGTCTCTCTCCATTATACCATGTGATCATCTATGAGAGCAAGGGTTTTGGATATTACTGAGCTTGGCACAGTCCTCAGTGAGCATGGATGGGTGATGATAGACAGAAAACTACTTTCTCTCTCCTATACAAGCTTCTTTTGCAAAGTAAAAGGCCTGAAGCTGTGGCTGTAATGCGGAATAGATGGAGAGGCTGTGATGATAGGAGTTAGATCCCCTAATTTGACTCCACACACCATACTAATGGTCCCTAAATCCTGGTAATCTGGCACATATAAAGAGAAAATGACAACAACAACATAGGTGTCAGCCGGTGGTCAGACTTTCAGACAAGAGAATCAGACATCCCTATACACCACAGAAGAACATTTATCAGGCCCAATCCAAAAAGAAATCTTCTTGGGAGAAACAAAGAAGGTTACAAGGCAGCTGGGATGGAAAAGGCTACAGATTTGTGTTTTATTCCAATTCTATCATGTTGTGTGCCCTGGCTAATGACTCATACCCTCTCTGTGCCCTGAGCTGAAAATTAGACTTCCTTTTTCACAGACTGGTGATAGAGGTAATAGAGACTCAGGACTCAGCTACGCCCTTCCTCAGATCATCAGCTGGTGAGCACAGGGCTAGAGCATCAAAATCAAATTGTTATATAGCACTTTGCTAATAAAAAGTGTGAAAAAATGACTTACACAGGCAACAGCACCACTCTTATCCTGAGCCAAAGTGACTAGTCACTGCAGGGGGCAAATTAAGGCACTTTGTTTTATTCGGGCCACCACTTAGTAAATTGCCTCTTCCCAAGGCTCTCTGGAACTGCTCTTTCTCCTCCTATGAGGAAATGTTTCTTCTGAGAAAATTATTTATTCCTGTAAGAGTAGCTCAGTCATTGGGGGCCAATATCCTCTTTGGCTCTGCTTTTTATCAAATAGAGCATCACTGATAGACTGATAGATAGCTATCTGAAAACAGCACACTATTTTAAAAATTTTATTGATATTTTTCTCATCATTTCCAATACATCCTTTCTATAATCTCACCTACACAACTATTTCCCTGAAGAAGACAGAGAAATAAGTGTTACTCTAATTTGGCAGAGAAGGAAACTGAGGCTCAGGGAGTTGACGTGATTTGCCCAAGATCACACAATCACTACGCGGCCAAGCCAGAATGCAAGTCTGTGTGTTCCAACTTCTAATATATAACCTTCCAATTACACCAAGCTGTCTCACAAGGATATCAGAAGGATTAAATGAAACAATGTCCATGGGATGGTTCCCTTATAATGGGGGCAGGGGACAAAAAAACAAACAAAAAAAAGCAGTTCAGTAAAATGAACCAATATATCAATTAAATCTGATAGTATACACAATACTTCACACCCGTGTCCCCTTCACCCAGCTTTGTGAAGAAGAGAAGGCACGTTTTCTTATCTTGTCTTTGGGGCCAAGATTAACCATTGGCCATGCTTGGATTTGGATTTGATTTTGGTTTTGTTTCTCTTTCCGCCTGTGTTGTGGGGTTACTGTACGGCATGGTTGCCTATAGGGCAGTGGTCCAATAGAGGGCTGCTCATATCCGATCTCAGACACTTACTAGCTTCGTGACCCTGGGCAAATCTTGTAACCTCTGTTGGCCTCAATTTCTTCATTTGTAAAAAGGGGATAATAAGGTCTGTTATGAAGATCAAGTAATATAAAAATGATAAAGCACTTTGCCTAGTATTTGGCACATAATAAGTACCATAAGAATGTTAGTTATTATTATTAGCTGTTATTAGTCTTACCAAAACATTTTTATAGGAGAAAGGATCATAGGAAAGGATTCTTGGTTGGGAATTTAGTGGTCTAGTCCCATCCCCTCAATTTCAGAGAAAGGATCTGAAGTCCAGAGAAGGGAACTGAGGGGAGGCTAAGTGGTGCAGTGAATAGAGCACCAGTCCTGGAGTCAGGAGGACCTGAGTTCAAATCCAGCCTCAACACTTTAACACGTACTGGCTGTGTGACCTTAGGCAAGTCACTTAACCACAATTGCCCTTCCTTTCCCCCTCCAAAAAAAATGCAGCAGAGAAGGGAACTGAGACAAATTGCTGATGTTCACACAGGTAGTTAATAGCAGGGCCATGATGCAGACTGATTTCAAATGTGGTGTTTTCCACTATACCTTACTTCACTGTTTCCATTTCTCATTTAATCCTCTTAATATCCCTTTGAGGCAGCTTAGGGTAGTGGCAAGAAACCGACCTAGCCTAGGAGTTAAAATATATAGCCTTGCATTCTGGCTTGGCCACACAGTAGCTGTGTGATCTTGGGTGAATCACATCAGCTCCCTGAGCCTCAGTTTCCTTCTCTGCCAATTGGAGTAACAATTCTTCCTCTGTCTCCCTTATTGAGTTGATATGAGGAAGATACTCTGTCAGCTTTGAAGGGCTACAGAAATGAGAGGAATTATTATCATGACTGAGAGGCCTCATGGAATAATGGAAAGTGAGCCGGCCATGGAGTCAAAAAGGCCTGGCTTCAGTTCTTTCTTCTGATATGCACTAGCTGTGCAACTCTGGGATAATCACTTAATGTCTCAGTACTCCCATAAACTCTGAAGGAATAAAAGTTGGAGAGGGTGTGCTATCTTCATATTAGTCAAGGGAGTTTTCTCTCCAGGGATGAAATTATAGAACTAATTCAAAATGATCCTAATCAAACCAGATCAGAGATGTGAAACTATGTTGCATTATCCAAATCTCAAAGCAGAGGGTATTATTCCCATTGGAATTTGATAGATAAGGAAACAAGCTTAGCATGTGAAGTGACTTGCTCACAATCCCAAAGCTAGTTAGTGACAGAGCCTGCCTCCCAGCCCCCACCTCTTTCCACTTTACCCAAGGGAGTACCATCTCACTCTGAAACCCAATGTGTTTTTTCCACTCTCCAATAAAGGTAACCTTGTCCCTGGCACTAATTGGCTCTCCCACAAGCTGTTATCATTCTTTACCTACAGCCCAGATGGGCTTTGGAAGATGGACTTCCTTCCCATCCCCCACAAACTCTGTACATTTCACCATCAGCCACACAGAAAAAGACACACATAAACACTGCACAAAATAGTCAATCAAAGAAATTACTTCCCATCTCCACTTTACAGCCCTCTGCTTGAGGAGAGCTGGGATGGAGGGAGAAACACGGCAGCAGGAATCAAAGGAGGCATTTGAAAATTAAAATTGGATGCTTCTAAGGATGAACATAAGAACCAATGTGTAAGCTTATTGGCATACATTATGGATGGAGACATATATGTGTGTGTGTGTATCCCCACTCCCTTCAAAGTGGGTAAGTTTATTGCTTCACTCTCCCTTCCTTATTTCTATTGGCTACAAAAGCAAATATATGAGCAGGAAAGGAAGAGATTCCATTCCTAAAGGTGGGAAAATAGGTTATATGTTTTAGAGCTAGGAGACACCTCAGCAATCATTTAGTCCAATCCCTTTATTTTGTAGAATGGGAAACGGTGGCCCAGAGAAGTTAAATGACTCCCCTAGGGTCACAAAGGTAGGGGATGGTATGCCTGGGATTCCAAGGTCATGATGACTCGCCACCTCTAGAATGGTTTAATCCCTAGGATGTCCACCAGAGAACTCTTCACCAGCCTCCAGCTTCTCTTACCCCACCAGTACTACCCTCACTCAAGTTAGCAAGGCCCTAAGTGTTGCTGACCTGTAGATGGTGGAGTACCTCATGTGAGAGGTCGCAACTGAAGCAAAGCTGGGGGGCTGGGAGAGAGGTGATCCGGGTTACTAACCTTTCAAAAGGTAATAGTTTGACTGGTTAGCTGGCATTTGATCCAGTTATTTCTTAGTTAAGGATTTTGTTGTGGTAATTTTAAGAGGTCCGTCCGTCCTTCCTTCCTTCCTTCCTTCCTCCCTCCTCTCTCTCCCTCCTTCCATCCCTTCCTTCTTTCCTTCTCTCTCTCCTTCCCTCCCTCCTTCCTTCCCTCTCTCTATCCTTCCTTCCTTCCTCCCTTCCTTCCTTCCCTCTTTCCCTCCCTCCCTCCTTCCTTCTTTCCTTCCTTCCTTCCTCCCTATTTATCTAGGTAAAGTTTTGATTTTGGTAAGCCTAATTGGGATGCAGACATATGAGCTGCTGCCTAGAGCCAAGCTTGGACCAAGGCAGAGAAACTTCTCATTCTTAACATTCCATCACCTTTCTCTGTTATTGAAGGTTTTAAACCAGCCTATTAATGGGAGCCTTTGGGACTTGTAATAAAAACACTGATTTTTTTTTTCCCCTCCTAGAGCTGAGTTAGATGGAAAGCTCAGAATTTATTAAAGAAAAGACTAGAGGATTCCAAAGCCACCTTTCTCTGCTCCTGAAGTTTTGGGTTATTTTCTTTTGTTTGTTTGTTTTTTGTTTTGTTGTTATTGTGTTTTAATTTAGAATTTAGTGCTGCTACTGGATTGGTAGTGCATGGAGCTGAAGTCTATCTATCCCCAGAACAGGTTTAGTGCAGTGGTAAAGCAAGTCATTTTTATATATACACATACATACACACTTACGAAGATCTCAATAACCAACAGTTTTTCACAGAAACATTTAGCTACTTCCCAATGAGCTAAGGTACAAAAAGGACAAGTCAATATAAGAGTTGGCAAATAATTTCCTTTCCTGGGAACTTCCTCTTTGGTAAAAATAAGGTGGATGGACCCCTAGAGGGCCTTTCCAGGTTCAACATTCTCTATTCTAAAGTCCTTTCTTGTTCTCAAATCCTATGATCCCCATGACTTCTACTCTCCAGACATCATTTTCCTCACTTGTAAGAGGATTAGACTAGATGTCCCTTAAAACGTCTTAGAATATCTAGGAACTACAGATGCTGAAATCTGGATCTAGCATCATTCTAGGAATCTTGACATTACAGAATCAAAAATTTGTTCAAACCATAAAGTGCAAAACTGTGTGATATAAATACACTAAGTATCACAAGGATTCAGAGAAGGGAAAAATTACTATTCATTTGAATGGTCTCCAAAGGCTGCATGGAAGAAGGATCTGAGCTGTTCTTTGAAAGACAGGTAGGATTTCAGGAGGTAGAGAGGAAGAGAATGGTTTTTCAGGAAGAGGAAATGGCCAAAGAACAAAGTTGCAATGAACATGCTTTTCTTCAACCCTACCTAGTATGGAATATAGAGTCCTAGAACGGCAGATGATTCCAATGCTTATTAGCTGTGTGACTATGGACACATTATCTGAACACTCTGGGCCTCAGTTTCCTCATCAATAACATGGAGATATTAATGACACATGCACTTTATGCAACACAGGGATGTTGTTAGAGCTTGGAAAACTTTCAGGTGCTATAGCAATGTGAACAATCATGAAGATCACTGATTTTCATGGACACTACCCTCAATACCCCAAAATTCTAAAGCAAGAACATTTTGGCCTGAAAACTAATATGTAATGACTAAAGGTCTTCTCTTTTGGCTTAAACCACAATTTTCTCTGGAGTGAACCATAGGAATCTACGTGATGTTTCCTCTCTCAAAGAACACAAACATATTTGGAACCACATCATACAATGAGGGTAGCATAAAGAGTGAGGGAATCTGGAATGATATTATGTGACAATCAGTTGAAGGAACTTGGGATGTTCATCCTAGAGAAGACTTAGAGATTGTCTACGTTGAAGAATGTTAATACAGTTGTGTTCTGGTCTTCAGTGGAAGAGAGATTAAGATATAATTGTTATCTCTAACAAGTTTGGACAAGTTGGCATTCCCAAAATCAACAGAATCACCCAGAACTCCCAGAAGGTCCAGAGCCAGAATTTTAACTAAAAAACCTAGTGCTTTCCACTATACCATACTAAGGATGGAGAAAGTAGTATCAATAAATCAAAAAATATTTATTAAGTGCTTATTATGTGTCTAGCACCATTCTAAGCATTGTAGGCACACAAAAGAAGCAAAAATGATTCCTGTCCTCAAGGAGTCTACATTCTAATAGGAGAGTCAACCTTTATATACATCTGCAAATAAAAGACAAATGTGGTGATCTCAAGAGACAGGAGATGGAAAGTGGGGAAGGGCAAGTAGATCAACATGAATGAAACATATAAAGTCACTGGAGGGGAGTACTGGACAAGGAAGCTGGAAAGGTAAGAAGATACAAGACTATCAAAGTCATTAAATATTCCAAATACACTTTTATATTTGCTTCTCTGGGCAGCAGCAACCATTGGAATTTTTAAAGTGTATGTTAGGATTGGGGTGGTAGCGTCATGATCAGATCCCAACTTTAGGAAAAACTATTTTGGCCATTCCATGGAGGTGGTTTGGAGTGTGGAGAGGTGAGACAGAGAGGTCAATTAGGCATATCTGAAGTAGGGTGGCAACTGTGAGAACAGAGAAAAGGGTATTTATTTTCTCTGCATCTTCAGGGATGGCAAAGGTTCAGACAGATAAAATGAGTGGGGTAGGCAGTTTGTGCTAGATGATCACCACAAGCAAAGATAAAATGAGTGGGGTAGGCAGTTTGTGCTAGATGATCACCACAAGCAAAATGAATGGAGACAAGAAGTTGAAAGGAGGATAGGATGTCCAGCCTAGAGGAGGCCAGGTGATTTGTATAGGTTAGTGGTAAGATCTAAGAATCGATCTTTCAGTTAAATGTACAGTTCTCTCATCTGTTAATAAAAAGGAGAAAGATGTTTACTGAAGTAGGTGAGATGGATATTGGCCACTGAGGGAAAGTGGGATTAAAGGAGAGATTCCCACAGTTCTCTAGAAGACAGGCCTCCTCACACTTGCCTCCCTTCAAATCTACAGGTATGTTTCCTCATCACATGGGGAGCACAAGACGAGAGGACATGCACTGGTTCCTTGCCCCCAGGCCTCATAACCAGACTCTGAGAGGTCTCCTAGGAGCTCTCTAGAAATTCTAATGACCTGACCTCTTAATTACTAGGATGAACATATTGGAGCCCAGAGTTAGGCTGACATACTTTGATCACTTGAAAAAGCAGCTGGCTTGTCAAAGAGCATCCCCCCTCCTATCTTTCTTATTGGCATCATAGAGCCCCCTCTCTTTCCTTTCCTTGATTATTAAGAGCATCTCATCAATTCCCCCACTAATTACCATGGTAGCATTGCCCACCCAGAGGCTGATAAGGAAGTATAATTAGGATGGACGAGTGGGGATTACAGAACACCAAACCATTCCATTGTCAAGATAATGCCACTTACAAAACAATAAATGACTGAGCATGTCTCGGAGATATTCTGGGATAGAGACATGAGCAATATTGGGGCAGGGTGGGGAGTGAAGATGAGAATCCAAAAATGAGACACTACCAAATTTCAATTCCATCCAGTGCTTGCAAAATGCTTTTGTGTCTAAAAAAGAAAAGCACACAAGCACATTAGTGAATTTTAGGATTTGGGGCTAAAAGAGAATTTAGAGATAATCTAGGCCAAACCTCCCCTGTCATTGTACAGGGGAGGAAACTGAGTCCCAGGGAGAATGTGACTTGCTAAGGTCTCTTGCACAATAAGTAGAAGCACCAGGATTTGAATGCAGATTTTTTTACTCTATACCCAGTGTACTCTGCATCTTATCATTCTACATCAAAAGAGAAAATATTTGTAAAACACTTAGCACAGTGCCTGGCCCAGACAGAGAACTTAATAAATGATTGTTCCCTTCCCCTCTTCTCCAGTATCAGTATTTTGCAGATTATCTGAAGTCGATAAAAGAAACTATTGGAAAGAAAGCATAAGATTTTTCAAGTTCAGAAGGAGACTAAAATTCTCCACGTCTCACTCCAGTGGCCATTCTTGATCCTAACCTCCTGAAGCAGGAGACTTCACACAGATTCCTAGAGTTCCTTCTGGAAAGTATGTTAACATAGGTGTAAGAAGATTATCTTTCCCCAGAATTCCTAGGCATGATGGACATAACCTCATGGAAAATTTTAGCCTATACCTGGGCAGAACTTCTGCATTTTCTCCACCACTGTCATTTTTTTTAGTCCAAATCAGGTTCGCTATAAACTTCCTCCAAATGCTCAAATTCTTTTCCCTTTGCCCCCGAAGTTCTTCAGCTATTTGAAGGTATTTGTTATGTTCTAACCTTCCTCATTCCCACTCCACTCTTCTCCAGGCAGAATATTGTAAGTTCCTTGATCTCCCATTTTACAGGAGAAAATCCAACCCCTCCCCCTCCCCCTTGCTCTTCCTTGATAAGAAACTCTTGTCTCCTGACTCTGGGCATTTCCATGAACTGTCCTCTATGTCTGGGATTCTCTCCCTTATTATCTCTACCTCTTGGCTTCTTCTCAGCTAAAATCCTACCTCCTGCCAGAAGCCTTTCCCAATTCCCCTTAATTCCATCCCCCTCTGTTGGTTATCTCCAATTTATCCCAGGTATACCTTGTTTGTAAATAGTTGTTTTATTTCTTGTCTCCTTTGTTGGACCATGAGGTCCTTGAGGGCAAAGACTGTCGTTTGCCTTTCTTGGAATCCCCAGTGCTCAGCAATACCTAGGCACATGGTAGTCATTTGATAAATGCTTCTTGACTTATTAACTAACACCTCACTACCCCTAGCTACCCTCCTGTGGAAATATGTGCTCCAATTTGTCAATACTCTTCTAAAGGTATGATGGCCAAAATTGGACACAAAAATTAAGACATGATCTAAACAGGTAAAAGACGCTGTTTGGATGTTAACTCCCTTTATTTCCGGTCACACAAGAGTCTAGCAGTCAAGCCTGCATGGCAAAGAATCACAGTATCAAAGTTGGAAAGACTTCTTAAAAAGTCCTTCCAAATATGATCTCAACAAATGATCATTGTTACTATTTGACGAAATATAATGATGAGGAACGTTCTACCTCTAGAGTTCATTCGTTCATTCACTCGCTCATTCATTCATTCATTCATCCATCCACATATTCACTAAGGATTAATTATGTTACTTTCATAGGGCAGCATATTCATCTTCATAAAAATTTTAGTGGTAAGGAAAATTTCTCATTCATCATCCTGAATGATAATTCCAGAAATCAAAGAAGGGCTAATTTTCATACAGGAGCCTCTCTGACGGAGGATTACCCAGACGTTTTGCCAAATGGATGCCTCCAAGTGTTACCCCTGAAAATAACAAAGGATGGAAAGCAAGTTACACAAAGTCTGATCTTCTCAAGTCCCTCCAGGTAGTACATTATATGTTCTAAGATCCCTTACCATCTCTGACATTCAGTGATCGATCCTTAGGAAAAAAAAGAAAAAGAAACTTGTGAGAGATCAAGGGGCTGTGGTTGGACAGCCCCAAGCCCCTCACTGGCCATTTGTGAAGCTTCTGGAAGAGGCCCTTACCTTTAGCCTACCCCTTGGCAGACCTTGTGCAAAATTGCCATTCTAGTTTCCTTGCTGCTTTCATTATTATAATTATCAAATTCATTGGTGTTCCCTCTGTATTGTGTATGTGGAAAAGCACTTTCACAATGACTGCTATTAATTAATTCCCCACAGCCCCTCTGCCTAGCAGGCACCAACCCTTGTTCTCATTTTTCAGCTAGGGAAATGAGCCGAGAGAGGGGGATGGGCCCTGACAGGGTCATTAAGAGAGGTTGGTGTGAATCAGATGGATTCTTAGAATACATAACACCTTTTTCTTTATTTTTTTAATGCTTTAAAAATACTCTTTTCTTTTCACACTACTATCATTCTGCCACTGACCATTCTCTCTTCCCTATAAAGCAAGCAAAACAAACGAACATAGTTCTCCTATCTGAAAATAGATGCTTCATTCAGTTCCTCTAGTCTACCAACTACCTCTGCTGGTTGTGCAAGGTGCATTCTTCTGAAGGTGTGAGTTCTGAAGGCTTTCAATGCTGTTTTTCTTTGCCTTTTCATGGTTATCTTTTCCCCTAACTTGGCCCACCCAAATAACCTAGTGGGCCCCTTCTAACCCTGTGATTCAATGACTGAAAATAATCGAGAGACAAAAAATAATGTCATAACTTTTAAAAATTGAGTATGCATAGCAGTTGATTATAATCTGCTATGTCACCTGTTCATCTTTGTATTTCCAATGACTATCACAAATGCCTTGAAGATAGCAAGTGCTTAACTTTTTTATTGAGTTGAATTAGTGTCAGGACTATATAATTATCTTGTTTTTATATTCTCAGGAACACCTTTATACATCCAGGAAATTGCTAACATGGCATATTTTATAGGGATATAGTAAGATCATTCCCTACCCCACACTAAAGCATCTTTTCTGCTGCATGTATTTGGCAATATATATTTATATGTTAGATAGAATGTAAACTCCTTGAGGGCAGAGACTATTTTTTGTATTTGCATCCCTAGTATCTAGCCTAGTTAATGGCACACAGTAGGTGCTTAATAAGTGCTTGTTGATTGATAAGACTTATATCTGCTTTCCAATTCATTTCAAATTTGTATTTTATTTACATGAGTACATGATTTCCTTCTACCATATTGTAAGCTCCTCAAGGGAAGACTACCAATATTACTTATTTTTTCTTCCCTACATTCTCCACCCCCCCCCCCAAAAAAGTTACCAGATTGTACCTAATAAGCACTACTTAATATTGGCAAGACTGGAAAAAAAAAAAGAATGAGTAGGCTACTTTCTCTTATGCTTCTTCCTTGAAAACAAAGACTAGGAAAACCTGAGGCATGTTGACTGGGAGATGAAAGGTTAATTACTGGAAGTCAGGAGGAAAGAAGAAAGTGTTGCTTTCTCCTCAGAAAACCTCACTTGCTGCCCTCCCTGACTTTCAGTCCTTAGGGAAGATTAGAGAAGAGAAGACTGGACAGGATGCCTCTGAACAATGGCCCAAGGGAAAAATACTATTAACAAATCCTCAAGTAAGTGAAAAAAAAAAGGTTCTTGAAGTCTTATGGTCAACTCTGTTTTTTAAAGGAAAGATGCAGCTGAATTTTGTGGAAGCGGTTAGTGACACACAGGTTGGTGAAATGATCTCTTTGGTGAGCTTAGATACTTGACTGAACGGGGCTTACACATAGGTCCTTCCAGGTACAGGAATCGAATGAAATATTTGTTTGCCTCTTATTCAGTCCACAGAATGGGTTATTCTGGTTTTGTTATGTCTCAGTAATTTTAGAGAAACTTCAGAAGGAATGAGAGACTAACATAGTATTTGTTCTTTTCCTTTAATGAAACTCTAATTTACACCTTAAGTATATATTGTAAATGTACCATTACATATTAGTACATTGCAAAAAGGACACTCAAAAGAAAGAATCCGGGCACCAGAAGGAGGAAGCAAGGCAAAGAGTATTTCAATGAAAGTTAGGGATGGAAAACAAACCAAAAAACTCCAATGATAGAAGTTATTTTTTTATTGGAGAGTACTACAGATCACTTGGAAAGAAAGAGGAAATAGGTGAGGGATTTTGGCCCAGAAGCAAGATGTAAAGGGGGTAGGGGGAGGAGATGAGGGGAAGGTCAGTGTTGAATTATGCAGACATTTGGTGCAGCTGTTTCTATTCCAAAAGAAGAATAATTTCCTTGCCTAGTGATAATTTTGTTCTTAAAATGTGGAAAAATTAGTCTAGAGTTAATTTTCAATAATAGCACAGAACTGGGGTAGAAATGATGAGAAACCTAGTGGGAAATGATCATCTCTCCTAGAGTTTGTGATAGAGGACAGAAAATTTGGGCATAATCTAATTAATGCACCCCAGGAAAGTAGATTTCAAAGGGTTCAGAAGAAAGATAGGTAAAATCCAATGAACTAAAACACTTCAGAGAAAGTCTGCCCACTAGGACTGGAAGATACTCGGAAATATAATTCTGAAGACATAAAGAGAAACATTTCCAATGAGGAAGGAAAAGAGATTTGTCTGAAGAGATGGATGTAGGTCCCTAGGGAACTCATGAATCAACTTAGGTTTTTTTTTTATGTGCAGGAGATGAAGCAAGGCCAGGTAACAGAAGACGAATATGAGAGCATGGCATGATCCTATAAAAAATGTAAGGCATGCTAAAACTCAGGAGGAACTGATGCTGATAAGGAAAACCATAAAAAGGCATTTTTTGTTGTTTGTTTTTAAACTAATTAGAAGAAAAAAGCAGATCAGAGAAAGCACAAGGCTTTTGCTTGAGGTAGTTGAGACAATAATAATTGAAAACAGCAGACAGAGATGCTCAGTTCTGATTTGTCTTCTGTTTTCTCAGCCAAGAAGAAAGACTTTTGCACTGGAAATAACAGAACAAAAAAAGGCTAATGGTGTTGACACTCAGGATATGTAAGAAGATAATAAGAGAGCATCTAGCTGACCTTAATGAAATCAAGGTACCCATCGGCAACAAATTACATCCTTGATTACTGAAAGAATTGACAGATGTGATTGTTGGGCAATTGTCTGCCATTTCTGAGAGATCATGAAAAACAGGAGATGTATCACAAGACTGGAGAAAGGATGTGGCTGGATACTGGAGGCTGTCTTGGGCTGCATTGAGAGAAACATAGCGTCCAGGAATAAGGAGGTGATCGTTCCATTGTATTCTGTCCTTGTCAGAAGTCATTTGGAGCATTGTGTTAATTTATGGGAACCACAATTTTAGAAGGCCATTGTTAAACTGGAGACTGGCCAGAGGAGAGCAACCAGGATGGTAAAGGGCTTTGATTCCAAGGTACAAGAAAATGATGTGAATGAACTGAGGCTGCTTAGCCTGGAGAACAAAAGACTCAGGAAGGGACATCATAGTTACCTTCACAAACTTAAAGGCTGTCATTGAAATGAGAGTTGTTCAAAAGTAAAACAGGTTACAATGGAAGAGAAGAGCAGAAAGGTGAAAGGGAATGAGTCAACGTTACTCTCATTGGATTTGGCTTAAGGAGGAAATAACATACACTCAACTGAGTATTTT
Organism: Pseudochirops cupreus; assembly: GCA_028627135.1. NCBI lineage: Eukaryota > Metazoa > Chordata > Mammalia > Diprotodontia > Pseudocheiridae > Pseudochirops > Pseudochirops cupreus. Next base: position 263,277,385 of record CM053581.1, on the reverse strand, counting down.
ACTCTACAGGAAAGTAGAGGGGGTGGAGATAACAGGGGGGATGATAGAAGGGAGGGCAGATTTGGGGAGAGAATAGTTAGAAGCAAACATTTTTGCAAAGGGACAGGGTCAAAGGAGAAAATAGAATAAATGGGGGGGTGGGATAGGATGGAGGTAAATATGATTAGTCTTTCACAATATGGAAATGTTTTGTGTAACTACACATGTACAACCTATACTGAATTGCTTGTCTTACCAGTGGGGGTGGGTGAGAAGTAAAGAAGGGAAAGAATCTGAAAATCAAAGTTTTAAAAACAAATGTTAAAAATTGTTTTTTACATGCAACTGGGAAATAGGATATACAGGCACTGGGGTATAGAAATCCATCTTGGCCTACAAGAAAGTAAGAAGGTATGGGGGAGGACATAAGAGAGAACAGATTGGGGGAAGGGGTATTCATTATGCTTGCTATCTTGAGGTGGGGGTAGGAGAGAGAACGGGAGGAAATTTGTAACTCAATCTTGTGGAAATTAATCTTGAAAACTAAAAAATATTTTTTTTAAGTAAAACAGGTTATAACAAGAGTCGGTAGGTTCTCTATCCTAGGAGGTCTGCAAGCAAGTGGCTGGATGGCTGGTCATCAGATATATAATAGTGATCATTTCTTTAGGATAAGTTTTGGAATGGATGGACCAATGTCCCAACTCTCAAATTCTGTGATGCTGTGAAATCTACAACTATTTCCTTTGTACTACACCAACATTCCCAATAGGTCATATGCAATCTGCTTATAAAATCTAGGATCTAAGAGATTTGGGTTTTATTCAATATTGGGTGGGTAGCTATTGAAAACATTATATTTCTTTGAAAATACTGCAGTACCTAAAACAAATGAGAAGACAGTATTTTGTTTTGTTTAGAGGCATGGAGTCCAGTGAAAAGAGCTTTGAATTTGAAGTCAGAGGAGGTGAGTTTGAATCCTAGGTCTGCCACTGATGAGGACATAATCTTTAAGGAATCACAATACATTTTTTGACTTTTTTATATCTTTATCTGTAAAATTAAGGGGCTGGACTAAATTTCCATTGTCTCTTGGAAACATCTCTTTTATAGTATCCAAAAACTGGGAACTTTAAGGTTGCCACTTTATAGGAGAACGGCTAAACAAATGAAGACACATGAACATAATGGAATGTTATCATGTCATAAGAACTGATAGAATGTATAGTCACATAAGAAACTGGAAAGACCTCTACCTGAGGAAGAATAAAGTGAGCAGAACTAGGGGAACAAATGATACAATGACAACAACATTTAAAAAATTATTTTGAAAAATTTGAGCTCTAATCACTACAATGATAAACTACAAATCCAGAGGACGGAAGACAAAATGAGGGCTCTGCCTCTTGTAAGAGAGGTGAAGAACTTAAAATGCTACTCATGGACAATTTAGGCATTTGCTGTGTTTGACTATTCATATTTGTTATGGTGGATTTTTTTTTCTTTTTACCTGTTCAATAGAGCAGCACAGTGCGAAAAAAAGATTAAAAATGCTTAAACAGATAGAAATTTTAAAATTGCTATGATCTGACAAATTTCTCTCTGTTTTGAGTACCACCTTTTAGGAGGGAAATTGACAGACTGAATCCTATCCAAAACTTGGGCAGCCATAACAGTGAAGAGATAGTAATAGGAGGGATGGTTATAGGAAATGGGGATTTTTTTTCCTAGAGAATACTTGTAGGGAGACATAAAAACTAGCTTCAAATATTTAAAGGGTTGTCACATGAAAGAAGGACTCCATTTATTTTGTATAGATCCAAAAGCCAGAACTAGAACCCATGAAAATGTTTGGTAGAGGAGGCATAAACTTTAAGACACTAAATTTCTTCTCAATGTTTCCAGATCTCCTTGATTTCATCAGTCTGGGTAGAGTATCCACTTGGATAGAATGAATGCCATGACACCATGCTTTAGTAGTCTATTTAATGACTTCCTATCCCGATGGTCATCTTACAGTCCATCTCATGCATTGTACTTAAAGGCTCTTCGGCTTAGTGCAGTGGTTTTCAAACTTCCTAATGCTGTGACCCTTTGATACTCATATGTGGGGGTATCTGCATGTGGCTGGATCCGCCTGGAGACAGAGAAGCAGTGTCTTGGTTCCTAAGACCATCGGAAATATGTGTTTTCTGATGACATTAGGCGACCCCTGTGACCCCTTTGAAAAGGTCGTTTAACCCCCAAAAGGGTTGCGACCAACAGATTGAGAACCGCTGGCTTAGTGGGATCTGGTTAAGTTCTACCATAACAGTTTTGAAGACCCTGGGGGGCGGGTCACCTCCAGGCTCTCATGAGTAATTGGAGTCAGGCTTTTGTTTTTCTGTTTTGTGTTTGTCCTTCATTTTCGAAGAGGACCATGGCATCAGGAAATGATGACATGAGTTGCAGTTGACTTTGATTTGAGTGAGGGAGGGCTGTGCAAGGTCTTCAACCTCACTTTCTCCTCGAGAGCCATCTGGGTCCAGTGACCAGATATTCACCAGGATGACTGGAGATGACCCAGGATGCAATGGGAGACCCTGGACCTTTAGTGAAGGAATAATTTACTAACAATTAATGCTGTTTAAAAATGGAATGAACTGTCTCAATAGGTAGTAAGTTCTCAATCAGGTAAGTATCCAAGGAAAAGCCGTGTGAATGTTTGTCAAGGATGCTATCGAGGTTATTCCTCTATTAACAGTGAGGTTGGATTAAGTGATTTCCAAGGTTCCCTTGAGCTCCGAGGTTCTATTATTCTAAATACAATACAGGAATTGGCTAATTATTCTTTTCTGAGAGCAGGCATCAGTTGGAGCTCAGTCTTTAGCCAGAGGACACATTTAAAATAACTAAGGACTCAGCACTACATAGAATTTCAATCAGAATGCATAGTCCCCCATGGGGCAGATGACCTGATCTCCCTCCAAACATGGAACTGCAGAGAAGGGTCTAGGCTTTCAATTTCAGGTCATTTCCCGTCTGTTAAATCCCCTAACTATAAAATGCTTCCCTTCCCTGGCACTTACTCATTAATCATTGTTACTATTATTATTAGCAGTAGTAGTAGTAGTATTTTCCTCCCTTGAGCAGGCCTGTCATTTTACTGTTATAGGCAGCTTCCAGTAAGGAAGTCCCCCTACCAATGAAAACTTGCTCTCAAATGTATAACCTTAAAAGGGTTCCCATTGAACTTATTCAATAAACCATTCAATAAACAACAGAACAAAATAAACCAAAATCTTTTCCTGGAGAAGTCAAGGGTGCTGTCTCTCACAGTGGATCATCTGATTCTAAGGTTGCTTTCTTTCCACTGAACTGTGCCAGAAAAGTCAGAAGAGAGTTCTCATTTGTATCAGGACACTTGGACAGAAGGGGATCTGGAACTGACCACCGCTTGTCAGCAGTTGTTGCTCTTCAATCCTTTTTCAGTCCTGTCCAACCCTGTGTGACCCCATGTGGAACTTTCTTAGCAAAGATGCTGGAGTGGTTTGCCTTTTCCTACTACAGCTTATCTTAGAGATGAGGAAACAGCTAAACAAGGTTGAGTGACTTGTCAGTCACCATTGGGTGAGTGGGCAGAGCACTGGGCCTGGAGTCAGGAACACCTGCTTTAAAATCAGGCCTCAGAATATTCACTAGCTGTGTGACCCTGGGCAAGTCATTTAACTTCTGTTTAACTTAATCCACTGGAGAAGGAAAAGGCAAACCACTCCAGCATCTTTGCCAAGAAAACTCCAGATGGGGTCACAAAGAGTTGGACAAGACAGAAACGACTCAACAGCAACAACAACAGCAGCAGTTGCTGGATCCAAACACAGCCAGAAAGAGAGTTCCCATTTCAGAAACCCGGAGGCTGCCCCAGATAGAGTCTGCTCAGCAAAGTGATTAACTGGAATCACCGAATTCACAAGGACCAACCTGGGGTGGGGGGGGGGGGGGAGTGAGTGTGTGTGTGTGTGTGTGTGTGTGTGTGTGTGTGTGTGTGTGTGTAGAAAGGCTGGGGGTGGGGTACTGCTTTCTGATAGGATAGAGAGACAAGGGATCAAGTAGAGATCCACAAGGAAAAATGATGGCTGAGCAGGTTGCTTCTGGAGCCCAGGAAGGCAGCAGCCACCGCATACTGCCTGTGAGGCTGTTTATTTTCCAGTTCACTGCACCGTCCAAGGACTTCATTGTTTAACATTCATTCATAAGCAACCCCTGTCACCTGGCAGGGCAGGATAAATTAGAAGTGGGTGTCATGGGGGAGAACGAAGAGGCACCCCCAGTGGAGCATCAGAGATTAAGTGCAGCCACTTTCAATCAGGCAAATTAAAAGGGAAAGAGAATCCAGTGAGACCAGAAGGGAGGAGGGAGCACTGGAGATTGCCAAAACTCTCCTTTCTAACTTGCTCTTCTGTGGCCTGGCCCCAGCTAGGCTTTCCAGGGCTCCTTCCTGCCTCTGGGTGGCATATCACATAGGGTCCCACATAGGAAAATGGAGGAAGCTGAGCAGGTATACCAGGAAAATGTCAGGCTCCAGAGACCCCTGCTAGAAGCTAATGGAGTTGGGGCAAGTGGAAGATGAGGAATCTGGGTCAGCAAATACAGATAGTCCATATGAGGTGGTATGGAGTAGGGGTCCCCTTGTCCTGCTGTTTAGCTCATGGATTTAAAACTCATTGCAGATTACTGCTGTCTTCTGGGAGGCAGATCTCTTTTTAAACATCTTTTTGTCAATTTTCATAGGATTGAGTAGAGAGCTAGGAGAGACTTCAGAGGTCATTTTATCCAGTCCCTCATTTTGCAGATGAGAAGACTGAGTCTCAGGTTACGGGGCTCACGAAAGATCAACTGCCTCCTGCCCTGTGTGCCCTCCGTGCTGAGAAATATAATAACTCCAGGACAGAACATTTCCCAGGAAGAGAATGCTCACAAGAGTTTGAGTGGTCCCAGCCCATCATATCCAAAAAGGTCACCCCAGCAAATTTCTAAGGCTAATAAATCTGTGCCCCCTGCCAAGAAGCAACGAATAATGTCAAGAACGCGTGACTTTCAAACCAATCTGGCTCTAAGCTAGTTGTTTCAAAGGATCTCATGCTGCCAAATGAAATGATAATAATGTCCCTTTACATTGGTGTAGTGTTTTACAATTTATTGTTATTAGCTTATATTTTACAACACTTTATGGTTTAATGCCATTAAAAGAAAAACATTTATTAAGTGCATGTCACACGCTTTGCAGTATTCTCATTCCAGAAGATAGAGAGCCTACCTTGACATCAGGAACATCTGGGTTCCAGTTCTACCCTGATATACTGGTGTTGTAACTCCCTATAGGCTACTTAGCCTCTCAAGTATACCAAGCAGCTAAGACTATAAACTGTTGGTATATATACCCCTTGCATCAGGAAAGGAGAATTTTTCCTCAACAATGAAGTCACAGGCCAGGTCTTAAAACAATAAAAACAAAACCAACAAAACAAAATATCCATGCAAGGCTCTATGCCAGGTCATAGGGAAACAAAGAGGACCAAAAACATAATTTTTTTTAAGTCGCTACTATTAAGGACCTTCCACTCTAACAGGGTGATACAGCATGTAATGTCCATAAAAGTCCATAGATAAGTTCATAAAAGATAATCTGAAGGACAGGGTGCTTATAACTAAGAGATCGGGAAAACCTTTCCATTTACAAAGCAGATGTCTCACAGCAAGCCTATAAGGCAGGTAGTATGTGTATTATTATTCATCCATTTTACAGATGGCAGAACTGAGGGTCAGAGAGGTCGACTGGCCAAACAACAGCCATGATCAAATGACACAACCAGTAAATGGAAGTGCAGAAAAAAAACAAACAAACCTGGGCCTTCTTACTCTCTAAGTGCAGTTAAACATTCCTTCCAACATACTTCGGTGCTTCTACTGTCCCCATGATGCCTATCCTCATCTAAAGAGAAAAGAGAGCCGAATATGTGGGAAAACAACACAGTCTTTCCCTTCCTCTCTTCCTACCTCCTCTGCTCTCATTTCTCTTTTCTTTCCACTTAATCCTTGATGGCATATAGGGGGATGCCATGGATTGCTTAGTAATTCAGAAGCACAGAATAAAGGCTCCAACTACAGCAGGCAGAGGAGAAAAGTCATTGATCCTTGGGCACCAGGCATGAAATTAGCCAAAGCCTTATGTTCCCTATCCAGAAAGGGACATTTGAGCTCAGCTCACTGAGCTGTGACTAGGCTCATTCAAAATGGGATGCCTTCCCCCTAAGCATACCTTCTCCATTTGGCTCCCCATCGACCCAGCCCACTTCAATGAGATACAAGTGGGCACATGTGTCCCCCAACCATATAACCTTCAATCTTTATCCCTCCCTTTCCCTTTCCCCCCATATTTCTCTGTCTCTCTTCTTCCTCCTCTCCACTCCCCCTTTCCCATCCCCTTGTCTCTCCCCCATCATTTTCTGTCTCTCTTCCTCTCCCCCTCTCACTCCTTCCTCTCTGTCTCTCCTCCTCTCCCCTCTCTCTGTTCTCCCTTTCCCCTGTCTTTCTGTCTCTGTTACACACACACACACACACACACACACACACACACACACACACACACGCCCCTACCTGCTTTCACTCTGTGGAATGCAGACTACCAACTTCTTGAGTATGAGTACTACCTGCATCTCTGACTTTCTTATTCCTTTCCACACAATCCATGCCTGAAGTCTAGCTTATATCTGGATAAACAGTACGTAGTCAATAACCATGGATTGATTGAGATGCTTGTCTTTCTGCCTCCCTGTCTACCTGTCTTCCCTCAATGCCCTGCAACTCCATCCATTGTTAGGCATTTGAAGATAAGATTTTTCTTTCAGACATTACTCAGCAAGACAATCATCTGCTGGTGTAAAATAATAATTAATTATAATAATAATAATAATAAAAGGACTTTAAAGACAGAAAGTTTAAAAAAAAAAATGGGAAGGCCTAGTCATGGGTCCTCCAGACATAAGATATAAAAGGGTTGCTCCATTATTTCTTACCATTAAGAAGCAACATGAGATTATAGAATACATACTGACTTGGTAGTCAGGGTCTGAATCCCAGCAATGGCACATAATATCTGGGTGGTCATGGGAAAGTAGCTCCATTTCTCTAAGACTAGATCTCACTGCAGCACTACATGACAGTGCTGCAAAATGTAAGAACTAGTAGGTACTTCAGAGCTCGTATAGTCTCACTTCCTTCATTGAGGCAGCCTGGCACAGTAGAGTCAGTACTGGACTCGGGATTCTGGAAGACTAACACTGAGATTTCTACACAGACACCATAAGCACAACCCTGTTATTTCTCTTTTTTGTATCTCAGATTTTTCATCTGCAAAAGGGAAATAAAAGTCACTATCGGACAAATTTTATTTTTAAGGATCAATTGTTATCATTTAAAGTGTTTTGCAAATGCAAGCTTTTTTCAGTAAAGGAAATTTAGGTCCTAGAGCTTAAATAATTTGCCTAAGCTCACATAGCTAGCATATAGCAAAGCCAGAATTCAAGTCAAGGTGTTCTTGTTCCAATTCCAGTGCTTTTTGTCAATAAGTTATACAGAGAAACATGAAAAAAATAAATAAATGAATCTATGCAAAGCAAATCAGGGCCAAGAAAACAATATACACAATGACTACACTGATGGAAATGGAGAGAACTACAATAGAACAATAAAGCTGAGTGTCGGGAAATTATGATGGCCTCTGTGTAGAGGGGGAGGTGTGAGGGCTTACAACACTATTTATTATGTCAATTATGGTTGATGTGTTGATTAGTTTTGCTGAACTGTGTTTTTATTTCTGTTTTAAAAAAATCTTTGTTATACACGAGCAGAGAGAGAAAGATACACTGAGAAATGTGTTGAGGACGTAAAATTAAAAGATATCATACATTTTTTTTAAAATGTGAGTTATATTTATCCTCCTCCATAAAAACACATCAAAGGCCTTTTCTTTATAAAAGGAAAAAAAATTAAGTCACCAGGAGGCCAAACTGATTTTCCAAACATACCCTGGGGTGAAGAATAACTTAGAAGAACACTGCTGAAAAGGGCTTTCGGGATCATCTGGTTCAACCTTTTCATTGCATAGAACAGGAAACTGAGGCACAAAGATCCCCCACTATGAGGGTGGGGTCAAGTTTAAAGCAAAGCTCCCTGAATTCCAGCATCAATTTTTCTCCCCATTAACTACCCCCTGCTTCCCCCTCTATTTGATCTTGACAGAAAAAAGAACAAAAGAGAGCAGCCGGGATGTGTGTTTAACAGTGCTCATAAATTCCAGCAATATTAGTAACACACACCAGCTTCAGAGAACAAATTGACACTGAGTGGTGGCAGCCTGAGAGGGTATGTATGAGGTCTGGTTCACACACACACACACACACACACACACACACACACAC
>CM053581.1:263244346-263268447 GCA_028627135.1 Pseudochirops cupreus | reverse complement strand
AGCTGACTTTGGTGGGGAGTATCTTTGTGTGCGTTTTGGAGTTCTAGGATTGGTTTAGAGTCCTGTTTTATGGGTATTTTGGAGTGGCTATGTGAGAGCTGCGATATGTTGCTGCTGCTACACCACCATCTTGGCTCTGCCCCCCCTGTCATATGATATCTTAAAAACCTATCTCGTCTTATTTTTCTCCAAGGCTAAGAATATCTGAAAGACCAAGCCGGGTGTCTGTCTCTATCTAGTTGTCATTTCTCTGCCCCCTCCCCTGACCCCCTTGATCAAGGCTCCTAGGTTTCCTCTTGTGTATTTCTCCCATTTTTTCTTGCTCTTTATAATAAAACCTTACAATTTCACATGGTTTGAAAACTGAATTAGCCACTGCTTCAGCCCTTTTCTATTTACTTATCATCAGGGCCAAACAAAGTCCTCCTCCAAGAAGCCTCTGATTCCCTAGGTGCTGTTAGCCCTAGCCATGATGCATAGCCAGCCCACCAGGAGGATTAATAAATTAACATTTGCAAGGGGCTTTGAGCTCCACCAGGCAAGGTGCCTTCCTTTGTACATGAATTATCACCATCATTACTCTTTATTTACAGCCTTTGAGCTAATTTCCAAGCTATACAGCTGTGCGCCTATCCCAACCCATTTGAACTAATTTGCGAGAAACATTTTTGAGTTATTGTCGCCCAGATTAAGTCATCTGTGATCCTTTCATCCGCTAACTTTGTAATTCTGTGAAAAGCCTGATGCAATTTGTACTTTTTACAACCCTTGGTCCTGTGTTGTCTCATAATTCCTTTGTCTTCTACAGCATTGTCCAATTTGTTAATACTTGTTTGTATAAAAGCAATAAAAAGGTATTTCTCCTTCTCCCTCCTCTCAATAAGAAGTTCCTCCTTGACCCATCATTCTTAAAGCCCAGCTTTCATGTATTATTTTTCTTCTCTTTAAAAAAGATCGATATGGAATTTGCTGTTGCATCAGGGGAGAAAAGTAAGATTTCTTATTCTACTGTCTCTAAGAAATAATAATAATAATTATAAGTTATTCAGTAAGGGTTGGTGAATTCCTTGAATATTTCTAGGATTCATGTCATCCAGACCTGCTGATTTGTGTATTTCTAAAAATCTCTAAGTATTCCCTTAACCACTCTCTGTCATTCCTATTTCTGCAAGATCTTAATTACTTCCTAATTGTCCACATTTCTTTTCATTTTTTTCTTGCGAAAGACAGGTTTTAAAAGATAGGTTCAGGATCTCTGCCATTTTAGAGTCATTATTAATTTCCTTCTTTCCTCATTATTAGAGGGGAGAACATTTGAGTTTTCTGTATGATTTCCCACCTGGTTTCTTAGTAACAGCTCTCCCTGGCCTCAGCCTCTCTTTAATCACATTTAACCTTCAAAGGTTGTTCTCTTGAAAATGATGCTAGGCCCTTCTCTCTCCCATATCGCAGATTTCTCCATTCTCTATGTCATAATCTGACCAATACTCAAGACTGCCCTGAATCTTATTTCCTTAATCAGAGAAAGTTGGGTGTGCTATGTTCTTCTCATCTTGCGTATATAACCAGATGAATAATTATTCGTATCACAAGAACATTACACTTAGTAAAGAGTCTCTAGTGTCTCTAAGTTCTATCGAATCAAGTCTCAAGTGGATGGCCTGGTATAAAGCCTTTATAATTCTGAGATAGGGTGGTATAATGGAAAGAATACTGGAGTCAGAGGTCTTATCTTCAAATCCCACCTCTCATACTTACTGTGGGACCATAGGCAAGTCTCTTAGCCTCTTTGTTCCTTAGTTTCCTTATTTGTAAAATGAATGTGCTGAAGTAGATGGCCTTGCAGGTTCCTTCTAGCTTTAGATCTATGAGATTTGAGATAACTTGTTCCACACTGTTTTGATCAGTGTTTAATGAATAATACTTTTAGAAGTCCCAGGGGTGAAGGTACAGTTACTATGTTAACACAAAGAAAGACTTCAGACTTTAGTTGGTATGGAAGTCCCCACTGTCATCTGGTACATAACATAAGGGTGGTTAGCATTCATCTCCTCCAACCCCTCCAAATATGGGTTTGTTTGTTTTTCCCCCATAGTAGACTATTTGTCCTTCTTGGTTTATTTCCATCTGCTCTTGATAGTACTTTCATCATACAAATTCTCTCTCCCTGATACAAGTATATAAAACAGATTGATCATCCTACATTCTTTACTCAGTTTTCATAGAAGCATGGGCAGTTTTAGCTAGCACAGAGCTTAAAGATTATCTTGTCTGACAGTCTTCTATCCCTTTCCCCCTCCTGTGCCTTTTGTGTGTGTGTGTGTGTGTGTGTGTGTGTGTGTGTGTGTGTGTGTATGTGGAGGGGAGGTCTGAACTGATGAACTGTGAGTTTGGAAACTCCCTTCATTTATGTAGATAGGGAACCAGCTTATAACTTTATAGGATTAGGGACATGCCTGGGTCATTGAAAGGCAAAGTTAATGGCTTGAACCCAGGTCTTTTGGTCTTTATACAATACTGCTTTATCTTATAGAGAAGGATTCTGATACCCAAAGAGGGGAAGTAATTTACCTAGAGTCATAATACTAATAAGACTTACACCTAGGTCTTCTAATTCCAGGTGTAGTACAATTCCTATTATATCTCAATTTTCCCTTTCCTTGCCCCCCTCCTGTTGCATTTCTTTTACGGGTGTAATAGTTGATATTGCATTTAGTTGGCAAACATCTCACATTTCATTATTTCCTGTTTTCCTTGATAGAATGTAACTTCCTTGAAGACAGGGACTATCACACTCTTTGCCTTTGTATCTCTAGCACCTAACAAAGGGTCCATCATAGCCTCTTGATAAGTGTCTATTGATTGGTTGGTAATAGAGTGACCTCATTTTAGGTTTGCCTGCTTTGTTTGGTTGGGTAGTGAATTACTCATTAGTGGAATTGTATAAATGGTGATAGTATAACCATTTGCTTGGTATGCTTTTAGAGTATATTCATGTCCAGCTGTGGGTTGGACTAGATGGTCTGTGAAGCACTTTCTAACTTTCTTTATGATTCTGATAATAAGTGAAGAACATTACCACTAAATGCATAAATTAAACCCCAAATAGTCCAAGTACTTGTCATTTCTCTGCATTGGTGACAGGGTCCCACCCTTATCTAGAACCTAGCTACTCAGTCCCTCGTATGAATAGGGAGAATTGTTGAATCACCAAATCTAAGATCAGCTCTTTGTTTTCTGTTGGCTTCCCTAGTTTCTTTCAAGTCTCAGCTAAAATCTTACCTCCTAGAAAAGCACTTTTTTTTCTGATCCCTCTTAAAGCTAGTGCCAGTTTATCTGGTATATATCTGGTTTATACATAGCTGATTGTATGGTGTCTCCCCCATTAGACGGAGCTCTTTTACTTCAGGAATTTTTGCCTTTTCCCATTCTTTCTATCTCCATCACTAAGCACATTGCCTGGAATTTAGTAGGAATTTAATAAACACTTGTTGACTTACTTTGTTTTCACCAAATTTCTGTAAGATTTGCTGACTCTGTTGTGCAAAGGATTGAGCACTGGGCTTAGAATTAGGAAGACTCACCTTTATGACTTCAAATCCAGCCTCAGTCACTTACTAGCTGTATGCCTCTAACCATGTCATTTAACCCTGTTTGCCTCAGTTTCCCCATCTATAAAATGAGCTGCAGAAGGAAATGACAAACCACTTCAGTTATCTCTGGCACGAAAACCCCAAATGAAGTCATGAAGAGTCAGACTTGACTGAACAACAAGAGAAAACAGTCTTTTACTAATTTGAGTTTTGTGGTTTCTCCCTCCTTTAGCTCACCCTCTGGGGAAAGTATTAATGAGCCATTAAATGACCAAAGGGCAGCAAGAGAAATAAGGAGGCATGATGGACTTGGATAATCTACAAATTAGACATTCATTCACTGAATAATTATGTTGCTTGGATTTGAATGTTCTTACACAATCTGCCCCTGGGACTGTACAATAGGCTTCTCAGTTTCCATATTGGGAATAGATACTGAATAATCTTCACTACCTCTAGCAACTTTTCCATCTATTGTGAAGATAACTCTCAAAGTATATTCACTCCCCATTAGGTCATCATGATCTCTTGTCCTCTTTCTAATGGATTGGAAGCACACTTAAAGAAATAGAGACACATTCATGCAAGGCTAGGAGATGTGGCATGGTGTAGAAGAAAGGGGAAAGGGCTAGATACCAGGAAATTTAGATTCTAGTTCTGGGTTTGCTACTGACTGCTTTCTCAACTGCTTAATCATCATCATCTTCAACATCTTCATCATGATCCCCATAATTACCATCAAGTTCTTGGCACTTTTTGAAAAACATTTTATGCATAACATCTTATGCTGTCCTTACAGCAACTCTAGGAGGTAGGTGCTATTATTATCACCCCTTTACAAATGAGGAAACTGAGGTAGGCATAGGTTTAGTGTCTTGCCCAGGATCACATAGTTATTAAATTTCTGAGGTTGGATGTGAACTCAGGTTATTAAGTTTCTGAGGTTGGATGTGAACTCAAGTCTTCCTGACTCCAGGTTCAGTTTTCTGTACACTGTCCCACCTAGGTGACTCTAGAGTTGGATTAGATAATCTTTTAGATCCATTCCAGCTATGATATTTTGTGTTGAAGCTCCTTACAAATCTAATATCCCATGGGTCTATATTCTGTGTCTGCTTTGCCATATAGTGTTGACTGCCCCAAATCTTGCTATATTATTGGTCATCACAAATGATGCCTTTACTAATAACAGATGGGAAAGTATTTTAAAAGTAATAGTGCTATTGCTGTTTAAGTTCCGTCTTTTTTCCCACATATTCCTTAAATTAAATTAATACTGATATGTGGTACAATATTGTAGGCCCTTTCTAGTCATACTTTGGAATGATCTTGGATTGGGATAGAAGTCTCCAGAGTATGTTCCTGGTATCTAGACCTTGTTCTCCCTTGTCCAACAGAGTGTGTGACCCAGTCCTAGCTGTATTTATAATGTCTTAAAAGAATATTCCAGAGCTGGTTGCCATCCATTCCATTCAAAAAATAAGAGAGGAAAGCAGGAAGCTAGGGAGGATGAGCCATGAAGGCCTTTATGACCTTGATCAGTTGTTAAGAATAGGCTCATAGATTTAATCTGGCAAAGGACTTTAGGGACCATCTATTCATCAACTCCCTCCCTGTATAGAAGTGGAAATCAAGGCCTGAAGAAATTAAATAATTTGCTGAAGATCATACTTATTAAGAAATGGAATGAAGTAGAAAAATCTAGAACATTGATCCACCCTGTATTCCTTTTTTGTACCCATGTTGAGCCTCACCTTACCTTTATATAAAATACCTTCCTTTAAATATTATCTGTTAAGAAGAAAAAAAAATTTCTCCCTCTCAATTTACCTTGGATCACGTCCATGAGACACTCATCCCAGAACTCTTTCCTCATAGAAGCCCAGAGAAACTAAATAACCTGCCTGAACTTACTTAGTAAGTCTGTAGGAGGTCTTAGCCACCTTCCTCAAAGACCTTCACCTCCAAGACTGTAATTATTGATGGTAACACCCCAATCCCACATCATTTCCTTTGATCTTCACAACATCCTTGAGAGGGCATGGCTAGAAAATTGTTCATATTAAGAATCTCTTGGGGTTTGGTAGACCACAAATGGATTAAGTGTTTGCTGTGGTAACCAAGAAAGCCAGTCTGATCTTCAGCTACATGAAAAGAAATGTAATTTCAAGGACAAAGGAGATAATTGCCCAACTATACTCTCTCCTGATAACTTCATGCCTAGAATGTGGTATAAGGAAGGATATTGACAATATGAAATAGATGCAGGATAGGAGACCCTGGGTGCCAAAGAGATCAGAGACATGCCATATGAAGATCAGTGGAAGGAACTGGGGGGGGAGGGGCATTTATCCAGGGGAAGAGAAGAGTAAATTCAGGGTGCAGGGAGAGGGCTTGGGGCTGCTTCAAGTATTTGAGATTGTAAACTTAAAAGCTGGAAGGAATCTTAAAGGTCGTCTAGTTCAGCACCTTCATTTTATGTATGAGTGATTAAGGACCCCAAAGTCTAAACAACTTGTCCAGTCACAGAGGTCATAAGTGGTAGAACTAGGATTCAAACTGGTGTCCTTTGACTCCAAGCCTTATACTCTTTTTCTCTGAACCACACTGCTTGATTTGATGCACTGTATTGTTGAAAAGAAATTAGATTTTTTACCCCTTGGTCCTGAAGGCAAAGGTAGGAACAATAGGTGGAAGGTAAAAGATGGTCACTTTTTAGAGATATTTTTCTCATACCACTTCTCAGAAGTGGCATTGTCCACCTTAGGTGGGCCTGTGGGGCTTTTAAGTAGAGGCTGGATGATCATTTATCAGGGATGCTGTAGAGGGGAATGCCTACTCCCAAGGTGGGATACAAGCCCTTTAATGTCCCTTTACACTCTGAGGTTCTGTAATAACCCTGTGAAGTAGATAGAATGGGTGGTGTCATCTTCATTTAATGGACAAACATCTCCAGAGAAGAGGATAAGAGCATTTAAGTACATAACAAAGAGGAAACCACGAGGATTCCCAAGCTCGTCCTTTTAGAATAATAGTATCTAACAGTTACCTGAAGTCAGGAGGACCTGAGTTCAAATCCAGCCTCAGACACTTGACACACCTACTAGCTGTGTGACTTTGGGCAAGTCACAAACCCAATTGCCTTGTCTTCCTCCCTCCAAAAAATAGAATCATAGTATCTATATCTATCTATCTATCTATCTTTTATCTATCTATCTTTTATATATCTGGAGGTTGAAGGAATCTCAAAGCCTATTGAGTATGACACCCTCATATTACAGTTTAAGAAACAGAGGCCTGTCTTGTCCCTTGTACTTGACTCTGCAACTCTGCTGATTCATCCCAACCTCCCTTGCCAGGGCTCAGTGAGGCATCCCCCATGATGGGGGAGAAGCAGTTTGATTGATTTTGTTCTGTGTTCACTGCACACGATGAAAAGTGTTTTTTTTTCCCTTTTAGTCTTGGGAATTATATTTTTCTTGGAGTCTTGCTAATGGAAAGCACTGAACCAGATTCTCTCAAATTGAATTTGGCTGCCTGAACTGTCAGACCACCCCCCTGCACTCATATTTATGCTACATAGTTGTCTGGGGGCATCCAGGACTGTATTATGAATGGATAGGTGAAGGTAATGTAAGGGGAGCTGCTAGAGTTTGAGGACCCCCCCTCCCAGCAGGCCCCTCTCTCTATCCCAAAATGTACATCCATGTAGCAGATTGTAAGTGATACTGCTTTGAGATGAGGGTCCTTTCCCAAGAGGTTTAGACACTACAATAGATTTTATAGTCAAAAGCAACTCTATTTAATATTTGTATATTGTTACATGCCCAGTGCCTACTACTGGGCATTCTTCTCACAGAAACAGGGAAATTTGGGAGTAAGCTCAACAGGTATATTTCAGATAGGTCATATGAAGCTAGACACAACAACATCAGATGTTTCAATAATGTTCCATGTATTTTCTCTAATTTGATCCCCACAGTTAAACTTGTGAGTGTAAGTATGGGTATTAGTACCTCCATTTTAGAGATGAGAAAACTGAGACTGCAAAGTTGAATTACTTGCTTAGGGTCATACATCAAGTTTCATAGGTGGCATTTAAATCTAGACTTCTTTGTCTCCAAGTCTAGCATGTTCCTTCTCCTACAACAATTCCATTCTTGTTGCCACATAATCTGTTAGTCCTGATGCTGAAGAAGTAATGGCCATTACCAGAGACTGACACAAACATCACACGATGATGACACTCAGGGAGAAGATGGACATCTCACAACTACAGGTATCATCACTTGAACTCTTCTCATCTTCAAGGTCTTCCTTCACTACACTTACATCTGCAATTATTGGACATTGACCTGTTCAGTAAAAGATATGCAACTTCCCTTCCCTTTTATGGACGCCCCATAAACCCCCCTTGGCAGAAGTGCATTGCTCTCAGCCTTCCTTTAGTTCAAGAATTGCAGCCCCACTGCGCCAGGAGGGTCCCAGGGGATTCTCTTCTGTGGCATTCGATACCTCTTCCATGTTTGCACCCCACAGCACTTCATTCCTCCAGATGTGCTAATAGGTTACAGGAAAGAACAGTTAGCAAATCTATTCATTAAAGCCAGCTTGTCCTTCTGTGGACAATTGTGATTGTTTAAATAACTTATACTGCCTATCTTTAAAGTTTTTAGTCCCCAGAAGCACATGGTAATGAGTTTCGAAATTTCCTCTCTAACATGTTTGAACCTCCTATCTTGAATTTGACAGCTAGGGACAGAAGCCCAATCAATACTTTCCTATGCTGAGAGCTGCATGTAATTAAAGCATAAGGTCCTAAGCTGACAAAAGACTGTCATTCACATTGATGTATAAACATGACCTCAATTCAGAAAGTTGCTGTTTTTCTCTGTTAAATACAGTGCATCACATTGTAGTCTATTGGCCCATAGGTCTAATATAACATCTTTAGTTTTTGGTAGACAGAATTAAAAGACTGAATCTGTTAATATTATCAATAATGCTATGTTGCTACTGTTATTAGTAATAAATTTAAACAGTAGAAAATTAAGCACGAGGAATCTCTGTGGTTACTTAGGAAGAAACATATGAAAAATAAAATACTATACGGGCCTGATGATACCCATGAATTTTCTAGAAATCATATGTCTATAAATGTACCAGCATTTGTAGCATGATAGCACAGTAGATAGAGTGCTGGACCTGGTGTCAGGAAAGCTCATCTTCCTGATTTCAAATCTGGATTCAGATACTTTACTCGCTGTGTGACCCTGGGAAAGTCACTTAATCCTGTTTGCCTCAGTTTCCTCATATGTAAAATGAGCTTAAGAAAGAAATGGCAAATCACTTCCAATATTTTTGCCAAGTAAATCCCAAATGGGGTCATGAAGGGTTGGATAAGAGTGAAAATGATTGAACATTTGTAGCACACGTTGCATCCACAAAGCTGCAATAATGTCTGAAGATCACAAGCTTCAGAAAAATAACATTATTCATTCTTGATTTAGAGAAACAAGCATGAAACTTAGTTGAAGTCGGAAGACATGGTTTTGAGGTGTCTAGCCTCACTAGTTGTGTGCCATTGATCAGTTCATTTACAATGCTAAACCTCAATTTCCTCATCTGTAAAATGGAGATAATATTTTGAGAAAGTGGCTGTGATTTTTTTTAATACTATATGATTTACAAAGATTCAGGAATTTTTAACTTCATTAGGGCCAAAGTCATGTTGGCATCTGCACTAAGCCCAGAGCAAACACGGTGAGCCATTGGGAGTGGAGGGCCACCAGACTGCTTAAGGAGAGGCGTACAGGCCCAAGTTCGAAAAAGGGAGTGGGTCAAAACTTCTCTGTAGATTGGTATCGGGATCAGGCCTATGAGTGGCTGCTATATTTCATCCTAAGAGAGATTGGGAGACATCATATTCATCATCACCTAATAATAGTAATTATTATATAATATGATAATGATTAACAGGCAGATAGAGCAGCAGAAGATGAATAAGACAAAGCCTTTGCCCTCAGAAGGATTCAAGAGGATACGAGAGCTATAAACAGGTGGTTATAATATAGCTCATCATGTTATATATTCTGAGAATAGTTCAAAGTTCTATATTAACACATAAAACTAAACAGGGAAAACTATCCTCTGGCTCTCCATTCAGCTTTGGTCATACTAGAAGACCCTAGGCCATGTTATTGCCTAAAGAACCTAACAGGATTATGGATTAGCAGCAGGAGGACGATAGTCATGGTCAGGTAAAAGTGTGAAAAACAGAACTGAGATTTGTGTATTTGTGTTTTCCTCTTTTGATTATATTCATGAATCGAATGAAGGGACTTGAGTTGCAAAGAAAAAGGAAAACACTTTTTGCCTGGCCTTCCAAATGATGAGCCAGATTTGGAGTTGTTTTATAAGAGTTCTTCATGGTGTCCGCCTTGGGGTTACCCACAGAGCAGTTTTGCCATTTTATGGGGTCCAAGCTCTGTTTCCTTGTTCTTAACTGCCTCTTTTTCTACCACCACAGTTTATGCCCCATCCTGGCATTATTTATCTTCCTCTCCAGCCTTTTATGAGGCACCTCATCAGCAGCTTTTGGAAAAACCAAGTAAATCACGTCTGCCTTTTATTTCATACTTGATTAAATTTGTCAGAGAACTCGTGCAGGTTCAAGAGGCACATATTTTTCCTCGCACACCAAGAGGCTGGCTCATCTGGCTCTTGGGCCTTCCTGGCTGGGTTTTATGTAAACTTTCCTTTGCCTACTCCTGGGCCTTGTGACCTAAGTAATGATGAATTTCTCTCTGTCGAAAAGGACCTATTAGGATTCATAGCATTTTAGAGAGAATATAGGGCAATCCCCAGTAATATAGTCAAAAGGGCACTGGACTGGGAGTCACAGGATCTGGGTTCAAATTCCAGCTGTGCTGCATGCCATTTGTGTGATCCCAGGTAAAATGATTGATGTCCTGTACATCATCTGTAACATGAGGGCAAAAGATTAAATGATCTTTAATGCCCCTTCTTAATCTGATCATAAGAGCACAGATTTAGAGCACGGGGGCCCTTGGGAGATCATGGACTCCATACTCCTCATTTTACAGAAGGAAGTCTGAGAACCTTGAGAAAGGAGACTTGACTTGCCCTTCAGAGGCAGCTGGGTGGTAAAGTGGATAGAGAGCCAGATTTGGAGACAGAGAGACCTGAGTTCAAATTCCTTTTCAGGCCCTTATTAGCTGTGTGAGTTATTTAACCTGTGTGCCTCAGCTTCCTCATCTATAAAATGGGGACGATAATAGCATCTACCTCCCTGAGTTGCAGAGAGAATCAAATGGAATCATATTTGAAAAAATTTTATAAACCTTAAAATGCTATGTAAATGATATTCTTATTGTCAAAGATCACACAGATGAGGAGCAGAGCTAAAATGCTAATCCAGGTCTTTTCATTCCAAATTCAGTGGTTTTCTACTGTGCAATGAAGTCTCATTAACACACATGTATATCTATATATGTATATATGCACATGTATACATATACATATGCATGTTAGGTGTTTATATTTGTGTGTATATATGTACATATAAATACATATATATATACACACATATATATGTATATATATATATACATATATATATACATATATATAAAACTGGTAAGATTGCATAGTGCTTTACAAGCCTTATTTTGCTTGAGCTTCACAACAACTCTGTTAGGTTGGTGCTTTGGTTATTATTCTGCCTATTTTATAGAGGATAAAACTGGATCTTAGAGAAGTTAGGTGAATTACCCAAGGTCACAGATAAGAAATACAAGAGATTGAATTTGAACCCATCTCTCCTGACCTCTTCTGGTTTCTCTTAGAGTGGTTTCAGTGTTGTGAGACTTATTGTTGCTTGGTTTGATATTCTCTGACATATTGGGGAAAGAGAGCTACTAATTAGCCTTATTAATCAGACAAGTCAGTTACCCCCTCTACGTATCAGTAAAATTAGGGTATTGAATTAGATCACTCAATCAACAGTCATTTATAAAGTGCTTTTTATGTCACTGGCACAATTAACTATTGTTGATACAAAGGAAAAGTAAAAAAAAAAAACCTGTCTTCAAGGAACTTACATTCTAATAGGGAAAGCACGTGTATACACACTATACATACAGATTTAGGTTGAAAATAGACTTGAAGAGGAAGACACAAGATACTAAGGGTGGAAAGGGTTTGGGGTGCAGAGGGGAAGAGACCAGGAAACAGCTCATGCAGAAGTTGGAATTTAAGTTGAGTCTTGAAAAAACCCGAGCACTGTAAAGGTGGATCTGAGAAGCAAGAGGAAAGGGAAGAAAAAAAAAAACAGCAGAAAGGCAAAGAGATGGGAGAGTGTTAGGTGTAAGATAAACTCTATTATTCCCCCCCCCCCCCCGGTTCATCTCCATACAACATATCTCTTTCTAGTGCCCTTGATATTGTGGTTGCTCTTTTCTGGACCTGCTCCTTAAATTCCAGAAGGTATACCATTGGCAGCTGGAAGTGAAAAAATTGCCTTGGAGAGACTATGACTGACATATAATAGATGAGGAATCAAGAAGAGATTACTACAGGGCAATCAAAGAAACTTAGGATACCTCCGTAAGTTAGCAACCATGTCCTTCCACAACCTCTCTGTTAGCATCCAGTCAGCAACAGAATTCCTGATAGGCTCATCAGTTGACCCAGTGTGATAATTCATATAGTGTTATGTTAATTCTTGGGCTTATTCTCATGCATTAATGAATAAGATGACTTTCTAGAGACTGAAATGACATATTGTGAAGTCTCCATAGAGGTGGTAGTGATGGAGCTTAGGTAAGGGAGTAGACAATCATGTGAGAGCACTGGCTAAGCAAGTTTCATTGACACCTTCTGATCTGGGCATTTCTTTTGGCACAGAGATCAAATGAAAGATGTGCTACAAAATGGCCTTTAATTCTGCCCTGACTCTTTTGCTCACATACCTCCAACTGCATGGAATATAAAGTGTGAGTGGACAATGGGGAGTGAAATAACCAATGATATTTTTTAATGGAGTATAAATGCTAATAACTGTAGGAGAGATGTTAAATCAATCCAGTTTTTGCTCCTGAATCATATTGGATTTGAACATAAAAGTTCACAACAAAGGGCAAATGTGTTTGGGGAGAGAAAATGGAATAAAGTCAGATTCTAGAACTTTGGTTAATTAGCAGAAGAATTCTGGCCTTACAAGAATTGTTGGAAAACAAATAAACTGAATTTGTGGTAGTGTTATTGTTCAGTCATTCTTAGTCATGTCTGATTCTCCATGACCCCATTTGGGGTTTTCTTGGCAAAGATTGCCATATCCTTCACCAGTTCATTTGCAAATGAGGAAATGAGACAAATAGGGTTAAGCGATTTGCTCAGGGTCACATAACTAATATGTATCTGAGGCTAGATTTGAACTCAGGAAGATGAGTCTTCCTGACTCCACGTTTGGCACTTTATCCACTGTGTCACCTAGCTTCCTATAATAAACTGGCTTGATAAACTTTTTCCTTCAAATTGTCTTCGTGATATACACCTGACTTTCAGAGGGCAACAATGAAACAAGTTTTTTCTGAGGTTTTTTTTTTCGTTTTGAATAGACTCACTTTAAAAAAAAAAACACCTTTATTGTCCTTCTTTGGAAAACTGGAAAACGAATTTTTATTCCTCAAATCTTGCAGGGTTTAAATCCCCAGATGACTTTAAATCCTGGCTAGGCCTAAACTTTCACAGCATTTTATAATTGTAGATAAGTGGATTGTGGATAAGTCCTTTGACGTTAAGAAAGTAGGGTGTGGTGGACACAACATTTCAGAGATATGGATGTTTAATGGCTAACTTGCCTGATGCTCAATGGAGCAGCTGGGCATCAAGCATAATCATTCTTATTTTATACTTGGGTGAAACTGAGGCTTGGGAAACTTTCTCCCTACCTTACAGAGTAATTGTGAGGAAAATATTTTGTAAACTTTGGAGAGACATGTAAATAAACATGAGACAACAGTAAAGACAATTTGTCTCTGTCAAACAAAGAACAACAATGAGATTGTGATTGTTAGTAAGGCTGCGTAAGACCCTACAGTGCTGGGCGTTGGGGTAAATTAATCTATTGACAAGCATTTATTAGTTCCCTCTGTGTCCATCACTGTTCTAGGTGAAGACAAAGTAAAAAAAGAAACAGTCTCTTCCCCCAGAGAGTTTGCATTCTGTCAGGGGAAATAATATATGAACATATAAGTAAATACAGCATTTATATAAAATAAATTTGAGATAAATTTTGGGATGTGGTAGCAGCACCAGCAGCTGGAGACATCTTGAAGGAAGCTAACCATTCCAAGATGAGCATATTCCAAACGTAAGGACAGCTGGCATAAAGATACAGAGATGGGAGATGAAATGCTCCTTGCAAAGAACAGCAAATAGAGCAGTTTAACTGGACGACAGAGTGCGTGAAGAGGAGAAATGTTTAATAAGTGTGGAAAGGAGGCCTAAGGGAGTTTGTGTAAGGCTTTAAATACCAATCAGAAGCATTGGCATTTAATTCTACAGGCAATAGGGAGCCATTTGAACTTCTTGAGCAGGAGAATAGCATGGTAAGACCTACACTTTATTTTTAAAATTATTTTAAAATTTATTTCATTAAATATTTCCCAATAAATGTAAAAAAACCCCAAAACATTCATTTTAAAAAGTTGCATTCCAAATCCTCTTTCTCCTTCCTGCCCCTCCCCTCTCTTTGACAAGGCAAACAACTTGATATCTATTATTACACATGTGAAGCCATGCAAAACATTTCCACATTAGCCATGTTACAAAATAAAACAAGCAAAACAATAAAAAGAAGGAAAGTTTTTAGAAGTGTGCATTCAAAGTTCATCAGTTCCTTCTTTGATGGTGGAAAGCATTTTCCATCACGGGTCCTTTGAAATTGTCTTGGATCATTCTCTTGAATGGAGCAGCCAAGTCATTCACAGTTGATCATCCTTACAATCTTGCAATTACTGTGCACAATTCTCTTGGCTCTGCTCATTTCACTTTGCATGAGTTCATATAGGTAGGACCTATACTTTAGGAATTTATAAGCCATGTATAGCATAGATTAGACTAAGAGAAGACTTGAGCCAAGGGGACCAGTTATGAAATCTGAGCTGAATTATTGACTAGGTGAGTAGAGAGAAGGAGAAATATATGAGAAATGCTTACAGGGCCTGGCAAATGATTGGATTTGAGGGAGGGAGGAAAGAGGTGATGATTTTAAATCTAAGTGACTACTAGAAAATAGTGGGGCTTTGCCTGCTGGCTCTGAAGACTCCTACTTGTGGGCTCAGACCCTGGTGAACTTCGTGATGGTATCCCTGCTACCCAGCTCTTTAGCTAAGATGGCCCTGAGCAGAACTGCACTCAGCAATATAGGGACCAGGCAGTCATATTTTTCTTTCTTCTATTGACTATTGCTAAGGTGAAGCTTCTCATTCTCACCCCTCCTAAGCACCAGAGAGCCCCGTCCTCTGGATATGCCCATGCCCCTCTCCTGCCCGGAATGATAACGACCAACCTTCTGTGTATAAGGTTTTGTAGCTAGAACATTGAAAGGGGTCACTGGAGTGGCAAGTCTTATTTATCTTTTTCCCCATTGGAAGAGTCCCAGGAATAAGAATTTATTCAGGATGTTAGGCCTAGCCAGGATTTAAAATCATCTGGGGATTTAAACCCTGCAGGATGTGAGGAATAAAAACTAGTTTTCCATTTTCCAAAGAAGGACAATAAAGGTGTTTTTTTTTTTAAAGTGAGTCTATTCAAAAGAAAAAAAAAACCTCACAAAAAACTTGTTTCATTGTTGCCCTCTGAAAGTCAGATGTATATCATGTAGACAATTTGAAGGAAAAAGGAAGTAAACATTTAAGATCCTTGGAATCCTTGGTGAGTCACAGAGTGCAAGGCCCACTTTTAAAAATGCCCTGCTGCCATGAAGGGTTTTGGAAACATTGAGTGTTCTACACTTCTTCCTAGGTCCCCACTTTAGTACCAATATTGCTATTACTGCTTCACGGCTCTCATCCCCTAAGTTTTGAGTCACTAAACCAAGAATTCAGATCCTGCCACAGACCCTTCCTAGTTATAGGACTCTGGGCAAATTACTTACGCTGTCTATGCCTCATTTCCTCCATCTATAAAATTTCTGTCCTTGACCTTTCTGTCAAGAGGTTGGAGCTAGGTTTTATTATCAGTCTGTCCAAGTCATGACTGGCCATGCCATTGGGCAGAGTCCTGGGACCTTCCAAAGTTATTTCCCCTCCCATGATGGTGGTCATTCTGCAGATCCTTCTACTCATTTTACTCGGCATTACTTCTTACAAGTCCTTAAGAGTTCCCTTATGGCTCTAAATCTGTGACCATATGATCTAATGTTAACTGTCATTACCTATGGGCAGAAAAAGCACAATTTATTTTATTATGACCTTGACAATAAGCATTCTTATTGTAGCTCTTGGTACTAACCTTCTAGTGCAGGGGAGAAGATTCCAAATTTGGAATAAGAAGACAGGTCCAAATCCCAGTTCTGCTACTTATTACCTGCTGGTCTTGAGGCAAATCATTTACCTTCTCTGGACTTCATTGTTCATTTATATATCTATATTCATAGATAAGGGGGTTGGAGTATATGATCTCCGAGGGCCCTTCTACTTCTAAATCTATGATCTTAATATCTTTTCATTTGCATAGCACTTCAAAGTTTGAAGAAAATGAATATCATGAATGGGAAACAGATAAAGTATTATAATTTATCATTGTTATTACTTCAGTATATGGTTATTATGTTAGTACTTTGATTTAGTGATATAGATCCTCTTGCAATCATGGATATCACAACCAATCATGTGTTTTCATTCTGTATCTTTACATAAGTTCCCCATAGAAAATCTATCCAAGTTTATAGAAGTTTTCTCCTTATCATTTTAATATTTTGAGTATGATATTATAATATTAATTTCTATCATTCATATAGAAGTTCTTAGGAACATTCTTTTTTATTTTTTATTTTGGTGGGGAAGATGACAAGATGATACTAGGCAAGGATTAGACATATTTCCTTGGCCCAGAGGCTAGAACCAATGAGTGTAAGCTACAAGTTATCATGTTTCAACTCCAGATAAGGAAGGACTTTCTAACCATTAAAACCGTCTAAGTGCAGTGGACTGGTGTTCTTGAAAGAATGAGAGGCAAGAGAAGGAATTAATGTGTGGGAAGAACAGTATGTCCTGAATCTTAGGGAGTTGAATTGGAGGCTGGCTGACTAATTGTCAGAAACCATACAGAGAATTTTTCTCTGGAGTGGTAGTTTGGACTAGATAATCTCTACCTTCCTTTCCCTCTCCTCCCCCCAGAATTGATATGGCAGTGTAAAATGAGCAATAGAGACAAAATGGCCCAGGCATCCAGGAACATAGAGACTGTTATGGACTGGCTTGGCTTGTTCTGGAGGGTTTCAGGAATAAGATTGTCTCTATCTTAGTCTTAAAGGATGGGTCGGGTTGTAGTAATAATAATAATTATTATTATAATTTAAATTTTAAAGTTTTTTTATGACTATACCTAACTACTAATCCACTTCTTTCCACCCCAAGAAGCCCTCTCGTACAACAAATAAGTGTAATCAAACAAATCTAGATGCAAACAAATCTAGATGCAGCCATATCTGAGAACACGTTTCATTCTCTTTTCTCTAGTCACTCACCTTTCTGTCAAGAGGTTGGAGCTAGGTTTTATTATCAATCTGTCAAAGTCATGACTGGCCATGGCATTGGGCAGAATCCTGAGACTTCCAAAGTTGTTTCCCCTCCCATGATGGTGGTCATTCTGCAGATCATTCTCTTGATTCTGCTCATTTTACTCGGCATTACTTCTTACAAGTCCTTCTGTATGTCTGTGAACCCATCGTATTCATCATTTCTTATAGTTCAATAAAATTCTATTACATTCAGGTACCATGATTTGTGTAGCCATTCTTCAACTCTTGGCACCAACTTTGTTTCCAATTTCTTACTCTAACAAAAAGTGCTATGTTTGCTTTAAATATTCTGGTACTTTCCCTCTGTTTTTGGCTTACTTGGGAAGGTGGGGGAAGACTATGCACATGTCTGATAGTGGTATCTCTGGGTCAAAGAGTAGGTACAGTTGAGTGATTTGGGGGGTATAGTTCCAAACTGTTTTCCTGAATGGTTGGAAAAGAGTGTATTAATAGGTTTTGCTTCCTACAAGAGTGGGGAGGATTCAGACAGACAGAGATGAGAGGGAAAGCGTCTAAGGTACAGTTTTGGCTGGCCTAGTGAAAATGTAGGGGCAGGAATGTTCATTTTGTGTTACAGAACCAGTGAGATCAGTCTGATTAATAATGATAATGGCAGTGGCAACAATAACCGCAACAACAATAATAAAGTAGCCAGCATTTAAGTAGTGCTTTAAGATTTGAAAATCACTTCATTATAATACTTCATCTCTGTAAGGTGAGTTCTGTGATTATCCACTTTTTACACACGTGGAAACTGAGGCTGAGAGAGGTCAAATCAGTTGCCCAAGGTCTCATAGCTAGTATTTAGTGTAAGATTTTAACTCAGATCTTCCTGACTGCAAGTCCATTGGTCTATCTGTGGTGCCACCCAGCTGCTAGAGGAGAGGGCTGAGATGAGACTGTATTAGGTTGGCCTGTGAGGAGGGCTTATTTTCGAGAAGGGGCCCCTGTTCGAACATGACATGAATAATTTCTCCAGTTTCCCCTTGAGCCTCTTTGTGTCCTTCCTCTTTGGGCTGCCTGGACACAGATGCAATAAACAGACTCTTTCAGAAGATCGCCCATTGTAAATTACCTGATAATTTGCACACTCTATAGATTTGCCACTCAGAGGCTGGTGGTTCTTAGATTTGTGATTAGGAGTGGTACAAGGTTGTAGTAAAGCCAATTGGCTCCTTTTCTGTTTCTCCCCTTTTTCAAATGAAGGAAAAGGGAATAGAATTACAAATCCTCCTGGGTGTCTACTTAGTCACCTTAAAATGAAAGTGATCCTAATGCTGGCAGTGGGTGAGGTATTTGGTATTATTGCCTATAATCCATCACTAGAGAAGCTTCCTGACCACGAGTGCCCCAGCATTCAGTTTCTGGTTTTATTCCTCACCAATTTCCTTACCTTCTATGTACTTTGCTTTCCATCTATCTGGAAATTATTGCTAAAACTGCCTACCCTCTCTCTAATTAATTTTGAAATTCCACTTTAGGCACCTTGAACAAAATAAAAGCTCAACCTTCATTATTTACCTTATTCACTAAAGAACTCAGGTTAGAACGTGGAGGGTACATCCAGGACTCGGAGAATATTAGAGGCAGAAGGCTATTTGGCATAGCAGTAGCAAATGTTCAATTGAATTGAAATCAAGAAATATTGATTAAACTCCTACTATGCTCAAGGCCCGGTGAGATGTACTGGTTTTGGATTTCAAAGGTTTTTCTGTTATCCTGCTTCTTGTTATCCTAATGCTCCTAGGACGTTGGCCAAGTCATTCTGGGCTGAGCCCTCATTGGAAAAATGAGGGGTTGAACTACAGCATTGCTAACGTCTTTCTAGCTATAAGTTCTGTGATTCTATAAATCATTTAATCATCTCCTCAGTTTCCAGAGGAGGAAACTGAGACACAGAGGAGGCAACAAATGTGGTAGAATGGATGGAGCATTAGCTTTGAAGTCAGGAATCCCACCTCAGGCATTTACCCATGATGTGCCCTTGGACAGCTCACTCAACCTCTCGGTCTTAGCTTCTTCACCTAGAAAGTAAAGATGTTAGCAGCACCTCCCTCACAGGGTTCTGGTGGAGAGCAAAAGAGGTAATGTATGTTAGGCATTTTTGTGAATCTTTAAGTGCAATATAAAAGTTCTCACTTCAACAGCCATTTATTTAATCTTTACTATGTGCAAGGCCTTATGCTAAGTGCTGAGAAAAAAAGCAGATACAGAAAGTAAGGAAAATCCCTGCCCTCAAAAAGCTTATATTCTAATGGGGGAGGAAAATGCATAAAAGGAAGCTCAGGGAGGGGTAAGAAGATACTCACCCAAGGATAGACGCAGCTCAGAGGACCTAGGAAGGAAAGAAGGCCTGGCTGGCCTGAGAATTTACTTGAAAATGGAGGTTCTGGGACAAATCAATCAGAATAAGGCCTGCCAGGTACAGTATAATTCTGCTGTGAAACATCCAGGGGTGGAGTGAATTTCCAGGCTATGGAGGCATTTGTAGCATGCTCAAGTCAGGAAGAAGTTCAAAGAGTCAGGAGTGGAGCCTGGAGATGAAAGAAGACATGGTTGGCCTGGGCATTTTCCTTCAAATAGCATCCATGAAGATGATGAGAAGGTCACATAACTAGTTGCTAGCAGAGCTTGGTCTCATTCCCCACTCTTGTTTTCTGTCCATTGTTTTGCTCACTATTGCCCGGCTGCCGTTGGAGGTTAGCTCCCTGAGTGCCTAGGCATGAGGGGTATGCATTGAGATGATAGCATGAAGAAGGAAAAATGACTTATATCAAAAGGTTTACGTCAAGTCTGAGTTCAGTCACTCCCACCATTTTGGGTGAGGTATTTCCACTTACTGAAACTTCATTTTCTTCATTTGTTAAATGGGGATAATAAACCATTCACTATCTCCTTGACAGAGTTATTGTGAGTCTCAAACTTGATAAAGGATAATATGAAAACATACGAGTAAATATGAAAATCAATATACATATGAAAACACTTTAAAAAGTAGGATAACTGCTTAGGATGCATTGTGGCACAGTGGGAAAAGTGCCAGATTTGGAATCATAAAATCCCTCCTGTGCCATTTCACTGTTGTGTGACCTTGGGCACATGTTTACTTTTCTCATTTGTAAAATGAGGGCTTGGGGCAGCTAGGTGGTGCAGTGAATAGAGCACCGGCCCTAGAGTCAAGAGGACCTGAATTCAAATTTGGCCTCAGACACTTAATACTTACTAGTCATGTGACCTTGGGCAAGTCACTTAACCCCAATCGCCCTGCTTTCTCCCCCTTGCAAAAATTTAAAAAAGTAAAATAAAATGAGGGATTGAGTGAGATGACCTGTAAGGTCCTTTTCAGTTCTAAATCTGTGATCCTATGATACCATCATGATACTCCAATCCAACAAGCATTCATTGAACCCCTACTGTGGAACAGTCATGACAGCAGTGCTATTTAGATAAAGACTAAATTAAAAGCATCCTTTGGAGCTTATGTTCATCTGCCTCTGGCACTATCCTCCCCTATTCTTTTCTCAATCCTCATCCTTCTTGACCTCTCAGCAACCTTTGACAGTGTTGGTCACACTCTTGTTGATGCTTTTATTCTCTCTGGCTTTTCAGGATGCTGCTCCCTCCTGCTTGTCCTCCTTCCTATCTGACCTCTTCTTCTCAATCTCTTTTACTGGACTTTTACTGGAGTCATGTCTGCCAACTGTGGGTATCCCACAGCACTCTATCTTAGGCCGTCTTCTCTTTCTGTACTATTTTACCTGGCGATTTCATCAGTTCCCATTGAGTCAATTATCACCTCTGTGCAGGTAATTCACAGATCTGCTCTCTATCCCTAACCTCTCTCCTGACCTCCAATCTTGCATTGCCAAATGCCTAGTAGACATCTTGAACTGTATGTCCTATAGACTTCTTAAATTCAACATGTCCAAAACTTACCTTGTTATCTTCCCCCCAAACCCTCTGTTTTTTCTTAATTGTCCTCTTATTGCCAAGGGCACTACCATCCTCCCAGTCACCCAAGTTCACAACCCAGGTGTCTTCCTCAATTCCTCATTATCCACTGCTTGGACCCCACCCTAAGGAGGGTCACACTGAGTCCCCTCCCTAGGCCTGTTCTTGCACCCACACTCTACCTCTGAAGAAGCCCTAGTTACTAACGTCTTAGGGCCAGCAGAGACAGTTGGATTGCTGACAGCCTAGAGCTTCAGCATAATGGAATCAGCTCCTTTTCAGCACAAGAATCCCCTCAAATTGTAATCATAGTTCATTCTCTTCCCCCCCCCCCCGCACTTAGTTGGACTCCCCAGACAGTTTCCCTGCCTCTTTTGGCTCTCTGCCCCACTGCTAATGTTCCAGCCAGCCTGAGTTTCACCCTCACTTGGTGAAGCCTTTCATGCTAAATTAAGCCTGGTTGTAGTAATAGTACCTGACATTTACATAGCGCTTTATAGTCATTATGCTCACCTGATCCTTAGAGCAACTCCAGAAGAAAAGTAGTGTGATGATGATTTTTCCCGTTTTGCAGATAAAGCAACTAGGGCTCAGACAGGGTGTGTGTTGCAATGGAAAACCCACTGAACTAGGAGTGGGAAGACCAGGGGTTAAATCCCCTCCTCAGACAAGCCTCTTAACCACTCCAGTCCTTAGTTTATTCACCTATAGAATGAGGTTAAGTTAGGTACTTCCAGCATAAATATTCAGTGATTTTCTGCTCCAATGGATAACTGACTGTCTCTGGGACTGCTGCTCTCAGCTGCCTAGTGCTAGGCTATGAGATGTGAATTGCGGACTTGACCTCTGCCAGGGTAATGTTTGGGTGCCACGAGGGAAAGGGAGATAATGCCTCTGAAGTAGCTGAACTCTTAGGAAGTGTATGATTGCCCCACGTTCTTCACTAAGATAGCGGCTCTCCCAGGGGCAGTGCTGGGAGGCAGTCACTTGACATTTAAAGGTAGATGAAGTTGTAAGGAGATTATTACTCGGGCAGGATAAGAAATCCTTACAAGAACAGAATTACCACACAGTAACAGTATTTCTGTTCATTCAGGATCTGACATCTGCATGAAGGAAAGGATGTGATGTGAGAATCAAGGTCACTATTCATAGACCTCAACTTTGTAGGTTGGGGATGTCTGTCCCCAAACTTCTTAGTTTCAGCTGATAACTTTTGTAATGATGCCATTTATTCATTAATTTGTCTAAATTTTTTTACTCCAATGGGGAAATAGTACTGGGGACAGTCAGAAGACCTGGGTTTGAGTTCTCAGTCTGATATTTCTTGGACTTGTGGCTTTTGAGTCAATTATTTCATCTTTCTAAGGCTCGATGCCCTCATCTATAAAATGGAGATGAAAGAAACGTGTAGCATTTATCTGACAGGGTTGTTGTCAGGAAAATATTTTGTAAACCTGAAATTACTAGAGATTTGGAGGTTACCATCATTATTTTCATGCCTCATTTTTTTCTTCTACCCAGGTTTCCTATTTCCTATTTCTTTCCTGTACCTAGATTCCCTTCTGTGCCAGAATCCCTGGTGAGCTAGGGCTCTGTGAATTGGACAGATATATATCATTGAGGCATCAGCGCTAAAGTTCTCTTCCAGAGTTTCCCTGTGTGTGAAGAAAGGGATCTTGTCCTCTCCAAGATTCTTCCCCAGGAGCCCAAGTTCTGACCAATTTGAAAACCAGACCGATAAACCTGGAAACAACTTATTTAAGTACAAAGAGTCTCAGCATGGCCAGCAAGCTGCCTGATCACATGATCATTTGTTTCAGCTGCAGGCACTCAGTAAGGCCTGCTCTGTACTGGTGGAGTGAGTGCCCACAGCCAGGGATCAGGAATCAGGACCTTGAAAGACTGAAGTATTAGAGGGTCAACTCTATACTGTCTAACAAACCTTATCCAGTCCCCAGTCCCATCAGAGACATAACAGTGCATGTATTGGATCATAGATGGCCTTGGTAATTATAACAGTTTTCTATGTCTTGTTTTACATTTGATAGTTTTGCTTCACCCCTGACATGATGTGTGTCCTTGGTCAAATCAACATCTTTCATTCTCACTGTCCCTCTGTCTTTAAATTATAGATCATAGGATTTTAAATGTAGAACCACTGGATACTTTAGAGGTCAACTAGTCATAGGGTCATAAATTTAGAATAGGAAGGGATCTTGAAAGACATTTACTTCATCTCATTTCAATTGGTTCATAAGAAATTTGAGTTCAAGAGAAGTGAAATGACTTAGACAATGTCACACAGGCACTAAGGGTCAGAACTGGGAACTCAACAAAGCTTTTCTGACTCCAAATCTAGTGTTTTATTGTACCCCATTCAATGGGCATAGAAGTTTATGCTATACTTTCAATAAATTACCATTACTACTGCTGAAAATGTATAATTTCATTGCTTTATGCCTTAGTTTCCCTATTCATAAAATGATAGGTTTGGCAATAAAATTTGAATCAAATAATGGACAAAGCTGGTTCTCTATAATTGTAGTTAAACATATATCCTTTTTTATTAACAATGGTTAAACTATGGTGGCAAAAAACTGGAAATTAAGGGGATGCCCATCAATTGGGGAATAGCTAAACAAGTTGTGGTATATGAATGTAATGGAATACTATTGTGCTATAAGAAATGGGGAGGAGACGGTCTTCATATTCACCTGGAAAGG
>CM053581.1:263223176-263243846 GCA_028627135.1 Pseudochirops cupreus | reverse complement strand
CTCACAAAAAAAAGTCAAGACTCAGTGAAGTTAATGACTTGATCAAAGTCATATAGCCAAAGTGTGTCTTACCTTGAATTCAGACACATTCACCGTTATTGTAGAGCTCTTTGCAATATTTTCTCTTGCTTTCAGTTAGAAGTTGAGGGGTTGGTTTCTTGTATCATAATTTACTGTGTTCTCAAACAGATAATTTCATCTCTCTATGCCTTAGTTTATATATCTATAAATTGATGGCAATAATACTTGCAACAATCTACTTTCCAGGGTCATTTTGTTGATGAGATAAAGACAGTAGAAAACTTGATTTTCATTATTTATCATAACTGCAATTTCAGAGTAGATCATTTCTTTGCCAATTTATAATAAAAACAAACTATGCTTTAGCAGAGTGTCTTTTTGGTGTGGGGATGGGGAATTGTACCTAACTATTCATTGTATTAAAAACTTACTAAATTCCTGCTATGTTCCTGTCACCGAGGTAAGCCCTGGAGACACAAAAAGAGTTAAAAGATGTCTTTGACCTCAAGAAGCTTAAAAGCTAATGCCTGAGACAGCAAGCAAACAGACATATACAAAGCAAGTATATACAGGGTAAATAGGAAATAGTTAAGAGAGGGAAAGCACTGGAATTAAAAGGTATTAGAGAATTCTTCTTAAAGAAGGTGAAATTTCAGTTGGGACTTAAAGGAAGCTAGAGAGGTCAATAGCTCAAGTGGAGGAGGGAGAGCATTCCAGGCATGGTGGACAGAAAGAGAAAATGCCTGGAGCTAAAAGACAGAATATCTTGTTCCCCAACAGCCAGGAGGCCAGTGTCACTGGATCAAAGAATAAGTGTTGAGGAATAAGGAGAAAGAAGACTGGAAAGGGGGCTAAGCTGTGAAGGCGGCAGTTTAAAGGCCAAACGGTATTTGTTCCTGGAGGCAATAGGAATTTAGGTGATGAAACTCTCTAAATTCCCCTAGACTAATCTTTGCTTGTACACAAAGCTTTTCTACTTTGGTAGGACCTTCCTGAGCTCATGCTTTCTTTTTCTTTCTTTTTTTTCTCTTTTTTTGTTTTTTTTGGAGGGGGAAGGCAGGGCAATTGGGGTTAAGTGAGTTGCTCAAGGTCACACAGCTATTAAGTGTTAAGTGACTGAGGTCACATTTGAACTCCTGGTCTTCTTGACTCCAAGGCCAGTGCTCTATTCACTGTGCCACCTAGCTGCCTGAGCTCATGCTTTGCTGGCAAAGTCAACTAGAACCCAGGACCGCCTCCACATCAAAATGAGGCATTAGAAATATTTTAGAGGATGTTAGTAATTCAAAAAGTGGAAGTTATCCTACTTATTAATAATTGTTATTATTATAAAGGTCTTGATTTAAGCTCAAACAGGCAGGGCGATGGCTCAAGCTCAATGTCATGCTATGTTTAAACAGGAGCAAAAATTGTTCCTAATGCTCTTGGAAAATGGAAACACACAGGACAATTGTTTTATTCTGCTTTTTGGAAAATTATGGTGAATATTATTGTAGAGAAAGAAAAGAAGTGAAAGACAAGTGTAACTTCTCTAATCACCTTTTTAAATTCTCAAATCTATATCACCTTCCCCCTTCCCAGCCTCCATACAATTTAGCTCAAGGAAGGGGATAATGCAGAATTAACCCACATCAGGGATCCTGAAGGAAATGGCACATAACCCAGTTTTATTTGAATTCAGGGTCAGGGAACTGGTGCAAATAAATCTTCTGTAAAGCATGGTTGCCCTGCTCCCCTATTGGGAAAGCTAGGCCTTAGACTTAGGGGTTTATCTCAGCATAAGGGTCTGAACTCAGCCCCAGATGAAACGCTAATGTAGCCTTATGGATAGCATACCCACATGTAGCACAAAGTAGTCTTATGGATAGAGACAAAATTACCACATTGTTAGAGTTATCTAACAGGCTGCCTCCTGCAAGGTTACCGGATTCTGATGTTTATCATAGCTAGATAAGCATATATATCTAGGGCCAAATTTAACCCAGTTCCATCACTGATACAGAGGTTAAAAAGGGAAGGGGAAAGATGGAATAGAGAAATTAATATCACCTCAAATTTGTAGCTCTGTTTATTTATAACTAAGTTTTATTCTTTTGCTTGTGACCTTTCCTTAGAGTTATTAAAAAATATTTTTCAGACATTTACTACCAGATATTATCAAATCTCTGGGGAAGATTCCTCTTTGACAACTATTTGATAATATTATTTTATTTAAATAAATACGAGGGAGGGGAGCAACAAGGGAATTACTGAAGGAATTCAATCAGCACTTCGTGGCACGTGCTCAGAGGGTTTGGCAAAAGGAGGGAAAGGGTAGTAAGGTGTTTTGCTTTGCTTTTCTTCCGTATAATATCACTGCACATGTATCAAACAGAAGTTTTCACCAAGGCCATAAATTCTCAGCTTTGTGCTTGAGAAGGTGAGGTTTATAGAAAACATTAACATAGTGTTAGATTAAATGTCAGAAGCTGGGGGAAACTGAGTCCTAATCCCAACTAAGCTGTTTATCACTGACATGACCTTGGGTCAGTCACTCAACTTCCCTAGACCTTAGCTTCCTCATCTGCAAAATAAATAAAGTGGACTAAATTATCCAAGATTTCTTCCATTTCTAAAGCCTGTGCTTTTATAATCCCTTCTGGCCCAGAAGCTTATGATCTAGTTGGAGAAGGAAATGGGTGGGGGAAGGAGGGGAAAGGAAGGAAGAAAAGAAGGAACAGAGGAAGGGATTAATTAAGCACCTACCATATGTCAAGTGTTGTACTAAACGTTTCATAAATATCGAATTTCACCCTAGGAGGTAGGTGCTATTATTGTCCCCATTTTACTGCCGAGGAAACTGAGGGGATATAAATAAAATGACTTATCCAGAATCACACAACTGCTAAATATTTGAGGCAGAATTAGAATTCAAGTTTTCCTGACTCCAGATCTAACATTACTCAGCAAGCCACCCAGCGGCATAAGGAAATCATTGCAGAAGTTAGTTTTTACCCTCCCCCGCCACTCCCCATGTTAGAATGATGGAACTGCTAGACAGAATAGATCAGGGTGGTTGGGGTAGTGACTAAACACATCATGGAAGAGGGTAAGGTTTGAGCTGGACCATGAAAGGCAGATGAGACTACCCAAACTAAGGTGAGAAGACATTCTACATAGAGGGGAGGTGTGGAAAGAAAAGAAATAGCCCAAGCAAAGCAGACTGAGGAGGGAAAAACCAAATCTGTCACCTGAAATGAGAGTTACCTATTTCCCCAGAGACAGCCTTTCAGAAGTAATGAGCAAGGGGTCTCTTGCCCAGGTTTGCCCCAAGACTCACCTCAATTTCCTCTCTTCCCTTCACCAAAGCACCCAGTGAATCCTGTGATGAGCATCCCCTATGGGTGGTGATCCATAAGGCTATGGGCCCACCTTGGCAGCCCCTAAAGGACTTGTCACTGTCTTATTTATGCTTAATTCACCCAGAGGGCCAAACAAGGAAGTAACCATTAGAGCCCATAGCCATTGCTCCTGGAGGAGAATATAAGCAAAATCCAGTCAGTCTCATAAAGTCCATACAGATTTCATCACTCACAGGGGAGAGGTTTCAGGAGTTTTCTCTCAAAGAAACAGTAATAAATCTTCCATGAAACAACCAGGGAAGCTTGGCCCCATGCATTCCTGTCAGGTGTATTCCTATCAGACAGCTCCATCTGCACCTGTCTCCCAGAACGAAAGCCAAAGCTAGCAGCTACATGCTCTCTCCCCTACGTTGTCCCAGGCAGGGCCAGACCTAAGGGAAGGGGGCACCTGCGGAAGACCCACTGCCTCCAAGTGTCTGGAATCCTTATCACTCCCAATGCATCTTTTAATTAAGGCTTCTTAATCCACGAAATCTCAAAGGATCCACGGGTAGATTTCAAGGGGACCATGAACTTGAGTGAGGAAAACAAAAAAACACAACACAAACGACATCATTATTTTCACTATCTTTTAAGTAAAAGTTAGCCTTTCCTCCATTATGAATATATATAACCATATGTAGGGATCTCATAGGCTTCACCAGATTACCAAAGGTGTCCATGACCCAAGGTTGAGGATCTGTGGTCTAGAGATACATGCATTTTAACTGAGTTAAAGTATTGTGTTACCCAGATAAATAGCACTTGAGCTAACAGTCAAGGGTCTGATTTATTTAAATTATCCCAGTAAAATATTTTGTGGCCCAGCAATTAGTCCAGTCTAAGCCAGAGCCAGTAGAGAATCATCTGATGTTTCCATTGCCCTTCTGATATGATTATTTAGGTTAAAACTTTCTCCAGCCCCATTTTACTGGGAAGAAAACTGAGAAATAACAACCACAACAACATTTGTATAGTGACTACTAGGTGCCAGGCAATGTGCTGGGTACTTTACAGACATAATTTTTTTTTTGATCCTCACAACAGCCCTGAGAGGTAGGTACTATTATTATTTCCACTTTGCAGATCAGGAAACTTAGTCCAAAAGTGGTCAAATGACTTGATGAGGGTCACACAGCTATTAAGTGTCTGAGGCCGGATTTGAACTCAGGTCTTCCTAATTCTAAGCCAAGCTCTCTATCCACCTCAGCATATAGCTGCCTCTGAGAAGACAGAGACACAGACATAGAGACATAGACTGAGAGAGTTAGAGAGAGAAAGAACATGACTATCCCTTGCCCCAAACTAGTAGGAAAAGCAGGATTAGAATTCAACTCTCCAGACTTTTTATCCAATACTCTTCCCATTATCCTATCTTTAGAGACTGGACAAATGGCAGGTGAGCATGAATGGAGAGCTTAGTGGTTATAAAGCTCAATTGCAGAGTGGGGTATTAGAAAGTACATCAAAATTAGGAATTCTCTGAATTTCTCTAGTACTTAGAGTCAGTCAGACAAGCTTGAATGTAATGATAGACTGCAAGTATTCTCTATTCATTTAGAGGCTAAGGCAGCTGAACAGAGAGACCACGTCTTATATGTCTCCAATGCCTCCTCCTCCCCTTTCCCTTTCTCCCCTCCCACATACACCCCCCTCATAATTATGCTTATTATGCAGGTTTATTGTCAAACCTCTCAGATTAAAAAAAAGCAGAGTCTGGGAAATGATAGCTGAAGAAATTCATAAGCCGGAGAACAGCCAAGAAATTTTGGTCAGTTATTAGAAATATGAAGAGTGTGTGTGGTGGTGGTTGTGGTTGGAGGGCAGGTAGACTAGAAGGCCTCAAGATTCTAACCAGCTGCTAAGATTCTGAAATATTCTGACTGCTGGTGGGACTTTTTTAAAAAAATGAGATCATTATTTTTTTTCTTCTAAGTAGTAACCCCAATATCTGGTCTTTCCCTGCTCTTTCCTCCCCATCATTCTGCACTCTACCCCCAGCTCCAGCAGTATATGGCTGCTGTTAGTTTGTAAGGTTCAGGGAAGTCTGGCAACACTTTTTTTTCTCTCCCTGAATAAGAAGGATTTCATATAGCCAGACAAATACAGTAATTGGTAACGGCAGAAAGAGGTTAGAAACATGGATTCTTCTAGGCCTCAACACAGGCCTAAAGCCATTTTCTAGTGAGTGATGGTCAAGGAAAATGACCCTACATTGAAGAAGGAGGGGTTGTTTTTTATTTGACCAGCTTCCAGCCTCTAGTGCCCCATTAATGGTGTCTGTGGCTCTTCTGACAGCCTTCATTCACACTGTTTCCCTCCCTACTCCCCTCCTTTTTCCCCTCCAAAATCTCTTTACCTACTGAGGGACTCATGGACTTAGCAATTAATACAGTGTCCCTAAGAACTAGGGGAAGGAAAGGAGGGAGGGAGGGACCAAGGAGATATTTTTAAAACAGCACCTAGTTTAGTCAAAACAAATTTCCAATTGTTCCCACTGATGGAGACTTTATAAGGCTAGATGTCCTATAAAAATGGGTATTGTATTATATTCTGTAGCTCATAAACCACTAGGACACTTGGCAAATAGTTAAAATATACTCCCTTCTCTCTCCAACTCCCACCATGTATGGAAGCTAGAGAATCAGAGCTAAAGAAAGTAGTGCCAGGGTGGGACACAGTCTATAGAGGGCACCTAGCTGATTTGACTAAAAGATGAGTGCTTCAAGATCTCTGCAAAACAGTTCATCTCTTACTTCTCTCTAGTATAAAATAACTTTGGTTTAAAGTACTGGACTAGGGATTAAAGGCCTTGGGCTCTAGTCAAGGCTTTGTTATACAAATTGACATGTGACCCTGAGGGGAAAAAAAAAATCACCTCTCTGAGCCTCAGGCTCCCCATCTATAAAACAGGAAAATAGCAGCCTTGTATACCCACTGTCCTATTTGTGAAAAACGAGTAAGAGGTGAAAATAATTTCATAGTTTGAGTGTAGAAATAATCTGGCAAGATCATTGATTCAGAACCTAAGTCATCTAGTCGGGAAATGTCAAACACACTGCCCTCCAGAGTGTGGTTGAAGTCAGATTTAAAAAATGACTGGGAAATATTTAACAAAAATAAATAGTAAAATAAAACAATAAATAAGCATGAAAAATAAAATGTAATAAAAACAAAATACAATAAAACATAGATAATGCTCTTATATGGTTTTCTAAATCAATATACCTCCCTCAAGGATTCTGTTTAGTTGCCCCTTCTACTTTCTATCCAAGTTTCACACCACTAATCCAGTCTATCCCCATCCTCTCGTTTTACAGATAAGGAAACTGAGGTCTTGTCCCAGGTTACATAGGTAACATTAGGCAGAGGTAAGATTCCAGTGCAGGTTCCTTGACTCCAAATCCAATGCCCTTTCCCCAGGAACAAATTGAGTGAACTCAAGTCATAAAAAATTAAAATTACATAACAAATTAGTGATAAAAGTGATACCAAAGTCTAGTTCTTTTAATTATTGGTCTGGTAGCCTTTCCAGCCCTCTGTCCAGCCTCAGAGAACCTCCCAGCAGCACATGAGGCAAGTGACTTCTCTGGGCTGCAAAGTGAGAGAGGAAGATTATAAAGTCCTTCCTACTTCTACCTTTTGATGTCCCAGATTTTCACATTCTATGTTCCCAATTTTCTTCAAACTCTAACAGTCTATGATAGGGGTTCTTATTTTGGGAGGGGAGGGGATGAGCAAGGGGAATAAGATCTGCCATTTCCTTGCTCCCAGTGCAGAGATCCTTTTCCCAACGCAGACCTACACCAGAGAGCTTCTTGTGAGCCCAGAGTAGTTAAATGGCAAGCCCAGGGCTATGTAGTCTACATACTGGAGGAACAACCTGAACCTCTTCCTGACTCAGACGCCAGCCTCCTTTCCATTATTCCATGCTACAAAGGTTCTTAAAGATAATAAAAACTGCAAAATAAAAATCCAACCTAGATTCTAGGAGATTTTTCCCAGCACAATGCCATTCTGCCTCATTTGCTAAGAACTATCTTTGGGGAGGACTGCTTTATCAATTGTGTCAAATCATATGAGAAAAAAAGAAACAACCAGCCCCAATTCACTTTTATAATTGACCTACCCCTTTCCCACCTTTCTTTCCACCATCAGAGTGTTTTGATTCTTTATCAGCTCCCCTGACAAATATATGTGTGTATACATACATTTATACATCTATGTATAAATACACATATTTATATACATGTATATGTATACACAAAAACACATTTTATATACACACATATACACACATTTACATACAGAAAGACAGAGACAAAGACAGACAGACAGAATGACGGAAACAGAGGCAGAAAGAAACAGAAAGAGAGAGACAGAGATTTCCAAATCCCTCTCCCCTCCACATACACAAGCGCGCCCGCGTGCACACACACACACACGCGCGCGCGCACACACACACACTTTGTAGCCTCACACTGAAATTATCAGATATATAACTTACCCAAAACTCATGAAGGTATCTTCTGCCCTAAGAATGACCATCAGTAATCTCAATTTAATGTAGCTCCCTGTTCCTACTTCATAGGAGAGTATTCAAAAGTCCAGTTTTAGGGGATCAGATCAAATGACTTTCCTTCCAATGTAGAAGGCCAAGATGAAGGCCACATGGGCTCTTGGGAGAAAGCCATGGATCAGGTCTGAGTGTGGTCTAGTAGAATGAATACTGGATTTGGGTTCATAAGACTTGAGCTGGAGTCTTTACTCAGCTATTTGTTAGCTATGGGTCCTGATGCAAGTCGCTTCCCCTTCATGGGTCCTCTATTCCCTCACCTGATTTAAGTAGAATATATGAAAGAGCACTGAGCCTGGAGTCAGGACATGGATTTGAATTCTAACTCTGTTATTTACTATCTGCTTGACCTTGAAGAGGTCACCTAGCAGAAACCTCACTTCTCCATCTGTAAAATTAAGGCAGTGGAGCAAATTATTCTCTTCAAGGCTTTGGTCTCTTTCACTTCTAAAACCTTGGAAGGAGATCAGAGGCAGTTCCCTCAGAGTTAGCTGGGTGGCACAGTGGCAAAAAGACCCGAGTTCAAATTAGATCCCAGACACTTGCTACCTGTCAGACCCTGGACAAGTTGCTTAACTTCTGTCTCAGTTTTCTCAATGATAAGATGGGGATAATAATTGCACTTACTTCCCAGGGTTGTTGTGAAGATCAAAGTAGAACTTAATGTAGCACCTGGCATACAGTAGGTGCTTAATGAATTTTTGTTTGTGTCTTGAAGGGCCTTCAGTGTTCATCTCATCTATTCCCTTCCTTTTATAGAAAAGAAAGTTGAAGCCCAGAGATAAGCCATGAAATTATCCAGGGTCACAGAGCTAGCTAATAACAGAGATGGGGCTAGAACCTAGGTTTGAAGACTCCTTACGCAGTGCTCTTTCAACTATACAATGTTAACTGATCTTATTTTATGCCCTATGTGGGGCAGCTAGGTGGTGCAGTGAATAGAGTGATGAACAGGGAGTCAGGAAGACTCACTGTCCTAAGTTCAAATACGGCCTCAGATACTTACTAGCTGTGTGACCCCAGCCAAGTTGCTGAACCCTATTTGCCTCAGGTTCTTCATCTGTAAGATGAGTTTGAGAAGGAATGAGAAACCACTCTTTGCCAAGAAAGGCTCAGATGGGGTAACAAAGAATCAGTAATGGCTGAAAACAACCCAACACAACAAAATGTCCTTTGTCCTTGCAATTCATACCCAAGGACTCCAACTACTCCCATGAAGAAAAGTCATGAACAAATTTTTCATTAAGAAAAGAGGAGGTAGAAATTACCTCCCCTTGTCCCCAGACTTAAAAGGCAGGCTGAGCTATTCGTCCCACCTAAGAGCTCCCTGAACTGCTTTATTTTTCATGATGGTCCCTCCAATGCTGGTGTGCCTGCCCTTCATCTTCTGGAGGGGAAGCAGTCATGAATTATGTAATATGTTTTCTCAACACTTCCTGCAGTGGAAGGAGGTACTAATCAGCCACAGGGGTTTTCTAGCCACCAGATACCCCATCAACCTGTATTCTTAGAATCACAGAATTTTTAGAGCTGGAAAGGATATTAAATAACCATCTAATAGAACTCCTAAAGCAGCTAGGTGGTGCTACAGTGCACAGAGTTTAGGGCCTGGAGTCAAGAAGACTCATTTTCCTGAGTTCAAATCTGGTGTCAGACACTTACTAGCGGTGTGACCTTGGGTAAATAACCTAACCTTGTTTGCCTCAGTTTCCTCATCTGTAAAATGAGCTGTAGGAAAAAAAAAAAACATCAAACCACCCCAGTATCTTTGCCAAGAAAATCCCAGATGGGGTCACAAAGAATTAGACACTACTGAAAACAACTGAGCAACAACAAACACAACTTCTCCATCAAACAGAGAAGCAAAAGAGACCCAGCGAGTGGAAGGACATGTCCAAGGTCACAGAGCAATTTAGTAGTAGGCCCAAAATTAGAATTCAGAACTCAGCACTTGTTTGGGATCATAGCCTCTAAAGCTTAAAGGGATCTGAACAAATAACTTGCCATGTTATAGGTGGGGAAACTAAGGCCCATAAAGGGGAAGGGACTTGACCAAGGCCATGCATTTAGTCCAGAATTGTTTCTGGATATGTCCCATTTTCTGGTCTGCTTCTCACACCAGACAGTTGCTTCCTTGCTCCCAACCCTGTGATGGGAGAAAGCTCCCCACAGGCCAGTCTGGGGAGAGATGCAAGAATAAAAATAGAAAGGAAGAGGTTAAAAAAAAAGGAGGAAAAAAACCCCCACACTGTAGCAGCTCGGCTATTGGCAGGCAGGTAATTGGTTACTCTTAGCCTTCAGTATTTCCCTCCCTAGGGGAAGACAGGGGAAAAAGTAATTGAAGTAGGTTCCCTAACAAATGAGTGTGGCTGGTCTTGAAAACTCAGAGTTGCACCTGGGTTCAGAGGCAGTGGATTGATCTTCTCAGCCTTGGGGAAGGGGGAAGGGAAGAGAGGGAAGGGGAGGGGAGAGAAAAAGAAGGGAATCCACCCTCCACTTTCCCCTGGCCTTAGGCAGCTCAGTAGAGGAGGGCCCCCCTCCATTTCAGCATATTCTACCTCCCATGGAGAATTAGAAAGCACAAAACTGGAAGGGTCCCTCACAGACTATTCCATCTAAACAGTGCATATTTACTCATGAAGAAAATAAGGCCAGGAGAGGTCTAGTAACTCATCCGAAGTCTCACCTGTTGTGAAAAGGGAGGGGGGAGGGAGAGAAGGGATAGACTCCTAAATGCCATGCCTATCTTTCATGTGGCTTTCTGGGTTTTCTCTAGTAATTCCCTTTGGGGGGAAAAAAAGCTATTTCTTTTTGATCAAATCTCCCTTCTCTTAGCTTAGGGGTGGAAGGGAAGTGCAACTCAACATGCAAATCATATCACTACTATAAGCCTTACCTTAGTCAAGGAGATAGTAGCATTGGGCAGAACAGTAAATATGAATGTTAACTCAAGGGCTAATTCATTTGAAGGGGAGACCTAGAGCCGGAAGTGGGGATCTTATAAAGGCTGTGTGAGGAAAAGAGACCCTGAACCAAATGAGCCCCTAGGATGGTCACTGTGGGTGGCGGTCTTGGGGCTAGGGAGGGAACAACCCAGGACCAGTGGGAAGAAAGCTGCCCTGGTAAGCAGGAAAGCCCAGGATTCTCAGTTCTGCTCTACAAAACTTCAGCAATCTCCATGTTCCCTGACCTGGCAGCACACATAAAGGACAGACCATAAGGGTTAGGCGCAGTTGTGTTAGGAAAGGAGGCAACCTGGCCAAAGATCCCTGGGAAGAGTCAGTGGAGGAAGACAGTAGACAATAGAAAGGGAAATAATTAATATTGGAAAAGGGGCTGAGCAAGGACATTTATGCCATGTGGAAGCAGTGGGGAAGATTGTGAGGAAAAGGGCCAGAGGACTACAGCAGGGAGACAGTGGAGTGGGAGACAGTGAGAAACTCAGTTGTCTAAAACCTAGGACAAAGCTCTAGTCACCCCACCCTAGTTATCACTCTGGTATGTAGGCTTCCAACCTTCAGCCACCTGGAAACTTGCTGTCATGGGAAGGGGACAAAGTCCTTTAGAGTACTCATAATTTAGTTGAGGAGATCAGACACAGAATAAGAGGAAAATGAAACTCGGGTCAGGGAAGTTACATGATTTGCCTTAGGTGACGCAGAAAAATTTCAGAACCACGATCCAAATTCAGGTCTCCTAACTCTTAAGTTCAATACTTTTTTCATCACTACATAATCCATTCCTAGCCTACCATAGCTCACACCATTTCAGGAAATTTTTGAGAATTTCCTTCAAAGATAGCTTTACGCCATCATAAGGAAACCAGTCTCATTGCAAGGCTTCACCTTGTCTTGTCTTGCTTTGTTTGAACCCCAGTTGACCATGTACCTAATTTACTATACGTGACACAAAATGATGATTTCCAAGAAAACCGCCACCAGAAAATCCAGACTTGCTGCCATTGAGAATTTAGAGAAGAAATTATCACAGTCCCCTGAAGACAATTCCCTAGAAAGAGCTCCAGCTATTGTTTGGAATAAGGAAGCAAGGCTGGAATAAAGATATAGCCTTTAAAAGGGAATACTTTAAGGCTATGCCATCTATTTCTATAATTTTATGCCTCCAAGGTCTCAGTTTCCACAACTGTAAACGAGGGAGTCAGACTCTATCACCTCTAGACATCCTTCCCCATCACTAACATTTTATGTTAAAAGACTCTTTGTTCTACAGTCCCTTCCAGTTCTGACATTTTATATTCTAACATGCTTTGTTCTAAGGTCCCTCCTAGCTCTAACATTCTTCTCTTATGATTCTACGAGTAAGTTCTGCTGGTTGTTAAGTAATCAGTCTGATTGCTTTATAGCTACACCTGACATGTATCACCTTTCCCCCTTTTCCCCTCTCACAGAACCAATTCACAGCTCTGTTGTAGGTGAACAATTTGTTC
The DNA here is from genome assembly GCA_028627135.1 of Pseudochirops cupreus. Classification (NCBI taxonomy): domain Eukaryota; kingdom Metazoa; phylum Chordata; class Mammalia; order Diprotodontia; family Pseudocheiridae; genus Pseudochirops; species Pseudochirops cupreus. Next base: position 263,231,422 of record CM053581.1, on the reverse strand, counting down.
CTTACTCCCCCTCCCATGACTGTGTCCCCACCTCGACCAATATAGGAAGCGATTCCCCTAAATTCAGCTAATACCAGGTGACTGGAAATCTCTTTACTGCTGATGCTACTTAATGGAAAATTTCTTTCCCTTTTTGGCTGCTTGCAAAGCCACTCGTGACTTAGCCGGCTGCATGAGAGCAGGGCTTTGTCAGGCTTGAGGAGAAGGGAGCGAGGGATGTTCACCCTCCACCTGCTTCAGACTCACTATCTAAGAGCTTCTCTGTGCAGACCGACCTCAGGCAACCCCAGATACTCCTCCCACCCCCTCAGAAGCAGCAGGGAATCAATGCTCAATTCTAGCCTTCTTTATCCTCTCTAAGGGGAAAACGAACCAGTCTGCTCTAATGGAAGAAGAACACTGGGCCAAGAATCAAAAGGACTGGGTTCTAAGGCTCACTCTGCCATTAACTGCCTGTGTGGCTTTGGGCAAGTCATTTCACTCCTGAGTCTCCAGAGGTGCTGTGGGCATGCATCCTCAAGAGTATGTGGCATAATCCCAAGGCGTATGTGATCAACCCACTGTAGGGTTTTGTCTTAGCCTTCACACACTCTGCCCCCTGATCACTTGGCATCTGTAGCAGACAGCAGAGTTTGTATTCTCAGATTGTGACTAATGTGTAAGAGCCTTATTGCCCATCTCCCTACCCTAGGTCCCATCCCACATCTTTTTTTCAAGTGATACAAAGAGAGTCTCACAGGATGGGCATACATGAATGGATTTTATCTGCATCAAAGATTTTATTACATTATCTCCCCCCCTCCCCTCCCAAAAAAACCTGCCCATTTTCTGCAGAGGAAACCACTATCCTAGTCACTGAGGTTCACATCTTAGTTCATCCTTGATTCTTTACTCTCCCTCTAGTCAGCTGTCAAATTTTGTCTTTTCTTCCTATTCTACATTTCTCATATGACTCCCTTTCACTCTCCCCACACAACCACCTTCCTAGTTGACTGTCTTATCACTTCCCGCCTGGACAATTGCAAAAGCTTCCTAATTAGTCTCTCTGCCTCAGTTTTAGGCCTCTATAATCCATCCTCCACACAACTTTCAGGTGATTTTTTTTCATAAAGTACAAGTCTAATCATTCCATTTTCACACTTAAACTCCAAAGTCTTCTTACTGACTCTAAAAGCAAATATTAATTGACCTTTAACTTATCCTTTTATTAATTTCCATTTTTTATAAGTTTTATGAGTTACCTAAATATTAGTACAGTATTACATGTTTGTAATTTGTAAATAATTATCCACATATTAAGGGTGTGTGATTTTAAAAATGGTTATTAATATGGTGAGTTCTAAAGCTTGGAGGTCACTGGCCTAAGGCATCCTAACTCTGTCATATGTAAAACAAATGTTGGAATAAGATGAATTGATTGAAATGAATTTATTAAATACACCTACCTCACCCTTCCAGTTCTGCTATCCGAAGATTTTTCAGGGTTTTTTTTCCCTCCCCCTAATCCTCAACTCGCTTCAAATAATAGCAACAACCTGCTTCCTGAATGTGGGAGAAAATGAGTCATAGGGAAGTGAATGAACTCTTTTCAGGTGCTCCGGGACTTGTTAGAAAATCTGATGTAGTAACCCATTCCATTCTCGAGGGGGAGAAAAAGAAAGAAGGGCAGGTACTGCTCCCTTTACCAGCTGCATCAAACTCAAAAAGTAAAAAAAAAAAAGCGGGGGGAGAGGGTGCGTAATACTTAAGGATTCTTGCACAGCATATTGACTTAGGATACCACGTATTGACATTATCTATATTTTATTGTATTGTCGTTAAATATTTTGCAATTATATTTTAATCTAGTTCCAGTCTCAACACTCCATCTCATGTTTGATATCCCTCCTCTAGATCCAAGCACAGGTGAGTGAAACTGTGGTAGAATGGAAAGAACACTAATTCTAGAGTCAGAGGACCCAAGTTCAAATACCATCTCTAGTCTTACTTTGTTACATAAAACTGAGCAAGTCACTACACCTACCTGCATTTCTGTGTCCTCATATGTAACATGAGGGTTTTGGACTAATGTACTGGGAGTGACTTTCCAGCCCTAAATCTATTATCACATAATCCTGTGAACTTATGTCTCAAATAGGGAAATGTGTCGCCCTATTGGTATAAAGCTAGTCAGTGCTAGAGTCAGAATTCAAATCCAGGAATTCTTACTTTAAGTCTAACAGTCTTTCTGGTACACTATACAGTTTCCCTAGGAGGACTGGAATATTAAACACAATGTGGGATACAGCATTGGATTAAAATATAATCCAATGAGGGGATAGAGTCTCCCACCTCTTTCTACTCCCCTACAACTGGGTCCTTTGAGGCCAAACCACCAATGCCAAGTACAAGGGGGGGAGGGAAGGCAAGGAAAAAGGGAGGGAGACTTCAGGATGAAAGCTTCCCAAGTCAATTTTCAAAGCCTGACTTTCATGAAGATAACCCCAATGGCCATAGCAGTGACTATCACAGGGGAGCTGAGCTCCATCAATGACAGGAGGATGGAAAGGGACAACTGAGGTGCATACATCTATAGCCTGATGGTTCCTTTGAGCTGAACAGAGACACAGGATCCAGCTCTGACCAGGCAGGACTGTAGCTAAGCGCCTCTGGCATTCTCCAGGTTGTACCACCACCATGCCCCACCTCCCAGTAGTTGCTAATTCTGACAAAGAGACAGCTGCATAATTAGGCATGCTGCCTTTGGAGCCCTCTCTCCGAAGGTTCCTACAAAATCTGTCTCCCTATTAAATGAGGATGGGGAGGGGAAAGAATGAAAACTCAATGTTTCTGCACTTTGTACACATTCACAAGGCAGAGGAGTACTTGGAAAGAAGGTACTGAGAGGATAACAAACTGAATATCCAAATTTTCATGACCTTCTGCCAGTAACAATAACAATGATAATAGCAAACGGCTCACAGTTTTATGCTTGAAGATCTGAAAGGGCATCTGGAACTCTCTCCCCGAGAAACGGGATGTTATTATCACAAAGGTCTCTCCTCCTTGGTCTCTCTAACTTCAAGCTCTCCTTCCCATGCACGCTTAGCCAGACTAATTAATATTCCTTAAAGACTACATTCATTGCCTCCTTTGCTCAGAGATCGTGAATGGCTCACAACTTCCTGTGATAAACCCAGACCAAACGCCTCTGAGTTCAGTAGAGAAGAGATCACTAGCTTTGGCAATCTAGAAACATGGGCTCCTGACAAACAGTAAGCATTTAATACATGTTTATTCTCATCCCAGCACTGTGAATGAGGACCTCAGTTTTCTCATATAAAATGGGTATAATACTAGGATTACCTATTTCAAATGAAGTGATATACTTTATCACCACAAAATGCTATATAAATGCTGCTTATCCTTTCAAAGTTCGATATTTGACTTTGCCCTACATTCCCCATGTTTAATGCCCCTCCCCCTTTTAAAGAACACACTCTGCTCATTTCAGGTAGTATCAACATCCTACAATCATATTATGTTTGTTTCCAACTTATGCCATGATATTTCTTCTGTGGTATCATGGACAAAGCACTGGCTTGGGAGTCAGAGGACTTGAGTTCAAATCCTCCTTCTGTCATTTACTACCTACCTGTTTGACCTTCAAGTCACTTTAACTTGTTGTTGTTGTTGTTGATTCACGTACAATTCTTTGTAACCCCATTCAAGGCTTTCTTGGTAAAAATAATTGAGCAGTTTGTCATTTCCTTCTCCAGCTTATTTTATAGATGAGCAAACTGAGACAAAAGGGGTAAATTGACTTGTCACAAAGCTAGTAAGTGTCTGAGGCCAGATTTGAACTCAGGAAGACTCACTCCAGGGCCAGCACTCTATCTACTGTACCATCTAGCTGCCAACCTATGTAATCTCAATTTCCTCATCTCTAACACTAAGCAGGTGGATTAAATGGCCTTTAAGACCTCCACTGCATTAATTCTATTGCACTATGATCCTTACCAGTGAAGAATGCTAGATACAGTTAGAATTAGAAAACCCAGGATTTAATCCTGGCTCTTGCATTTGCTCTCTCTACAACCTTGAATAAGCCATTTAACATCTTTGATCCTCAGTCTCCTGACCTATGAATTGAGTGAACTTAGAATTGAAATGGAGCCTCCCTGCTTCAGACCCAACCTTCATTTCACTATAAATACTACACAGACCTTCATCGTATTGCAAAGGTGAAAGAGCTCTTGGTGATCTTCTAGTCCAACTTTGTGTTATAGATGCAGAAGATTGCACCCAGAATAGGGCAGTTACTTGCCCAAAGTCACAAAGCTAGCTAATAGAGTTAAGTGTTTTCTATCAGATAGACCAACCTCCTTTCCTCCCTGCACCTCTTTAACATGCAAGGGTTACAACAAAACAAAATATTATACTAATGACCAAGCTTAGCTCTGGAGAAGACTTAGGAACATAGAGCTTCTGCTGTCTTTGGAGAGTTGGAGGACTATGGGTATGAAATATTTTAGATACTGTTAGTCAAAAATGATGACTTGATTGGTTATGTTGAAATCAACTAATCTCTCCACTCTTTAAAAAAAAATATTACTCTCTGGGGGCTGCTAGGTGGTGCAGTGAATAGAGCACTGGCCAGGAGGACCTGAGTTCAAATCCAGCCTCACACACTTAACACTTACTAGCCATGTGACCTTGGGCAAATTACTTAACCCCAATTGCCCCTACTTCCCCCCCCCTTCCAAAAAGCCAAATAATTAAATAAATAAATGGAGAGACAGATAGATAGATAAATGTTATTGTTTGTTACAAAGGATCGGTCAGTGGTTAGGGAGGGGAGGGAAAAGGGAGATATTTGGAAATGAAAGTGATATAAAAACAAAAGGTATAAATGCAAGTAACATAATTTGGGGGCCCCTTTTTTTATGAGTCTGTTCTAAAAATACTTTGAATACCCCTTTAGAAGATTGTTGGATCAAGTCCAGGATTCATATTTGCCTTATATAATTGGTTTCTTTTTGACTTGCAATAATAGCAGCTGACATTTATATAGTGCATTAAAGTTTCAGAAGCATTTACTATATATTATCCCATTTAAGCCCACAAGGTAGATAACTACAGATGTCATTATTCCCATTATGCAGATGGAAAAACAGAGGATAACAGAAATGAAATGACTCATCAACGGTCATGTTATCTAGTAAATATCTGAGGCAGTCTTGGAACCTGGAGCTTACTGACAAGTCCAGGATCCTGTCTACTTCATATTCATGGCATATGATTTGATGGTAATCTCACACACACACTCACACACACGGCTATAACAGGTCACAACAGTAACTCTGCAGTGAAAAGTCAGTGTTAAATAGGTCACATTATGACCGGGGGTTATGAAGGTTGTGGTGGGTTAGAAATGAACTAGAAGGCACAATTTTAAGTTGTCACATACTAGTATGTTGGGTGGCCCTTAGGCAAGTCATTTAACCTCTCTCAGTCTTGGTTTCATCTATAATATGGAGATGCTAATGGCATTTACTTCACAAGATCACTGTAAGGTTCAAATGAGATAAGGTCTATATAAATCCTAGGGCAGTTGGTAGCACAGTGGATAGAGTGCTGGACCTGGAGTCTGTAAGTCTTATCTTCCAGAGTTCAATTCTGGCCTCAGACACTAACTAGCTGGGTGACCCTGGGCAAATCACTTCACCCTGCTTGCCTCAGTTTCCTCATCTGTAAAATGAGCTGGAGAAGGAAATGGCAAAGCACTCCAGTATCTCTGCCAAGAAAACCCCAAAAGAGGTCATAGTCAAACACAACTAAACAAAAACATAAATCCAGCCATTACTAAGAGAGATGTCTACATTGAATCAATCCATAGAATCTAGAGCCAGAAAGATCCTTAGAGATCCTGTACTATAAACTGAGGCCTAGAAAATGGAAGTTACTTGTATGTCTTTGAGCAAGCAACCAATTAGATCAGGATTGAATCTCAGATTCTTTACTCCACATTCAGTGCTCTACCGTAGTACACTGTTTGGATCATCTGAATCTTGAATGCTTAAGGACATGATAAGCTTCTCTCCAAAAAAGAGTCTGGGAAGGTGAAGGAAAAAATAAAGCATGTAAGAAATGAATAGAAAAAAGCAGTACTGGTCACTCTCCTTTCTGGGCTTCCTCTAGAAAGACTGCCTAGAAATTCAGTTAAAAAGGAGTTGCTTCCCTTTCCCTGCTATAGTTAATCTTCTGTTGCCACTAGCTGGTCAGTATAGGTACTTGGAAAAGCAACGGCTCTTTACAGGGGACCTGTGAAAATACCCTGGCTCACTGGGTTTGCTCCTCCCTAGGAAAAGTAACCTCTTTCCTTTTGCTCTCCAAAGACCTCCTGATCAACATGTGGAGAGGAAAGTCTTCCATCCTTTCCCCAAAGGTAACAAGTCACCCCCAAATTCATAAGTGTTTTAATAAGCTAATATCATTCCTGCAAGGATAACACTATTTCCTCAGAGGACACACATATTCTCTCCTCTCCTTCCTCCCTCTCCCTTTCTCTCTCTCTCTCTCTCTTTCCCTCTCTTTCCTACCCTACCCCAACATGGTTAGAGAAGAAAGAAGAGGATGGGAAGGGGAAGGAAGAAGAGAAGGAAGTTGTAATTGTCAGCCTGGGTCCGGAGTCTGAGATATACTCAATTCTTTCTAATACATCATTAAAGTCATCTGTCATGGTGATGCTTTCTGTTAGATTTATCCCAAGGCTTGTATTTCTCCCCCCCCACCCCCACCCCGATTTCCTGCCACCTGCCCTCCCCAGATCTGGTCTTTATGAAGGCAGCCAGGTCTAAGTAGGTTTCTAACAAAGGGGGTGCTGAGAGGTAGGAGCCTCTGTGGAGCAGGGAAAGCTAGCCGGCTCAGAGCAAGCTAACTCCTGGATTCGGCATACACTGATTAAGATACACAGAATGAGCTGCCTCCCACAGGGCCAATTCAGTACTCGGAGCCGGTACAAATGGTCAGGCTCTCAGCCACGCCACAGCTCACAACGGTAGTTTTCTTTTTGCTTCTGTAGCTCTAGAAAACCAGGGCTGTGTTTAGCTCTGGAATCTCAGCTGACTGAACCCACCTATTCCTACCCTCTTACCTCTAAACAACAGGGTGGGAGGGGGAGAGAATAATCTGCTATACCACCATCCATCCCAGTCCCTTCTTTATCAAAAAATACATTTATGTTGCTTCTAGATCATCGAAAAAAACCTAATAGGAACACTGCTACTTCTGGGGTAGAGAGACTCTCAAAAAAGATGCAGTAATCAGATTCGAATGAGCAAAGTGGGAATTTTAAGAGGGAATTGGGGGCTAGGAAGGAGTGGAATCAGACTGCTACCTGACAGCACCAGTCTCTAGCTAGAGACACCCCAAGATGTTGCCAGGCACTTCACATAACATTGAAAAGAAAAATGTAACTGACAATATAGTGAGGCAAAGAAGATAAAGATACACTATAGCCTTATAACTGTATACTGATGTATGCTTCATTCTGTGAATGTGAAGAAGCAGACTGTATACAGAGTGGACTTGAAACCAGGGGCCAAGGGCTGATCCTGTCACTGGCTTTGTGACCCTGGGCAAATTATTTACTTCTCAATGCTCTAGGCAGCTCTCCAAAACTCAAAGTGGCATAGAAGGTCCTGACCTTCACTAGTAAAGGAAGTTACCTCCCCTGAATTGGAGTCTAGCCAGATGGAAGCAATTTTGGTCTAATTAAAAAAAAAAAAGACTGCATTTTGAGTACCTGAATTTGAATTCTATTACTTACTACGGGTATAATCTTGGAAAAGTGGGAAAGTAACCTTTCTCTGGGTATCAGTTTCCTTATTTGTACTATGAAAGGGATGGATTAGACTATCTCTAATGTTCCAGCTCTAAATCCTGAAATCTAAACAATCTTCTTTGTCAATCTGAAGAGGTCATTTTCCTACCTGTAGTCCTTTCTGGCCCTTTAAGGCCACAATTCCAAAGAAGCTCTTGTCCTATAGCTAAAAAACCCTGAGATGAAACAGTTTGAACTTACATGTGCCCAAGTTCTCTTTTTCCCCCATCCTCTCCCCCCACAAGACACTGTACACCCCCTCAGTTACATGCTTTACATGACAAAGGAAATTACTGAGAGATGTTAAGACAAAGTAAGGTTATTAAATTCTCTTTTTCCTTTTTTTTCTGAATCAAAGCTGGTGGTAAACAACTGAACTTCC
>CM053581.1:263179787-263215759 GCA_028627135.1 Pseudochirops cupreus | reverse complement strand
TTTAATCTTAGCATACCTTCTTCCTACAATTGGTTGTCCATCTTTCCACATCTCTCCTCTTCATAGTTTAAGATCATGGGGATCATAGGACTTTTAGAAGCAGGAAAAACCTTAGAAATCATTTCCTCCCTACCTCTTGATTGTTTTCTCTTTTTCCTTCTTATTTTCTTTTTTAACTCCTCACATAAATCCCCATCACTACCTTTGTTGGGATCTCTTCCACCTAATTTTAAATGGTGTTTTTAATATCTCTAATTGAAAGTGCTATTGTTCAGTTGTGTCCAACTGTTCATGACCCCATTTGGGGTTTTCTTTGCAAAGATACTTGAGTAGTTTGCCATTTCTTTCTCCAAATGCCCAGATGGCATCTGGAGATTTTTTTTTACAAATGAGGAAACTGAGGCAAACAGGGTTAGGTGACTTGTGCAGGGTCCCACAGCTAGTAGATATCTTGAGGCCAGATTTGAACTCAGGGGGATGAATCTTTCTGACTCCAGGCCTAGCACTATATCCACTGTGCCACATAGCTGAAGGTATAGAATCATAGATTTAGGTCTGAAAAGGATAGGTCCAAACTCTTTATTTTGCAAATGGAGAAACTGAAATCTAGAGAGGATAAATAATTTGCCCAAGGTCATGTGTTAAAATACATTCCCCTCCTTTCTGGTTTTCTGCTAGCTGCTTCTTTTGGGCAATGCTAACTTCCATAATTACTGTTGAGAACCTTCCAACACTGGATAAATAGGTTAGACTATTAAATTCCCTTCTACTTCTAATTCCATGAATCATATTCATTTCTCTTGGCCTTAGTCTTCCCATCTGTATGATTAGAGTTTTTAGCAACTTGATGATATCCACTATCCCTTCCAGATCTCAAGGTATAATTGTATAATTCACTTCCTCTTCTCAGGTCCTCTTTTTCCCCATAGGTAAAATGAGGGGATTGAATTAGGTGATGTCCAAGATTCCTCGTAAGTAACTCACTAACCAACTACATATACTTAGAAATTACATGCATATATAGTTTATATATTATATGTATAGTTATGTAACTCTATAACTTTGATTCTAAGATTTTTTCTTGCCTCTCTTTGGCTTACTTGGGTTCATTCATCTCTCCCAAATATTTCACCCCTGCCTCCCTCAGTCTCTTCTTTATGCATTGACAATACTCCACTATTCTGTGCAACCAGCCTCTCTGAGTCTCTGTGCCCCATTCTTCAGATATGCTGACACAGTCCATTTATAGATGTGCTTTCCCAGAAAAGGCTTAGTTTATGTAATTCAGAGAAGGCAGAGCCTGGGGAAGGCCTTCAAAGACCGAGAGAACATAGATATCTTGCCTCTGGCCAATAGTTTATATCCACAAAGGACACAAGAGCCCTTTACCAGCTATCTGTCCCAAAAAATATTAGGCTGATAGGATATCAGAAAAGAAAGTAAACTTAATGATTATTTATGCCAGTCCTCTGATTTTGGAAATTAGAATTGGAGGCCTAAATAAAATGATTTGCTCAAAGCCATATAAGAAGTAAGAAGTGGAACCTAATCCTAACTTAAGTCATCTGCTTCTAGGTGAAAGTTCTGGGTTTTTCTGTTTTGTTTTGTTTTGTTTAAATTTTTCTCATTCCATTATTTTTAAGACTTCACTTCTGGGCTATCTCTTTGACCAGGTTTTTTTCAGGTTGATGTCTCATATTACCTCTTGACATTCCTCTTTACTCTGTGGTCATATCTCACTTAGTGATACTTCTGTGCTGAATTAATGAATTCTCTCAGGTCTCTATAACCTGTATGAAATTCTTTTTCATTTTCCCTAACCCCCTTCTCTAGCCTTCCAAGAAAAAGCCTCCCTTTTCTGGTAAGTGATTTTCAGGGATACACATGCGCACACACACACACACACACACACACACACGTATGTGTGTGTGTGTTGTATATACAGATATGTGGATTATATATAGAGATTTGTGCATGTTTGTATATATATATATATATATACACATATAGAAAAATATATATACACACATTTAGAAATATATATACACACATTCAGAAAAAGATTTTACATCTATATCTATATCTATATCTATATCTATATCTATATCTATATCTATACATATAAAATATTTTTCTAAAGTCCTTCAATCAAGACTGTCTGAAATGTTTTCTCTGATTCAAGTGCTTCTCTTTACACTTCTTCCTCATCTCTTTGGGTGTCCCCTCAAACACAAATAAACTGCTATTAGGAAGAGAAAAGTCCTATCTCTATTTCCATCTAGACTTGAACCAAATCTTACATCAATCCCCTTTCCTAGCTGTTCAAACCCTCCAAATGTTTTTTTTTTCCTTCTTTCTCTAATTATTGGGGCTTCTTTAACTCTCCTGACCTTTCTTTCAAAATTGTTGATATCCCTCTGGATTCTTGATGCCATTCATCATCCATCCCAACTTCTATACCAAATTTTTAACTAAATGAGACAAAATGTGCATGGATTTCTTTAGGTCATGCTCATTTGTCCTTGACTTTTTATGATTCTCCTTTTTTTTTTCCCCTTTTCTCTACATTCCAGTATAAGGTATCAGGAAATGTACTAGACTTGGAGTCAAAAGATCTCTCTTCAAATCCTGGTTCTAAGATCGACTATCGCTGTATCTGTGGACAGTAATCTCTCCTAGACTCAGTTTCCCATTCTATAAAATGACAAGAAAACAAAACTTCATTAAGCACTCACTACTTGTCAGGCACTCTGCTAAACTTTACAAATATCACCTCACTTTATACTTACAACAACTTTATGAAACAGGTGCCATTTTATCTCTGTTGAAGAAACCGAGATAACAGAGGTTAAAGTGACTTAACCGAAAGTGTCACACACCTCACAGCTAGTAACTCTTTGAGCTAGATTGGAACTCAGGGCTTTCTGACCCCAGGCCCAGTTTTCTATTCACTATGTCACCTAGCTAACAATTCTTCTACTATCTACCTCATAGGGCAATTGCTCTTTCTAAACCTTAATGTAATATTTAAATACAAGCTCTTGTCACTTTCTATGCCCATTTTCCCCTTCTTTTACCATCTTTCTCAGATTTAGCTTTTTACATTTTAACATCTACTCAGCCACAATAGATCACCTGGTCTCACCTAGGCAATGTAGAGTTATAATACTAACCAAAATTATTAAGCCATACATTTTTAATAGATCATTCTTCTATTTTTCTCACATCCAAATTACTCCTTTGCCCAAAATTTTAGGGTTCACATTTAATTCTTTCCTTTTTGATTGACTTGTCTGGAAGGTTCACAAATTTAGAGCTGGAGGAAGTTATCCAGTATATCTACTAATCCCCTCATTTTACAGATGAGGAAACGAGGGAAGGAAGAGAAGTATTTTGCTCAATATACAGTTAGTTGAAGAACTAGGGCCTAAAGCCAAATTTCAGGAAGCTTATTTAGTCCATTGCTTTTTGCCCTATACCATATTGCTTCATTCATTTAATCATTTGGCAAATATATGTGGAATGCCTACTCCTTACAATGTATTTTATAATCTCTTCATTGTAGAATTATAGACAAATGATGAATAATAGTGTAATGAAAAGAGCACTAGTTCTGGAGTCAAAGTACCTACATTCAAATCTTGCCTGTAGCCTCTAATGTTTACTACCTGTGTGACTTTGAGTAAGACTTAGAATCATGAAGACTTGGGTTAAAATCTCACATCAGCCACTTAAATTGTTTTATGATCCTGGGCATGTCACTTAAACTTCCTGTGCCTCAGTTTCCCCATTTATAATGTGGAAGTTGTACCCTGTGACCTCTAACACGCCCTCCAGCTCTAAATCTGATCCTTTCATCTCTGAATCTCAGTTTCCTCATCTGTAAAATTGGAGACTAGATGACCTCTGAGGTCCTTTTCAGTTTTAGATCTGGGATTTCATGAATTTCTATAACTGTTGAAGTCCGAAGAGTCCCTAGAATATAAATTATGCAAAATGAAAAAGCTGTTAGAATATTCATTGTTAAAAAGGGAAGGAGCCTTAAAAAAAGACAAGTTGAAGTAGAAAGGATGAAACTTTGGTAATGATTTCTTTGGGCCTCAATCATTCCCTCTTCATTTGTACATTTCCTCCTCTCCCTTTTCTCTGCAGCCCTGTTTTGTCTCATTTAGTTGCAACTTTTGCCACTGTCTTTAGGTATCCTTTTGTGAGGAAGGAAAGAATATTTTAATCACTGGTGTCTTTCTTCATTTCCACTTGCATCTGTTTGACTGATTTCTATTTCGACTCAGTACTTCACCTGACTCTTTCTCTTAGAAATTCTCAAATTTATTATCTTTCTTTTTCAGTCCATGCCTTTCACTACCTCCCACTTTCTCTTACCCTATCCTTTAAATCAACTCCTTGCTCTGTGATTTACTGATGTCATTTCATAGCCTTCTTTCACCATCTTGCCAAAATCCCTACAATACTTCTTTAAAGTCTTTCTCTCTTTCTTCATTCATCCTTTTGCATTTTTTCCTACAGATCCACTCATCTTTAATTCATTCCCATCACTCAATCGCTCCCTTCCAAATCTCTGCACCTTTTGCCTACATAATCCTTAAACCTGTTTTTGTTGCTTTCAACCTCAGTTAGTCTATTCATACTTCATCATTAACACATATTTATGTGTTGTATTTCTTTAGTGCATCTTATCATCTGCCTCATAAAAATTATTGTTTTCTGAACCATATTTTTGAATTCATTCACTAAGCCTCTCTCTCCAGAATCTTTTTCTGTCCCCAGCTACACTCCTGTGAGAGATCAACCCACTCTAAATTTACCCCAGTTGAACTATTATAGTTCTGACCTATTGTAATAGATAATGTTAAAAAGAAGTGTGTTTCCTTTCCTATTATGCCATACAACTCAAACATATAATCTTTTAAAATTCTGTAATCCAAGAACCCTTCCATCTCTAAGATCCTATGTTCCGAGAACCCTTCCAGCTCTTTCAATGTTCTAGGTGCCCTTCTGACACCATATTTTAGGACATCAACATAACTAGCATGTTATATTTTTAGTTCTATTGTAATAAACAAGTTTGACAGAATGGAAACTTTATAGACTTTCTTTGCCCTCCTCCAGGCCTAACTGAAACATTACTTCCAAGACCCTCAGGGCACAGTGGTAGGATATATCTATCTCTGCTTGAGGACCCCAAGAGATACGCTCTAGACCACCAACCTAATTGAAGCTTCCAAGCTTAGACAAAGGATATACAAGTCCTCAGGAGGAATCTAAGACTTCAATCAAATAAGACCATTTTATGTATTTCTTACTTTCGTTAAATCCTCTAAGCTTGAGGGGCAGCCTTGTATAGCAGAAAGAGCATTGAATTTGAAATTAAGGGACTTCAGTTCATATGTTCCTATACTGAGTAAGCTGTGTTCCTTCATCCCCTGTGAGCCTTAATTTCCTCATCTATAAAATGGTAAAAATACTTGCACTTCCTCCATCAAAGGACTGCCTGTGAGGAGAATGCTTTTTAAACCTTAAAGTACCATATAAGTGTGAACTATTATTATGAAAGACAGCTGACATAGTAGAAAGAGCTCAAGTTGGAGCCAGGACCCATGGCTTCATTTTTTGGTTCTGACATTTACTAGTGATGTGACCTTAAGTAAGTACCTTCACCACCTCTCTTAATCTCATCTGAAAAATTAAGATAATAAATATGTACCTCACAGCATTGTTGTGTGGAAAGCACGTTGTAAACTTCAGAGAGCTAGAGCAATGGGAGCTGTTATGATTAGGAATATTATAAATAATGAGAGAAGAAATCCACTTAATGGAGATCAGTGGCTCAACTTGATTGCTGGTTGAGTCTTCATTGAGCTTTGGTTTGCATAGGGAAAATAGAAAATGAAATGAAGAGGAAATGAGAGTCAGAAGCAGGACCTGATGACTCTTGCCCATCTGTAGATACTATTTCGGAACTTAAGAGACTATTGCTGAAGAGTGAGGCCAGAGAGTGATGCTCAAAGCAAGAGGTCTTTATTTGGCATGTTTAACTAGCATAAGGGAAAACCTGAGGCTTAGAGGAGACACACAGGGATGAGAGTAAAAAGCAAGACACAGGATAAGGAAACCTGTGTTCATCAAGGTTAAGTGACTAGTCTAAGGTCACTTATGTAGCCAGTGGTAGAGTCTGAAAGGAAAGCTCAAATTCCAAATCTTACCTTCTTACCACTGCCTCAAACTGGAGGTTGCTGTGGCCAGCCTGTTCCATGGTCTTGACATACCCTGCTTGAGTTTAGTTTCCTGGTTACTCCTATTCAGTGTGAGAGATTGTTGATTGAGCCATTAATTGTCTCCTCCATTAAGGAAGCATATCACATGCTGTCCAAACACACACACACGCACGCACGCACGCACGCACACACATCCCTACATATGTACCAGGGCCAGGAGCTGCCGATTTCTGAAGTAGTTCCCTGTACTGGGGCCCTAAAGCAACACCTTCCAAACAGGGGAAAGTGGACTAACCCTAGAGATCTACACTAAAACAACCCATTGGAGCAGTCTGCTTTCCAGGGCAACAAAGTAGGTCAGGATTATGGGTATTAGGTAGGTCCTGCTTGGGCCTGGTTGATTGCTTCTTCACCTCTTAGGTCTCGGTAATGAGTTACCAGTGATTGACTGGCTAACACAAGCCATGGATATTTCTAGCGTGGAAATATTTCTTGTAGAAGGAGTTCTCGAGAAGAGAGTGGGGTATTAGGAAAGAGGAGGGGGCGTATCTAGAGCAGAAAGGCTGGAACTAGAAAACAAGGAAGATTTTTCTGGATTGCCACAGCTACTTTTCCCCTCTAAGGCAATGTAAATATCTCCCAGGTCACTGCTGATTTCCATTAGCCATCTGTTTCTTTTACACCTGCTACAGGCCCTTTCTGAAATCACAGCTTGGAGAACCAGAATTTCTCCCCATTAACTCTGTCGTTGAGATGATTTTAGCTTTTGAGGGCCAGAGGTAGGCTGAGCTCAGCTTGTGGCAGCATAAACTGCCCCTTTGCCATGTCACAGAGTTGGCAGGACTATATATAACCCTGCTACTGCCTCAACAGCTGTCCAGCAGCTGGTGTCCTGTTGGAAGATTGGAAGGAAAGGTTACAGCTCAAGGTGACAGGAAGGGTGAGCTAGAGTAGAAGAGGCAGAGGAGGGTGAAATATCACAGTCATGACATTTATCCTCCAGTTCTTGATTCATGGTGAGATTCAATGACAAAAAATAATACTTTGTAAAAAGTTGAAACTCTGGTATTTATCACTTCAGTCTCCTGGCAGTTTATTCTCAGTGACATCTAAGAAGATTTTTCAGAAGTCAATGTATTGTCTAAAACTTACTTCTCTAATGTCCACTGTGATCTCACAGATACACACACACGTATGTGTGTGTATACACATACATATATAAAGTAATGCAATTATATATGTATATATCTATATATGAATACACATATATGCAAATATACACATTTATGTACAAATATACATGTATAATTTTATATACTACCTTACATGTATGTGTATGAAACAGGTATAATGAAATTGTTTCCTTTAAGTTATTCCTTAATTAATTATTGTTTCATAAAGGCTTATACACAAAAATTTCTTTTTTGTTTTTTGTTTTTGCTTTTTGGTGGGCAATAGGGGTTAAGCAACTTGCCCAAGATCACACAGTTAACAAGTGTTAAGTGTCTGAGGCCAAATTTGAACTCAGGTCCTCCTGACTCCAGGGCTGGTACTCTATTCACTGAGCTTCCTAGACACCCTGACTAGAACTTCTTAATAAGGCTACTGCAGGGGCAAGAAGAAAAGCTCATGGACACAGTAAAATATTAGCTTCCCCTCCCCTCATAGATCCTCTCCCACCCACTGGCTGTCAGTCTCTAGGAAGGCTTTGATTCAATTCTCCCTGAGAAAGGTAACATTCAAAGTCAATGTTTCCCAATCCACAAGCCCCAAGGGAAATATCCTGAGAGGTCTGCAAAATCATGTATGCATTATCATTTCATCATTAAGGTCCTTTTACCTTTTCTAAAATGGAGAATACAACTAGTATATCACTGTTATTCCTTTATTCCAAAATATTTATTTAGCATCTACAATATTCCAGATAATATGCTAAAGATATAAAACAAAAAAACAAAGAAAAGAAAAAATAATCCCAAAGGATCAGAGTACATACTGGGGGAGCAGTAACTACATCTCTCCTCAGATCACAACACCTTGGAAGCAAAAACAAACAAAAAACTTCCAAACTCCCAGAACTAGCTCTGAAAACAGCAGTGGAAAAAAAAGCCTGAAGGCCTAAGACTGTGTAACTATCCTCCCCCACATACTCCCAACCACACCAGGAACAGAGCCCAACATTAACATAAAGTTCCAGTTGAAAAAGAAACAGGGTAGAAAAATGAGCAAACAACAAAGCCATACAGAGCCACTACAGTGACAGGGAAAATCAAGACACAAACTTAGAAGAACACAACCATGTGAAAATAGCTACAAACAAACATCAAAGAAAAATTCTAATTGGACCATAGGCCAGCAACAATTCCTGGAAAAATTTTAAAAAAGAGAGAAAAAAAAGTAGCGGGAGAATTGGGAAAAGAAATGGTAGTGATGTAAGATAATTATTAAAAGAATTAACAGCTTGGTAAAAGAAGCACAAAAATACTGAAGAATATATCACCCTAAAAAACAGAATTAGCCTAATGGTAAAATGGGCACAAAACTTCACTGAAGAAAAAGAAATCTTTAAAAAGCAGTATAGGTCAGGGCGGAGCCAAGATGGCTGAGTAAAAGCACAAACTTGAAGTGAGCTCCAGCTTCAACCATCTCCAATACCTATAAAAAAATGACTCTAAACAAAATTTAAAGCTACAGAACCCGCAAAGGGACAGAGAGAAACAAATCTCTTGCTGAAGGCAGCCTGGAGGGCCATCAGGAAAGGTCTCTCGCAGCAGGCTGGGAGCCAAGTGCAGTCCCCAATGAGCTGAGGTTCTGGCACCAGGGTGGCCCCAACCAGGGCCCAGACTGAACAGAGCAGACTTCAGGAGAGTGAATCACCAGCAGCTGTGTCAGTTTCTAGACTCCTCAACCCATAAACACCAAAGAGAAAATGAAAGGTCAGTGGAGAACTCTGGTATAAAAGTGAAGGAACAGCACAGTCCAGCCCCCGCCCCCAGGGCAAGAAGTGGCAGGAGGCACAGCAGTGCTGCTTGACTGCTTTCAGAGCACCTGGCATGCAGATCATAGGGAGCACAAGCAACCATTCAGAGGGTAATCACTCTTGCTTTGACCTGCCTGGATTTGGATCACGGTCTTGGATGGTAGTCTTGGGGTATGTGGCCAATGAGCCAGAGCTTGTGGGGACTGTAGAGAGGGCACCCAACTAATAGCTCCAACAACTGTGAAAATCCTCAGCTATTTGAGACAAAGCTCCCTCTATTCTGTGAGCAGAGTTCTACCATGGTAAAGAGCTCAAAAGTCAAGTAATTGGCAAAATGAGGAAGCTCAATCAGATCATACAATCCTCTTTTGGGGACAAAAAGGATCAAAGCATGGAACTGGAGGAGGACAATGAAGTCAGAACTCCTGCATCAAAAGCTTCCAAGAAAAATATGAATTAGTCACAGGCCATGGAGGAGCTCAAGAAGGATTTTGAAAATCAAGTAAGAGAAGTGGAGGAAAAACTGGGAAGAGAAATGAGAATGATGCAAGAAAATCATGAAAAACAAATCAACAGCCTACAATAGGAAACCTAAAAATATTCTGAAGAAAACAACACCTTAAAAAGTAGACTAACTCAAATGGTAAAAGAGGCCCAAAAACCCAATGAGGAGAAGAATGCCTTAAAAAGATGAATTTGCCAGATGGAAAAGAAATTTTAAAAACTCACTGAAGAAAATAACTCCTTCTAAATTAGATTGCAGCAATTGGAAGCTAATGACTTTATGAGAAATCAAGATATTATAAAACAGATCCAAACAAATGAAGAAAATAGAAGGCAATGTGAAATATCTTATTGGAAAAACCACTGACCTGGAAAATAGATCCAGGAGAGATCATTTAAAAATTATTAGACTATCTGAAAGCCATGATCAAAAAAGAGAACCTAGACATCATCCCTCAAGAAATTCTCAAGGAAAATTGCCACGATATTGTAGAACCAGAGGGCAAAATAGAAATAGAAATTGAAAGAATTCACCGATCACTTCTTGAAAAAGATCCAAAAAAGAGAACTCCTAGGAATATCACAGCCAAATTCCAGAGTTCAAGGAGAAAATATTACAAGCAGGCAAGAAGGAACAATTTTACTATTGTGGAAACACATTCAGGATAACACAAGATCTAGCATCTTCTACATTAAGGGATTGGAGGGCTTGGAATATGATATTCTGGAAGTCAAAAGAGCTAGGATTAAAACCAAGAATCACCTAACCAGCAAAAAGGAATATAATGCTTCAGGGGAAAATACACTCATTCAATGAAATGGAGGACTTTCAAGTATTCTTGATAAAAAAATCCAGAGCTGAACAGAAAATTTGACTTTCAAATATAAGAAGCAAGAGAAGCATGTGAAGGTAAATAGGAAAAAGAAATCATAAGGAAGTGGAACTATTTACATTCCTACATGGAAAAACAATAATTGTAACTCATGAGACTTTTTTCAATATGAGGATAGTTGAATGGAATATATATGCGTATGTATACATATGTGTATATGTATGTATAGGAGGGTGTATGTGTATATAAATATATATGTGAGTACGGGCATATGTATGTTCATGTATACATAGACAGAGCACACAGGATAGGTTGAATATGAAGGGATGATATCTTAAAAATAAAATTAAGAGGTGATAGAAGAATATATTGTGAGAAGGAGAAAGGGAGAGATAGATTAGGGTTAATTATCTTAAATAAAAGAGGTGAGAGAAAACTGTTACAATGGAGGGGAAGAGCAAGGTGAAATGGAATGGGTCAACCTTACTCTCATTGAATTTGGCTTAAGGAGGGAATAACATACACACTCAGTTGGGTATCTTACCCTGCAGGAAAGCAGGGGGGAAGGGAATTAAAGGAGGGTGATAGAAGGGAGGGCAGATTGGGGGAGAGGGCAGTTAGAAACAAACAATTTTGAAAAGGGACAGGGTCAAAGTAGAAAATAGAGTAACTGGGAGGGTGGGATAGGATGGAGGGAAATATAGTTAGTCTTTCACAATGTAACTACTATGGAAATGTTGTGCTATACTATATATAACTATACATGTACAACCTATGTTGAATTGCTTGTCTTACCAGTTGGAGTGGGTGAGGATGGAAGAAGGGAAAGATGCTGGAACTCAAAGTTTCAAAAAACAAATGTTAATGCATGTTACATGCAACTGGGAAATAAAATATACAGGCACTGGGGTATAGAAATCCATCTTGCCCTATTAGAAAGTTAAGGGGATGAGGGGGGAGGATATAAGAGAGAACAGACTGCGGGAAGGGGTACTCGGTAGGCCTGCTATTTTGGGGTGGGGCATAGGGGGGAGATGGGGAAAACTTTGTTACTCAAAATCTTGTGGAAATGAATATTGAAAACTAAAAACAAATAAATTAGAAAAAAGTAGTGTAGGCCAAATGGGAAAAGAGTTACAAAAGCTCACTGAAGAAAAAGAATTCCTTAAAAAACAGAATTGGGCAAGTGGAAGCTAATGACTCCATGAGACATCAAACAACATCTAAAGTCAATAGAATGAGAAAATAAAAGAATATGTGAAATATTTCATTGGAAAAAACAACTGACTTGGAAAATATATTGAAGAGAGATAATTTAAGAATTACTAGACTACCTGAAAGTATTATCAAAGAAATAGTCTAAACATCATATTTCAAAAAACTGTAAAGGGAAACTTCCCAGATATCTTAGATCCAGAGGGTAAAATGAAATTGAAAGAATCACTAGAGATTTAAGAATGAAGACTCCC
This sequence comes from Pseudochirops cupreus, assembly GCA_028627135.1. Lineage (NCBI taxonomy): Eukaryota > Metazoa > Chordata > Mammalia > Diprotodontia > Pseudocheiridae > Pseudochirops > Pseudochirops cupreus. Next base: position 263,203,737 of record CM053581.1, on the reverse strand, counting down.
AGGAAAATATAGTCAAATTCCAGAGTTCCCAGGTCACAGAGAAAATTTTTCAAGAAGTCAGAAAGAAACAATTCAAATACTGTAAAGCCAGGGTCACACAAGATTTAGTGGCTTTCATCTTAAAGGAGTGGAGGGCTTGGAATATGGCATTCTGGAAGGTAAAGGAGCCAAGATAATGACTAAGAATAATCTACCCAGGAAAACTGAATCAAAACCTTTCAGGAGACAAAATGGGCATTTAATGAAATAGAGAAATCTGAAACTCAAAATTTAAAGAGAAAAGAATGTTTAAAATTATATTTTTTAAAATAAATGAATAAATATTTTTTTAAAAAAATAAGAAAGGAAAAAAGAAAGGAAGGAGGAAGGGAGGAAGGAAGGAAGGAAGGAAGGAAGGAAGGAAGGAAGGAAGGAAGGAAACTAGAACCTATTTAGATTCTATTAGAGGTAAATGACAAGTACAAAATAATTTCCAAGAGAAGGATTCTAGCAATTAGAGGGATCAATATAGGCTTCTTGCAGGAGGGATACCTAAACTTGCGCATAGAAAGAAGCCAGGGATTCTATCAGAAAGAGCTGAGCAGGGAGTACCTGTGCAAAGCTAAAGAGATAAGATGTGGAATGTTGTATACAGAGGACAGCAAGAAGACCAGTTTTTCTGGGCACAGTGCATGGGAAAAAAAGCAATGTGCAGGAAGCATGGAAAGGTAGATTACAGCCAGATTGTGTCAAAGTCAGAGGCAGCCGTATCATGTGTGGGCACTTGGGGGATGAATTTATGCTATTTTTAAGGGTCTTTGTTCTCCAAAAACACAAAAAATCCCTCTTCTATGCTGTTATCCCATTTACACCATAGCATGGTATTGAAGTAGAAAATCATTGATGGTGGAGAGAGTCAAAGGGAGGGGTCACAGAGAAGAAAAGAGACTGAATACTTGGGAACAATGAACACTCATTTTACCTACTTATTATTTTGCTGGGAGATACGTCAGAAATGATGAGTTTGCATTAAAGACAGCCTTAGAATGAGAGGCAGAAGACTTGGGTTTTAGATACTGTTCTGTCACTAACTAGCTATTTAACCATGAACAAGTCCCTTTCTGCACCTCAATTTCCTCCTGTGAACAATGAGAGGATTTTATAAGACAATCTCTGAGATTTTTTTCCAGCTTTTACAATATGAAAGTAGTTATATAAGGCTTTGACTAGATGCGTAATACCTGGGATAATATGGTAAACCACTAGCACAGTACCCTACTTATCCATGGTAGGTGCTCATTAAATATTTGTTGACACTAAGGATGATAGCCTATTTTTTCTAACACTGAATTAGAGTGAAATGTGTTGTGTTAATGTTCTCCAATGCTTATACACCAAATATCGTGCATTCTCAGAGTGTCTGGTATACTGAGCTAAGCTGAGTATTCTAGGAATAGGGATGTTGGTATAGGGAAGGGAATAAACATTTAAATAGTGCCTATTAGATGCCAGGAACTGTGCTAAGTGCTTTTGCAAGTATCTTATTGGTTGCTTGCAACAAATTCAGAGATAAATGCTATTATTATTCCGATTTTACACTTGAGGAAACTAAGACAAAGAAGTGACTTGTCCAGGGTCATATAGCCAGTAAGTATCTGAGGCTAAATTTGAACTCAGGTCTTCCTGACTCCATCTAGACAGTGCTCTATCTACTTTGTCACCAGCTGCCTTGAAGAAACCCAGAAAGAACACAATAAATTTCTGGTCTATTTCCAGAGAGATTGTAAGACTTCCACATTCCTCTGGGCAAGTAGAGGCTTAAGGAATTCTAAATGTGCTAAGTGTGAGTTCTGATTGTCCTTGTAGCTAATGCCAGAGTGCTGACATAATTAGGAGACTGACTGGTAATGGAAGAAAAACATTGCCTTATCACCCAGATGGGTGAGCTATAGGATGAGCAAATTGGATGAAAAGTGAAGTGGAAAGAATATCAGTTTGGGAGTCAGGAAAACTAATCCCAACATTACTACTCACAAGCTGTGTGACCACTGGCAAGTCAGGGCACCTCTCTGAGCTTGTCTTTCTCAGTTGTAAAATGAAGATGATACTGACTTTATCTACCTCGAGGTGTTTGAAGCCTCTTTGAGATGGATTATTGGTTTCTTTGACAACATTTTTTCCCCTTCTCCCTCCCCTCCCCACACCTGTGATTTCATTGCCATAGGGAATTCCTGGTAAGGCATTTTCTTTTCCAATGCAGATGAACACCTGCTGGATGATTTAAAGGCTCCATCTAGAGTTGCTTGGCTAATGAGAGGCCAAAGTGAAGTACTCACAGTCCCTCAGTCAGGGGAATAAAGTCAGTATTTGTAGGGGGTAGGGTAGCATGAAAGGGACACTGGCCTAGGAATCACAAGAGCTGAGTTCTAAACCTAGCTCTAACATCAATCTGTGTGATTTTGGGGAAGTCACTTAAACTCTCTGGTCTGTGGCTGCTTTATTTGAAAAAGAAGAGAGTTAACATGATCTCTCAGGTCTCTATAGATGCTGACATTCTACATACAAACCCCACCCCTGCCCCCCAATGCTCTCTGAGTTTATGAATTCCCCTCATCCGTGTCTTCTTCTATGGAGACACTGTCGAGGACTTTTGGAATGGTCTTCTTGTTTCTAAAAGGAGAAAGCTGAAAAAATGACTCTCAAATCTCTGAGCCCTGGGCTCTGGGCTCCCTTAGAGAAAGGTCACTGAAGCGCCTCTTCAGAGAGCTTTCCCTGACTATGAAACATTTCTGTCATAGTTTTCTATTTGCCTGATACTTTATGCTCATTTTCTCTGCTGTTTCTCACAACATGTCTCTCAGGTAGATGCTGCTGATGGCTTCTGTTTCACAATTGGAGAACTGCCAGAGAAAAGGAGTGGAACAATTTGACCTAAATCATACAAGTCAGCGTCAGAAACAGAACTAGAATCTAGGTCTTTTGATTTTCTCTCAATGCTAGGGACTAGCCACTAGAGGCAGGCTCATTAACCTGGAAGTTCAGGGATACTAGAAAAAGCAATAGATGGAAGAATCAGGTGGGGAAGAGAGAGATCAATGTCCAAGAATCTGAGTTCAAATCCTAGCTGGCTATGTGACCTTGGTCAAGTCACTTTCTCTCCTCTGGACCTCAGTTTCCCCATCTACAAACTGAAAGTCTAGAGCTAGATTAAAGTTGTTTCTATATCTAAACTGCATGACCCTATATTCAAGTTATGCTTTAATGTAACACTTTGTACAGAAGGCTGGGGCACACAGCTTAACATCTTTCTTTGGAGATCCTAGGGATCTGGAGAAACACACATGTAAACAGACTCAGCATGGTGTAGTGAGAAAAGAGCTGACCACAGGATTGTAGAGATTTAAGGATGCAAACAGAACTTGGCGGTCACAGGTTTCAATCCTTCATTTTTACAGAGGTAGCAACTGAGGCCCAGAGCCGTTAACTGATTTGATCAAGGTTACCCATGCTCTCAGCTACAGAGTTAGGAGTCAGATCATGTGAGTCTGTGTGTTTTCCTTTACACTGTCCTACCTCTCATTACACAGCATGGTGCTTCTTAAAATGGTGTCCCTGACAGTATTATTTAGCACACAGTGGGTCTTCACTAATTTTTGTTGAAGTGAACAGATGCTGTTATGTAGCTCATTTTTCTAATCTCACAGCAATCCTGTGAGGTAAGTAATATACATATGATTGTCACCGTATTATATTTGAGGCAGGGGTGTATGGGGTGCTCAGGGAGTCCTAGCATCTCTGGGGTGAGTACTTTGCAGCTTTGCTTATTCACTTTCAACGTCCACCTGATTCCCGCGACACTCACCTGTGGCACCAAGAGCTGTAGCCTATGTAGTGGCCACACCCTTGGCAGACAGGCTAAACCAGGGTGAGTAGAACCAACAGGGCTCAAACCCCTCACTGAGGTAGAGGGATGACAACTTCAGGCATGTGAAGACTTCCACCTGTGGAATGGGTGGACAAGAACAATTTGTTTCAACATCCATGAAGACAGTGGAAGCAGGAAATGTGGAATGCTGATAGCTTGTTCAGACATTGAAGATGTCAACATTGTCCACTGCGTCCGTAGCCATCTACAGTCATCTTGACTTTGTCTTGCCACTGGATTTCAATCAGGATAGGAGAGAGAGTGAGGCTGACAACTTTGTGCAGCTCTGCCTCGCTTAAATCCAATTCACAAGCAAGTTGAGATGTTACCCCATAATATCATTGGTCCTCTTTGAAAACAGAGAACTCACAACAACAACAACAAAATTTGAGTTAACTGAGACAAAGAAAAGGGAAGTGAGTTACTCAAAATCAATCAGATAGTGAGCATCAGAAAAGATTCACAAACTCGCGTCCCCTGATTCAAAGCAAACCCCTTGCAGGCAGGCAGTATTTCGTGCATCTCTAGTGTTTAGTATGGGGCCTGGAATAGAAGAAGAGTTTAGGACCGATTTGGGTTCACTGTGCTTTTCATTGCACAGTGCTGCCCGTGTCCCTAAACCCCAATCTTTACTTTTTATTTTTCGCCATACATATTCATTCCTCTGTTATCTTTATACAACATAAAAATTGAGCAAAGGGTGAGCATGGGAGTGTGTACCTTTTTCCCCTTCTATCCTATTTTCCTTTATAACAATGCAGGTCTTTGGTTTAGTTTAGTCTCTGTTCTAATATTCTCTGTGTGACTCCTGCTGAGCTATGATTTGTGCCTCTCTGGGTGTCTGCTTGCAGACATCTTAACTGGAAAATGCTTAAAATGTCAATATGGCATAAGTTAAAAAGAAGCAAAAAGAGAAAAGAGGAAAAAAAACCCACAGCCATTCCTGTTTTTTCTAAGTGGTCACAGGTGGAGTATCACTTTGACTCATCGCCAGGTAGAGCAAGATTTCTGACAGGAGGCTCTAATGCATCTTTTATCAACTAGCATAGCCAATTAGGAGGCTATTGCTAAGATATTGATAGAGGGGCAGAATTTCAGAATTTGCTTTCTGGAGTAGTTTTCCATTGGCTGCCATGCACACAGACAGGTCTTTACAGCTGCTATTATTAAAATGCACTATATATACACACATATATATATATATATATATATTTACAGTATTGGAGGACTATTTATGCAATCTGTAATGGAGGTGGCACAGTTCCCACTGTTAGTGAGTGGGAAAAAAAATAACTGGTATCATAGAGCTATGATGTAATCAGTGGCCTATATTTCATGTCCCGGAGGCAGAATGTCAGTATCAATAATGCCACTCCAGGTGGGGGCACTCGGAACAAGAAAGGGATAGAGGAAGCAATGGGTATCAGATCCTTCGGTAAGTTCCAATGAATTAATTAGGCAAGGAGTATGTGGTGCCAGACTCCCATCACACGAAGTGGTCTCCAGTTTCTTGATTTTGTCATCATCAACCTTGAGGCCACAAAGGCAATAGAGACTGAAAAGTCCAGGGTAAATGTCTCAGATTAGCGGTTTTGGAGTTAGATGGGACCAATGAGACTTTAGAGTCTACCATGCTTATTTTAATGATAAATGAAGAAAGGGAGGGGAACATATAGAAATATACAATCAAATCTATCTCTCTATCTAGTTTTTACTAAGTGCTAGTCACTGTGCTAGATGCTGGAGATTTGATTTGGGCAGTCAGGAGGAAGAGGGGGGGAATGGAGTCAAAGGGAAGTTTTCATTCCATTTTAGGATAGTGGCATGAATTTGATTATTGTCTAGAGCAGTGATTCTCAATCTGTGGGCTGTGACCCCTTTGTGGGTGGAACAACCCTTTCACAGAGGTCGCCTAAGAGCCATTGGAAAACACATATTTCTGATGGTTTTAGGAATCAAGACAACACTCCTCTATCCATCTCCAGGCAGGTCTGCCCACATGCAGATACACCCACATATGAGTATTAAAGCATCACAGCATTAAGAAGGTTGAGAACCACTGGTTTAGAGAGTAGAGAGGCAAATATATGGGACATATGGCAAGATTCTCAGGGTAGGTAGCTGAAAGGTATATGAAGCATAGTCTAGTGCTGGCTAGATACACTAGTTGGGTGAATTTAAACTCATCATTAGGAGAACTCATTCCCACAGCTAAATGCCAAATCTGACTGGATTATAACATAACCACTCCCTACCCCTAGGGGACAATAGTCTCTGAAGGTCTAATAAGGAGGACTTGATTCTGAGTAGAAAGAGAATATTTAACAGTGAGACAGATGGCAAGATTATCAAGGTGGATTGCTGGATGAGGAATTGTTGGTCAGTTGTTTCCAATTCTTTGTGATACCATTTGGGATTTTCTTGGCAAAGATACAGATGAGAAAACTGAGGCAAACAGGGTTAAATGATTAGTCCAGGGTCATGCAGCTAGTAAGTATCTGAGGCTAGATTTGAACTCAGGAAGATAAATCTTCCTGATTCAGGGTCTGGTGCTCTATCCCTAGCTCCACCTAGCTGTCCCAAGGTAACAAAAGCCAAGGCTGGAACTCAGATACTATACATCCACATGTGCTATTTCTCAGTTGAAATGCCCCAGTAAAACTGGTCAGATATTTGCTGTTGGGAAGAAGGCAGGTTCTTGCTCGTAATGGGAAAGCTGAGGAAAAGGATATAAGGGAAAAATGGAACTGAGATTCTAGTTCAAGGTGGGGAACCTGCAGCCTCTAGGCCACATGTGGCCCTCTAGATCCTCAAGTATAGCCCTTTGACTGAATCCAAACACTTGAGGACCTAGAAGACCACATGTAGTCTCAAGGCCATGGGTTTCCCACCCCTGAATCTAGCGTTATCTAGTGTCTTCAGATTTTATGCTACCTCACCAAAAGATACATTACCCAAGTTACGGCATGCTATGGGAATAGGAATACTTCCAGCCTCGCATCCTCAGATATCATCTGGGGAAATAATCCACGTGGAAATGTATCCTGGCAACTGCTGCTACAGGTGCCACAGTTAGAGCTACTAAAGACCCAGAAAAGAAAGTTCTTGCCGCTGAAGTTCTTGGCACTGTCAAGTGGTTCAACACTGATGTGATTTTATTAAGGGGAATGGACATGAAAAGGCATTGCTCAGTGGTTTGTCACTGTGCTCTAAGGACCTTTCCCTCTGACTTGCAGCTGAAACCCCCTGCATGTGTCAACCCCCCCACTAGAATTCTAGTTCTTTGGGAGTAGGCACTATCTTACTTTCCTATTTGTTTCCAGACTGCTTAGTACAGGTCTCTGCATTTAATAAGCACTTAATCTTTTTTTTTTTTTTGAAAATCCATTCATTTAGTTGCCTGGCTATTGACCAATTCTGGTAGTTAGCAATAATACTAATAATTCACATTAATGTTGTACTTTAAAGTTTTGTTCTTTAAATCCACCCCTGTTGCCCCAGACATCAATTATGTAATATTATGTATTACACTAATCATGTAAGTGCTCTTTTTAATGAAGTTATATAACATTCTATATTATAACTCTCTGGACTTGTATCTTATCCCTTTATTACAAAATAAATTCCATGAGGTCAAGGATACTCTCATTTGAATTTTGTACCCCCCCAATGGGACAGCTAGTTAGCACAGTGGATAGAGTGCTGAGTTTGGAGTCAGGAAGATACATGTTCCTGAGTTCAAAACTGGCCTTAGACACTTACTAGTTATATGGCCTTGGGCAAGTCACTTTACCATGTTTCCCTCAGTTTCCTCTCCTATAAAATGAGCTAGAGAAGGAAATGGCAAACCACTCTAGTGTCTCTGCCAACAAAACCTCAAATGGGGACACAAACAGTCAGATGTAACTGAAATGACTGAACCATATAATCTCCCCTAATGAGTATGAAATCGACATTTGATAAATGTTTGTTAAATGGGTGAACTTATCTGATGCTCTTATCCTCATATTTTGAGTGGCATTGGTGACCATTGGCTTCATCCTTTCTCAGGGCTGCCTAAATTCCCGTGTCAACAAAAACTGCTGAGGAAACAGTTGACTACCCCAAGAATCCCAGTCCTGCCATTACCAAAGCAGTCACTTTCCCTTGCTAGGTTTCAGCTTAAAGGCAGGGACTGTATTTAACAATAAAAAGTTTATTAAGTATCCATTGTGGGAAAAAAACTGTACTGTACATACTAGACTACATACAAAGCTTACTAATGCCCGACCTCCAGGATTTTACAATTTAGTAGTAGTATACAACCCAAACAAGGATAGCTATACAACAATACAATGCAATGATATACAGAAATACTTGACTTTATGGCCTATGATGCTAAAATCAGCAAGTTATCACTTGATAGGGTTTGAGGAGCTTTGATTAAGTGCTGAGTTAGAGGAATGAGAAAATGAGCTGATCTCTGTGAACAAGGACAATGGGCTGGAGAAGTGTTGGTAGGGTCTTGTTGGTGGTGACAAGGAAAAAGACCTGGAAGTAGGTAGGCCAATGGGCTGGGGAGATAATGAGGTACAATATGAGCAAACAACAAACAGTCCAGGAATCAGTAGCTCTCAAGAGTCTGCAGGCAACAGACGAGAATCAGGTTTCAAATAGACAGGAAGGGCTTCATCAGCAGAAAGACCAAGAAAATTAAGAGGCTTTCATCAGATCACAAAAATAAATTTAAAAAAAAAAGGGGGGGGAGAAAGAAAAGAAGGGAAAGGAAAAGAAAAGAAAGCAAAAATCCTTAGGGTTAGCATTGGGACAGATCAAACCAGGAGGGGATACATGGGAGATATATTCTTGATAGAAGGGAATTGTTCTGTTATTCCATAGTTTTTCAGTCATATATGACTCTGTGTGATCCCATCTGGAGTTTGTTGGCAAAGATACTGAAGTAGTTTGCCTTTTCCTTCTCCAACTCATTTTACAAATGAGAAACTGTGGTTAGTGACTTGTCCAGGGTCACATAGCTAATAAGGTTTGAGACCAGATTTGAGCTCAGGAAGATGAGTCTTCCTGACTCCAGGCCTGCCATTTTATCTACTGCACCAAAAAGATAGTTTTTCATGAGCACTTGATATGCTGGCTCTGTGGATTAATGTTGTACATTAACAATAGTTGAATACTGATGGTTGTAATAATATTGTAATTTGATCCCTTTGTATTGGCAAAGCTAACAAGTACTTAGCACTTAGTAATTAATCAAGCCTCTGTTAAAGAAACAGAAGGTATGAACTCTTGTTGCTGACTTAACAGGAAGGGGTTGAAACAGGAAATGGCTGAAACAGGAAGGAGCTAATGCCATGTGTGTATATAAGGAGAAGCCCCTGCTGAGTCAGACAGATCTTCTTGGAGCCAGGTTCTGGAGGCTGAGGAAGAGAGACCTGGGCTAGAGAGAATGATTTTTATGTCAAGAACCTGGATAATGTGATTTTGATTTTGGGAACCAGCTGAAACTTCTGCTGAATCCAAGGGCCAGCTGGAGCTGCTGAGGAGCTACTGAGTCCAAGTGCCAGCTAAGCTGCTGAGGATTTACAAGGACCAGCCAGAGCTTCAGAAGACTGAGGAAGCATGACTGTGGTGTTGGTATTTTGTCTGTTTGTGGCTTTGGTAAGCCTTGACTTCCCAGGAACAGAGACTGTGGAGGATTTAAGATGGACTGGATGCTGTAAGCTTCAGTATGGTACAGGAACTGCACAAAGAGCTGGACAAGGAACTGGGAGCTGTCTTCCTTTGAACCCAGGTGATAGTTTGGTGAATCCATGTAGGAGCTGGGACCATGAAAGGGAATCTGAGAGCCTACCCCAAGTCAAGCTGAAAGAAGACTTTACTTGGATACTGTGTACTGACTGAGAAGATTATGATTTACTGTGACCGAGGGGTGGATAGTCTGTGTATTTTCTGAAGATTGAATAGTGAATGATGACTTAATAGTGACTGATTTGTAACTTAATGTGCCCCATGAGTGGAGAATTTGGACTATGATATTTTGTGACCCTTAAGGAGGCGCCTTCTTAAGGATGATTGAATGATTGAATGATTGAGTTACTAAGTGATTGACTGACCAAATGATTATACTTTGTTCAAAACTATGTGACCACTGTGGTGAAAACCATGTGGCCATTTTAGTGACAAGTTTCTGTTAATGCTGTATTTTGATTGTCTGCAATGTTGTAACATCATGAATGCTGTACCTTGATTTTCTGTGAATGTTTTGCTCTGATTTGTTATTGAATAAATAGAGTGTTCATTATACTGTATAATCAGAACTTTGAAAGCTGTTAACAGTAGCTTTCTTCTGGAAAGCTGCTCATGCTTGGCTTTACAATGGTTTATAATGTGTCTGCATATGAACACGTATTTATGTATATACGCACACAGAGTTAAAGTCAGACCCTGCTTAAAATTAATACTAGTCACCTGATCTTAAAATTAATCAGAAACAAACAAGTAAAGGCAGAAATACTATGGAGGAAAGTGTCCCTAACTAACCTAGTACATTTGGTCATATCACAGGATTACAACTATCAGTCAGAACAGAAGAAAAATCCTTTGCTCTTCTCTCATACTCCTTACTAGATACAAGGTGATAAGTGTTGACAAATTTATATCTGGAGTCAGAGAAACATTGCGCTTTTCTCTCTTGGCTCTCTAGGTGGTCTCAATAGTTGATGGTGATAGAGCAACCTAGCTCACCTAACACAGGAGGAGTCAATGAGGCTCTAAAGATTGTCCTTGGACCAAAGGTAATTCAGTATTATACGATGCATTTCATTGGAATGTCCTAGGTTTGAATCTTGGCTCCTTCATCTACCATTTATTAGCAAATCTTACCTTTCTGAGTATCAGGTTATTGTTATATGAAATATAATGAACTGGTTCAATATATGAACTACTACTAATTTTCATAGTTCACATTTAAGGAGGTAGAAGAATACAAAGAGAAATCATTAGATTTGTATTCAGACAACCTGGGTTCAGTCATTTTTTTTGTCTTAGCTGTGCAGTCCTAGGCAACTCATTTAACCTTTCTATGCTTCAGTTTCCTCTTCTGCAAAGTGGAGTAACAAAGCCAATAGTACCTACCTCTTAAGACTATTGTGAGGAAAGTGCCTTGTAAACCTTAGACACGTAAGTCATTATCACCATTATTTTAAATAATTTTGTATTCCTATCTGTTTTTTTAAATTTTACAACACTAGAATTTTTCCTAATGCCCCTCTTCCAGAAATCCATTGCACTGAACAAAAGATATTTAAGGTGTGTGTATGGGGGGGAGGGACAGCAAGAAGAAAACAGTCAGCAAAGCCAATCATGCATTGAAAAATCTGAAAATATAGGTGTCCTCAGCTGTGGGCCTCCTACCTCTGAAAAGGAAGGGGGTGGCAGTATCTTCTCGTATTTTTTTTCTCTGAGACCGTGCTTTTTGTCTTTAATTTTGAAATGTTCACTTTTGATTGTTTGGTGGTTATTTCTTTCTACATTGCTATAGTCATTTATACACACACACACACACACACACACACACACACATATATATATTATATATATATATAATCTATATATATATTTCTTGTGTCTGTGTATTTTATTCTCCATTAGTTCATGTAAATCATTCCATACTTCTCTGTATTCATTATATTAATTTTTAATTTTTTTTTTTGCTTTTTGGAGGGGTAAGGCAGGGCAAATGGGGGTGAATGACTTGCCCAAGGTCACATGGCTAGTAAGCTTTAAGTGTCTGAGGCCGAATTTGAACTCAGATCCTCCTGAGTCCAGGGCCGGTGCTCTATTCACTGTGCCACCTAGCCACCCCAATTATATTAATTTTTTTATGTAGCATTGTAGTATTTCATAATATTCACATATCGCAAATTGTTAATGACTAAACAAAAAAATGATAATCCCTTAATAAAAGGATTTGTTCTCTGAAGTTTAGATTTAGTCAAAGGACCACACTTGAGTGCCTAGAGGGTCACATGTGGCCTTGAGTCCACAGGATCCTCACACCTGGATCATTTTTCAAGCTATGGGGATTTACTTTATATCCAATTATTTGTTTTTACAAAAATGTTGCTATAAATATTTTAGCGCGTATGAGGATTTTCTTCCAAATAAAGTCCTGCTTGGAATTAGCCTAGAATATTTGGACACTGCACATTTTAGAGGCATGGACATTTTAGTTACTTTATTTGCATAATTCCAAATTGATTTCCAAAGTGGCATCTTATTCCTAGTTCTATCAACATTATTCTAGTGTGCCTGTTTTTCCCTACTCCACTCCAACATTGATCATTCTCACATTTTGTCATCTCTGATAATTTGTTGCGTTTGAGGTGAACCCTCAGGGTTGCTTTGATTTGCATTTTTCTTTCTCTGATTAATAGAGACTTGGAGCATTCTTTCATAAAATTGTTAATAGTTATCAGCTCTTCTTGGGGAACTTTTATCCATATTCTTTTGATATCTAATGGGGAATGTTTTTTGATCCATCTATCAATTTATCTATCCACACATTTGTACATATATATGTATTACATATATATTATCTATGTGTTAGATATTGACACCTTAAGAAATTCATTATAGAGGTTTTATTTTTCCCTATGTGGCTACTTTCCATCTTATCCTTGTAGATTCATTTTATTTGCATAGAAACTTTTTCAGTTTAGTGTAATTAGTTATCCATTTTATCTTTCATAATTGATTCTATTTCTTGTTTGGTTAAGAACACATCTATCTGTAGCTATGAAAAGCATATGATATGCTTCTCTTTTATGTTTTATGATATGATTTTTGATATTAAATTCATGTATTCATTTTGAATTTATTGTGAATATGTTATAAGATCTTTGTCTAATTTTTGTGAGATTGCTTTCCAGTTTTCCCAGGCCTTCTTATCAAATTGAGATTTTTATCCCAAAGTAATTTATGTTTTCTGCTTTATTGAACACTGTGTTACGAAGTTCCATTGCTTCTGGTTCTCCCTTGTCTAGTCTTTACATTGATTTATTTCTCTATTATTTTTTTAAGCCAATACAAGTGAGGTTTAATATCATTATCATTGTTATGGAGAGCTTTAATGTTTACCAACCACTTTCTCTACAACAATCCCCCTGGTAAGTAACGACCTTCCTCAGACTTCACTTGGCATTTTGCTTTCTATCTTTCATGGTCTTTGGACCATTTCACTTTTAAGGTAAGATCTAGAGCTGGAAAGACCTCAGAGGCCATCTAGACAGACTTTCTCATTTTATAATTGAGAATACTGAGGGTTAGTAAGACGAATTGATTGGTCCAAGATCATACCAGCGTAGTGTCAGTGCTGACATTTGAACCCAGGTCCTCTGATTTCATAGGCAATGTTTTTCCCATTGTACTCCACTGTCTTTATTATGTAGAATTCTACTTCATCACTTTTTGTGTATATGTCATATCACTCTATTAAGCAACCAGCTCCATGAGGGAATGACCAGGCATTATCTAAAGTCAGAATCCCTCTATCCCAGCTCTAAACTTAGTGCTCTGAATGCACTAAGCGCTCAATACATATTGGTTGAATAAATAGATGGATAGGGCCTCAGTGAAGTAGACTGTGCGTGTAGTATTATGCCCCACTTTATAGACAAGGAGACAATAGGATAGAGTTTAACAGACTGACTGACATACAGCCATAGTCAGCAATTGAGATTCAAGCATGCCTAAAGAACAGATGTGGCATTCTCCTCCCTGCCCCTCCCTATCATGCTGCCTGCATCATAAAACTTGTGCTAAGATCAAATGGGAAACATATGAAAATGCTCTGAGACCTGCCCCCCCCAAAGTCCTCTGTAAATATAAGGTGTTCTCTAGTTGGAACCTGTTCTCCAGGTGGGAATTTCCTTGACAGTTACTAGACACTAGCCTCAAGTCTATCTATGCCAAGTCAATTCTATATAGAGATGAGATGAAATTAGATTGGGTGGTATATGTGGAAATTGACATGAGTGGGTCTACCGCTTAATCAGTGTTCATTGCCCTTTACAGACACACACAATCACTACCTACTCAGCTCATCAAAGCTTGCCCTTTGAAGCACCTAACTAGACAGTAAGCAGGAAGTATCTGCCAAAAAGCTTCTTTTCTTCCAGAGATAAAAGAAACTTGAAATGCATGTGAGTCCTGCACCCTTGTTAATTAATCAGCACTTGCATTAAAAGCTTAAACTTCTTTGATGCAGGAAGCTAGGGGAGCTAGCACCTTTCTCCTTGTTCTGCAGTAGAAAGATAGATGGACAGAGCAGATGACAAGGTGAGGCTAAAATAGTCCATCTTCCGTTAGGGTGGTTGTCACAGTCATAGAGGCAGCTTCCAAAGTGAGAAAGCAAGAGAGCATTCACATCCTCAATGATACACAGAGGAGGAAAAGGCTCTGAACCACCAGACATTCTAAGATTTCAATCCTTCTGCTCCCCTCTTCTTGGTATTTGATGCAAACATGTCACATGTCATATAGCCTGTACCATTTCAAAGGTATATCAGAGAAACAGCAGGGCAGAGATTTTCGAATAAGATAACCACAAAACAATAAACAATTGAAATAAATACACCTTCAATGTAGTCACTAAATCTTTCTCTGATTGACCTGATCAATCAATTGAATTATACCAGAAAGGGAGCTGTTACATTTCAATTGTTGACAATTACTAAACAGCTCTCTCTCTCTCTCTCTCTCTCTCTCTCTCTCTCTCTCTCTCTCTCTCTCTCCCTCCTTTCAGCTTAAACTTTTTTTTTTGAAACAGTGTTCTTGAACTGATAAATCACTCATTTTTTATAAAGGCTACAAGAAGTAGGAAGCAGTGTGTGTGTGTGTGTGTGTGTGTGTGTGTGTGTGTGTGTGTGTTGAGTGGAATTTCTATGTTGAAATAGTCATATTCACCACTATTTAATCACTTGTTACAATGAAATCCTTTACTAATATTGGGATGAATGGTCTAGCAGAGCAACTGTACATACAGGTGAGTCCCAAAGCTAGAATTCTAATCAGAATAATCCTAGTCTTGGAAGAAAACCTTAGGTGTCATCTAGTAACATAATAATAGCAATAGCTAGTGTTTATATAATAATTTAAAGTTTGTAAAGAATATTTTATATACATTGTCTCATTTGTTAGATATGAATTCATATTATAACCTTTTTACAAGCAAGGAAACTGAGTCTCAGAGAAGTTGAATGGCAATCAGGGACACATGGAGTAATGAGTATGAGGAGAAATTCAAGCCAGTTCTTTTTGACTCCAATTCCAACAATCTTTTCACCACACCAGGCTGCCGCTCAATATACTACAACCCTTGCCTGAGTAGGGGCCCCTCTAAAATACCCCTGACAAATGACTGGATAATCTCTGAACAAAATCTTCAAGTGATAGGGAATACCCTACTTTGTGAAGGCTTCCATTCTTTTATTGGGTAGTTCTATAGTAAGGACTTTCTTTTTGTTGTGGCAGAATCAGAGACATTGTACCTTGTACCCATTGCTCCTAGTTCAATACTCTTGGATGGAGCAGAATGAATCTCATCCTTTTTTCAGAGAAGCTGAGTGAAAGCCTTTTTAGCAATAAATGCCTTATCCCTGAAAATCTAGAGAGAACATAAAGCTACTAACACAATACTAAGCTGGGGGGGAGAGGGCTGGAGGTGGGAAGCAGGGGGAAAAAGCACTCCAGACCAAACCTATAGGTCGCAAATATCTTAATGTTGATAATGTGTTCCCCCACTACACAAAGGAAGAAAACACATAAATGGGTTAATTAGCTCCTATGCAGGATTTAATTAGAGAAGCTTTGTGCACTTGGTGTCAGGCAGAATCTCAATTATAAATCCCTATTTTCAAGGTTTCACAGCACAGACATAAAATTTTGCTTGGGGCTCCAATGTGATGCTTGAGGGTCTCAGCCAGACTAGATGGCTTTAGTCACCAAATTCAATGTGAAATTTTTATTACTTGGAAGTCAGTTGGTTATCACAGAGAAGACTGACATCTCATAGCTTAGTAATTATTTGTTTCTGCCTACTTGGAAAAATGATTTGAAGATGTAACTAGGCTATAGCATATTACCTGTGATGCTTTCCATTGGAGAAGAGGCATAACATACATGGGCTCATGGGATAAGGAGATGGGGGAGGACCTTAGAGATCATCTTCTCCAACTCTTTCATTTTACTTAAGAGGAAACTGAGACCCAGGAAGATCAAACGGCTGCCCAGTGCCACATGAAGAGCAAATAGAAGAGTTTGAATTAAGAATTAGGTCCCTGTCTCCCTCTTTAGTGCTTTTTCATCAAGATATTCTATGACTGGCAAAGAAGATGAGTAGGCTATGTAGAGGAATGTTGGGATAAGAATCGGACAGCTTGGATGCTGCACTGGTATCAATTAGCTATTGAAAGACAAAGGAAAGACTCCAAATAAATTATGTAGATGTTCTGAAGATGATTTCTAGAAAGGCATGACTAAGAATAGCACTGGGGTAGATGTGGCTGGATCTGTACCAGTGGAAGGAGTAGCTACAGTGAGGAGCTGCATCCATGAGCATTTTGAAGTAATAGTAATAATATCTGCCTGTTAACTACCGAATCTCACCGACTGTTTAGAAAGTGCATCAAATCCCTCTTCTCATCAAAATCCTCCAGTGGTTTCTGGTTTCTATTCCTCATTCTGACCCTATTCCTGTTTGTGACCTTAGGAAACTCACATCATCTCTCTCTCTCTGTGCTTCAGTTTCCTCAGCTGGAAAAAGAAGAGTAAAAATACATTTAATGATCTATAAAGTTTCTTTTAATCTTTACATTCCACGGCACTGTGGAATACTGCCAATGTTACAAACCAATGTCTCAATTTTTATTTAATAATCAATTTTGTTATTGAGAATGATTTTTTTCCCCCATCGAGCCTCATAAATTGGTTGTTTATTTGTTGGTGCTGCCATTATTTTTCCTCAAATTGAACTGATTCATTTTGAGTTACTTCCTTACTTACCATAATGGATGTAAGAGAAAGGGGCTCAATTAAGTGTCATAGATTTGGGACTGGAAGGGATATTAGAGATCATCTAATCCTGTACCCTCATTTAAAGGGGAAGAAACTAAGGACCCAAAATGTTAAGTGACTTGCTTAATGGGCACTTATTTACTAATGTAAATCATGTAAATCATACGGACGTCTCTATTGTAGTTACAACATAGGCTTCAAATTAGTACCCATTAGGCTCCTGATAAGCTAATAATAATGATATAATTAGTCTTTATATTGTATAAATATATTTATATTATGGAATTTATGTTTATATAGAGTTTAGAAAGTGCCTTATGAATGTTATCTCATTTGATACTCACAACAATCCTGAGAGGTAGGTGTTATTATTATCTCCATTTCACAGATGGGGAAACTGAGACAGAGATTAAATTACTTGTTCATAGTCCCATGGCTAATAAGTGCATGAGATTTTATTGGAGTTCAGGTCTTTTTCATTCTGGATCCAGCTCTCCATCCACTGAGTCACCTTGCTGCCCAATAGTAAAGGACCAGCTTCCATGGGAATATGGCTTCTATTCATAATCCTGTTTATATTTTAACTTCATTTAGTTGATATAACACCTTACAACACATGATTTGAGTGAACAACCTTGTAACACAGGTGACAAAAGTATTATATTAATTAGCTCCTTTGTATAAGTGAAGAAATTGCAGGTCAGGGATGTTAATGTCTTTCCTGAACAGCTAGTAAGTGGCTATGACTTAAATCTAGTTTCTCCGCCTATCAATTCAGTACATTTTCTGTTTTACCTGCTGCCTCAACTCCCCTTCCACAAAAATTTACTTGTTAATAGGCAGTATCAGTATTGAATACTTAATGACATATGACCTCAAACAAATCACTGCAACTCTCTGAGTCTCCATTGCCTCATCTGTGAAATGGGAACGACCATGCTTGCTTTATCTCTCTCACAGGGTTGTTGTGAAGATCACATGAGAAAGGTAATTATGAAAGTGCCTTTTAAACCATAGAGCACAATAGGAATGTACTGCTTAAAATAATTGTTTGCATTTATGTTAAGGTTTGCAAAGCATCTTACAAATATTATTTCATCCGATCTTTACGCAAACCCTGAGATGTATCATCATCCCATTTTATTGACAGAGATTAAGTGACTTGCCCACGGTCACACAGCTAGTCAGTGTCTGAGGCCACACTGGAACTCAGGTCTTCCTGACACCAAGCCCTTTGCTCTATCTACTGCTGCTCATAACTATTTTAAGGGTTGCTTTCATTTGCATGATTGTTCTCTCTCTCTGTTATACATATATGTGGGTATATGCATGTGTGCATGTGCATACACATGTCTGCATGGACAGGTGTGCATATATACATTGTGTTTGTTCACATACATATGATTGCCATTCTGGTTTCTTCATTCTGAGATAATTCTTTTCAAGTCTTTCCGTGTTCTTTTTTTTCTTTCCTGAATTCTTCTGATTCATTCCATATTCATCATCTCATTTATTACATAAGGAGATCATAGTTCGTTCAGTTATTCCCCAACCTATGGGCATTGTTTCTAGGTGTTGGGGTTTTTGTTTATTTGTTTGTTTTGTTCTTCTGGTTTCACCACAAATTCCTACCATCTTTCTAAAGAGGATTTTCAAAAGGGTACAGTACATTGCTACTTATCAATTATTTTCATCAAGCAATATTTACCAGGCACCCACTGGGTGCACAGCACTGTATCAGGCCTTACTCTCAGCAGGAATTCAAAAGACACATTCACAGATAAATGAGAACAGATCTGTTGGGTAAATTTGCCCTACAAATCACCAACGTGTAGTTAAGCAGTCAGTACAGTATGTCTGATAACAGCATGATGTAGTGGAAAGACTACTGGATACGGTGTCTGGAGACATGAGTTTAAACCTTAGCTCTAATGCTAACTAGTTGTATGACCATGGGGAACTAACTGAGCCTCAGAGATGGTCAATTTCTTTATTATTAAAACAAAAATCTCTGTAACTTAGTGAAGGGAGAACCAGTCCTGGAATGAAAAAGACTTGGGTTTGAATCCTGCTTATGACAGATTTTGGCTCTGTGACTATGGAAATGTCATGTAACCTCCCAGGACCACCGACAACATTCTAAAACTGTAATTTTGAGACAATTTGCTGATCTAACCTGGTGGAGGGAAGTTCCACAAAAAAGCCTTTATGCGCACAGATGGAATCCCAAATTAACTTCCCTCAATTATGCACATATGTATGATACATATACATACATATATGTGCAAACATATGTAGACATACACAGATATATATGCCTATCCAACCCAATAAAATATTTATCAAGTGCCAACTGTGTGCCACACATTGTCCTACTGCTGGGAATACAATTAAGAAAAGAAGTACAATCCTTGCCCTCCAGGGTCTTATAATCTAAGGGGGGGGAAGACATCACACAAACTGAAGAAAGAAAGTGGGGTGGGGAGAACTTTAGGGGGTACCTGGTATGGGGGCATCTTGTTCCATGGAGATGAAACCATCAGAACAGCAGACGCAAAATGAAGTAATCTGAAAATCCAGTTTCTGTCTTCTATAAAGGAAGGTATTGTGGGGAGTTTAGTACTCTATCCTACAGCCCTCTATTCAGGGGGAGAGGAGGCTGAGGGGTGTGGTGTCAGTCAGGAATTGAGTTAGCAGTGGGGTGGTAAGTTTAGACGTGATGAGCTTTTCCTGGGATAGACATCTTTTTTCCCCTAAAATTGAAACCAGACAGAGAAGCAGATGCAAAGTGAAGTGGTATTTCATATATATATGAAATCCAACTGCATAGATAACTTTGAATTTTGTGGATGAGACCCATGATTGGAATATAGCTCTGAAGTATTATATATTTTTCAAAAGAAATCTAATAGGTAAAAACATGGACTGCTGAGAAGCATTGAACATATATATGAGTGTGTGTGTGTGTGTATTTACTATGTATATTGTTATATATAATATATTCATTATATTCCTATATTATTATATATTCATATAAACACAAAATACACATATATACACATGAATATATGTGCCATATGTGTATGTGTGCATGGTACATGTATGTACTTGTGTTTACATTATATACATATGCATATACACGTGTGTGTATATTAATGTGAAAAGAAATTTCAGAAGACTCAAAGAATAGATAGGCAGCATTCAGGAAGATTTTATTTCATAGCATAGGAAGTGCTGACTTTGAAGTCAGAAGTCATAAGTTCAATCCTTGGTTCTGCCACTTATTGCGCATACGACTATGGGAAGGTCATCTAAGCTCCTCATTATTCAATTTCTTCATTTGAGAAATTAAGAAGTTGTGTGATATAACCTCTAAAATCCCTTCCAGTCCCAAAACTAGGCTCCTATCATCCCTGAAATAAAATTCTACAAGGGTAAGTTGATAAGGCTAACAATCTTGAAAAATGAAACTCTTGAAGACACAAACTGAACCAATTCTAAGGGGCAGGGGAAGTGGGATGGGAATCTAAAGAGACAATGTAATATTACTGCATGCAAAATTCACCAGCAAAATTGGATTAAAAAAGACACATACAGAAGATGGAAGCAGGAACAGGTAACAGAAGGGATGTGTGTATGTGTGTGTGCATGCATGCATGTGTGTGTGTGTGTGTGTGTGTGTGTGTGTGTGTGTGGCTTTATCAAATAAAAAAGGAATTCTAAAGAAGGGCTAGAAATGCTACTTGGAGTGAATGAGACAATGATAACTGAAGAATGATATAAGACAGAGATGCTTAACTTTTATTTTGTCTCAGTTTTCTTGGCCAAGGAGAATGATCTTTGTGCTAGAAAGGACAGAACAAGAATGACTAATAAGAAATTAATACCTAAGATAAGGAAGGAGGTAGTGGGATGGCACTTCCTTGTCCTTGATGAATTCAAGTGTTCAGACCTAAATGAACTATATCCATGGTTATTGAAAGCAGATGTGTTTCCTGAGCTGTGGTTAATCATCTTGGGAGGGTCATGAAGAATACGAGACAGAAAATTGCAAAAGGTATACCAGTTGTTAGAAAAGGAGAGGTAATATAGTCTACTAACTAGAGGCTAGTGAACTCTATTTTAACTCTGAGGGAATTCTAGAACGTATTAAAAAAGAGATATTTAGTGAATATCTGAAAAAAGGAAGTGCTGGGCACATGGTGTTATGGATTAATCAAGAACAGGCCATACCACACATACCACACACACACATACACACACAATACATATGCATACATCTACATGCATACAATACACATATATACACACATGCATACATATGTGCATATATATACAGGACTACTAATCCGATAACTGCTCAGTTACACTGCAGATATACTTACCTAGGATTTTGGCAAAGCATTTGATAAAATTTTTCAGGAATTTTTTTGGGGGGGGGAGGAGAATAGAAAGTTGTGACATAGACAAAAGTTAGCTAAATAGAGTGGAGAATGATTGAATGTCCAAACTCAAAGAGTACTCATTAATTATTTGTTGTACACTTAGAAGAGTGTCTTCTTTGAAGTGCCATAGGGATCCATTCTTGCTCCTGTGCTACTGAACATTTTTATTAACTACTTGAATAAATTCTCAATGTGTTTATAAAATTTGAAGTTGACATAAAGGTTAAAGGAATAGTTAACATTTTGAATGATAGATTTAGGACTCAGAAAAGTCTGAGCAGCCTACAACAATAGGCTAAATCTGATAAGTTAAACTTTCAAATAAATAAATGTAGTTTTATACTTGGGATCAAAAAATCATGTTCTAGATGAGTGGTTCTCAACCTTCTCATCGGAAATATGTGTTTTCCAATGGTCTTAGGCGACCCCTGTGAAAGGGTTGCTCAACCCCCAAAGGGGTCGCGAACCACAGGTTGAGAACCACTGCTCTAGATCTATAGGAATTGAGACTGTTAAATAGCATCCAAAGGAACTAAAGTCATTTTAGGATGTTTTAAACTGAGGACATTTTGTTGAGGGCTGGGGTGACCCTTTGAGACTACTTCTGTAGTATCAGGTTCCATTCTGCATGTCATATTTTTACAAGAACAGTGTTAAGCTAGAGAAAGTGGAGAGCAGGGCATCCAGGATGATGATGCCCTCAATTTCATGTCATATGAAGATCTGGATCTGTTTGGCCTGGAGAAGCAATGATTTAGGGTGCAAATGATATCTTCTAACAAATATTTGAAGGTTTATATTCAAAAAGAGGGATCAGACTTCTTTTCTCCAAAGTAAGAATCAGAAGAAATGGGTGGAAGTTGTAAAAAGGCAAAGGTAGGCCTGATATAAATGAGGGAAAGAGAAAAAAAAAACTTTAATAATAATTTATAATTAGACCTATCCAAAGCTGGAATGGGCATCACAGAAGGCACAGGATCATAGATTTATAACTGGAAGGGGCCTAGAGTCCAACTCACTCATTTTGCTAATAAGGAAACTGAAAGCAAGCAAGGTTAATTGATTTACACAGGATACGCACTAGAACCCACAAAGGTTCTGATTCCTCAGTCAGTGCTATTTTCCTTGGATTATCTAGACTCCCATTCATTAGAGGTGTTTAGGCAAGTCTAGTTACATAGTGATGAGTGTTCTTTTTCATATATCAGGTTGGACGTGGTGTTTTTTGAGGTCTTTTCCAAGTCTGATTTTATGACATCTCATGAGGTTGTTTTGAAGAAAGAGTTTTGTAAACTTTAAAGGGGGGAGGGATTATTTTTGAGTGACAGTATGGTTTAGCCAAAGGAGATCTGGATCTGCATTCAGAACAGCTAACTCTACACTTCACTGTGTGACTTCCATTTACCCGTTTTAAGATGAAGAAATTGGACTCTAATTCTTGTGGTCTTCTTTACCCTGGGGCACAGAAAACTGGATTTAATCCTTAGGATGAATTTAAATTGAAGCAATAGAGATTTAGGTTGGGCAAAAAGAATAGCTTTTTGGCTATTAACTGGATTAAATCTGTACATAAAGAGATGCCATCTGGGGACCTTGTGTAATTATAATGATTGGTGAGTCAGGTATGATGGCACACACCTGTAATTCCTGCTACTGGGTAGTATGAAGTTGGTGAATCACTTGGGCTCTGGAGAGTTCTGAGCTGCAGTAGGCTCCAGGGGCAGGAAACCTGCAGCCTCAAGGCCACATCTGGCCCTCTGACTGAATCCAATCTTCACAGAACAGATCCCCTTAATAAAAGGATTTGTTTTGTAAAACTTGGGCTCAGTCCAAAGGCCACAGTCAAGGTCACACATGTGGCCTTGAAGCTACAGGTTTTCTATCCCTGGATTAATAGCTTGCTTTTTTTCTTTTCTAATTAAATGAGCCATCCATTGATTAACTTCTTAAAGAGGCCTATTCACTGAAAGGGCATTACCTCATTCAAGGTGAAAACCTGAAAGGACCTTAGCCTAAAATTGCCAGGGTCTCCCACTGCATCCTAGTGATGATCTGGCCACTGCACCCACATGGCTCTGGAGGAGAAAGTGAAGCTGGTGACCTTGCACAGCTCCCCTCATTCAAATCAAAGTCAACTACAAGTCATGCCATCATTTTTCTGGTGCCATGATCCTCTTAGAAAACAAAGGACAAACACAACAACAGCCTGGTGCCCATAGTAACCCAGCAGTATTAGAGTGAGCTGGAAGTGTTGGGGGCAGGGGATATAGCTAGGGATAGAGGTTCTCTAATAGAAGGGCAAAGGAGTTCAGGTGAAAATGGCATAATGGAGTAGTACTTACTGCAGACACTTCTTGCCTGTGTCAAATAATATTATGGATGAGTTACAGATGAAGCATTTATTAAGTACCTATTATATGCTAGGCACGATGTTAAATGCTTGGGATACAAATATTGGAAAGCAAGACTGTCCCTGCCATCCAGCAGTTTATGTTCTAATGGTGAGAGGAAACACATATAAAAGAGAACT
>CM053581.1:263153620-263173599 GCA_028627135.1 Pseudochirops cupreus | reverse complement strand
TCATGAAATTTAAGGATAAGGAGCAAAAAAAATCAGCTTCAAAAGGAAAGGAAGGATCAGAACCTAGGTTAATTATGCCTTAAGATAATTAGAAAGAAGCAAGGTCTGAGTTCAGGTCAAAGGCACTCAAAATAAAGATGCAAGATTCAGGGTTATGTGTTAAAAAAAATTGCTCAATTTGCTATACTCTTTATAATGTGTCATATATTTGTGTTCTTCCAGCTTACCATGAAATTCATCTTTTCTAGATGAATTTTCCTATCATTTCTTTCCATGGCAAGTGCTAGAGCTCCAGGCCATGGTGGACACACAAGGGCTCAGTCAGATAAGAGCCCTGAGTATTACTACCTTTGAAAAGGGCACTGAATTTAAGAGAGATGAGATAAGTTGTCCATCATCACAGAACTTGAAAATGGAAGATCCCCAGTTTGAAACCTACTCCTCCAACTTTTAGTGTAGTGTTCCTTTCACTATGCCTTAGTCTCACATGTTTTTTTATCTTTTTAAAAACATTTTTAACCTTACTTTATTTTTTGTTTATTTTTTAGTTTTCAGCTTCATTTCCATAAGATTTTAAGTTAAAAATTTTCTCCCTATCTTTCCCCTACCCCCACTCCAAAATAGCAAGCCTACTGAATATTTCTTCCCCCAATCTGCTCTCTCTTATATCCTTCCCCATCTCCCCTCTAAGTATCTAGTAGGGCAAGATGGATTTCTATACCCCAGTGTCTGTACATCTTATTTCCCAGTTGCATGTAAAAAACAATTTTTTTAACATTTGTTTTTAAAACTTTGATTTCCAGATTCTTTCCCTTCTTCCCTCCTCACCCACCCCCACTTGAAAGATAAAAAATTCAATATAGGTTGTACATGTATAGTTACACAAAATGTTTCCATAGTGGATATATTGTAAAAGACTAACTATCTTTCCCTTCATCCTATCCCGCCCCCCCACTTCTTCAATTTTCTACTTTGACTCAAAAGTATATGCTTCTAACTACTCTTTCCCCCAATCTGCCCTCCCTTTTATCATCCCCCCTCTTATCCCCTTACCCCGCTACTTTCCTGTAGGGTAAGATACCCAATTGAGTGTGTATGTTATTCCCTCTTTAAGCCAAATTCAGTGAGAGTAAGTTGACCCATTCCCATTTGCCTTCCTGTTCTTCTGCTGCATTGTAACAGTTTTCTCTTGCATCTTTTATATGAGATAATTTACCTTATTCTGTCTCCCTCTCTCCTTCTCTCATTATATTCCTCTCTCAACTCTTAATTTTATTTTTTAGATATCATTCCTTCCTATTCAACAGATCCTGTGTCCTCTGTCTATGTATACATGTACACGTATGCACGCACAAACATATCTATTTATACACACATACACCCTCCTATATATACATATATGTGTATGTATACATATATACAGACACACACCTATACACATACACACACACACACACACACACACACACACACACACACATATATTCCCTTCAACTATCCACATACTGAGAAAAGTCTCATGAGTTGCAATTATTGTTTTTCCACATATGAATGTAAACAGTTTCACTTTAACAAGTTCCTTATGACTTCTTTTTCCTGTTTACCTTCTCATGCTTCCCTTACTTCTTATATTTGAAAGTAAAATTTTCTGTTCAGTCTGGTTTTTTCATCAAGGATGCTTGAAAGTCCTCTATTTCATTAAATGACCATATTTTCCCCTGAAACATTATACTCAGTTTTGCTGATTCTTGGCTTTAATCCTAGCATCTTTGACCTCCAGAACATCATATTCCAAACCCTTTGTTCCCTTAATGTAGAAGCTGCTAGATCTTGTGTTATCCTGACTGTGTTTCCACAATACTCAAATTGTTTCTTCCTGACCCCTTGTAATATTTTCTCCTTGACCTAGGAACTCTGGAATTTGGCTATAATATTCTTAGGCGTTTTCTTTTCACGATCCTTTTCAAGAGGTGATTGGTGAATTCTTTCTATTTCTATTTTACCCTCTGGTTGTAGAACATCAGGGGAATTTTGCTTGATAATTTCTTGAATGATGATTTCTAGTTTCTTTTTTTGATCATGGCTTTCAGGTAGTCCAATAATTTTCAAATTATCTCTCCTAGATCTATTTTCTAGGTCAGTGGTTTTTCCAATGAGATATTTCACATTTCCTTCTGTTCTTTCATTTGTTTGGATCTGTTTAATAGTATCTTCATTTCTCATAAAGTCATTTGCTTCCATTTGCTCCAATCTAATTCTGAAGGAATTATTCTCTTCAATGAGCTTTTGAGATTCTTTTTCCATCTGGCAAATTCAGCTTTTTAAGGCAGTCTTCTCCTCATTGGCTTTTTGGGCCTCTTTTGCCATTTGAGTTCATTTATTTTTTAAGGTGTTATTTTCTTCAGTCTGGTTGTTGACTCTCCTTTCACGATTTTCTTGCATCCTCCTTTTCTTCCCAAATTTTCATCCATTTTTCATACTTGATTTTCAAAACCATTCTTGAACTACTCCATGGCTTGTAACCAATTCATATTTTCTTGGAAGCTTTTGGTTCAGGAGTTCTGATTTCATTGTCTTCCTCCCATTCCATGTGTTGATCCTTTTTGTCCCCAAAATAAAGAAATCTAAGGTTTGATTGCTGTGCTTGCCTTGCTTCCATTACTTGCTCATGTTGCCACTCAATTATTTGATTTCTGAGCTCTTTGCCACATTAGAGCTCTGCTTCCAGAAAGGAGAGCTTTGTCCCAAATCACTGGGGTTTTCACAGCTGCTGGAGCTATTAGTTGAGTACCCTCCCTGCTGTCCCCCCAAGCTCTGAATCACTGGTCACACATCTCAGTATCGCCACCCAAAACTATGATCCAAATCCAGGCAGATTAAACCAAGAGTGATTACTCTCTGAATGGTCACTTAGTCCCCCTACAATCTGCAGGCCAGGAGCTCTGAAGCAGCCACATGGAGGTGGCTGCAAGCCACGCTTTTGCTGCTTCTCGCTCTGGGGGGCAGAGGCTGGACTGCACTCCTCTGTCCCCCTTAGATCCAACAGAGTTCCACTGACTTTTTACTTTGTCTTTGGCATTTATGGGTTGATATTTCTGGAAACTGCCCCAGCTGCTGGTGATCCAGTCTCCAGAAATCTGCTGCAGCCTCTGGTAGTGGCTACCCTGGGGCTAAAACCATGGGCTCATGCAGGGATGGGTTCAGCTCCCTGCACACTGTGATAGACCCTTCCTGTCCACCTGCCAGGCTGCATTCAGTAGGAGATTTTTTTTCCTCTCTGTCACTTTGTGGGTTCTGTAGCTCTAAAATTTGTTTAGAGTAATATTTTATTGGTATTTGAGGTGGTTATGGGGGGATGTCACAGAGTTTTCCTGCTACTACACTGCCATCTTGGCTCCACCCCCCATATCCCTTTGATTAAATTATTTGCAAGCTTAGGTGGGAGCTGACCAGAATGAGGAGAGTCAATGCAATCCCTTTATCAATAACATATTTCTCTGGCTCATCACTGGGTTTTTGCAAATGTTGTCAGAGGTCTGAGGAGGCACCCTCTCCACAGCCATCACAAGTTCTGGCACATCAAGACCACCACTCAAGACTGTGACCCTGTTCCAAGCAGGTCAAAGCAAGGGAGGATTTTCTGGATGATCTCTTGGGCCCCCTATTATCTGCAGTCCAGGAGCTCTGGAGGCAGCCACATGACAGCAGCTGCAGCTGCCACACTTCTGCTACCTCTTACCCTGGGGGCAGGGGCCAGACCATGCTCTTCTGTCACCCAGTTCCAACAGAGTTCCCCATTGACCTTTTACTTTCTCTTTGGCATTTATGGGTTGAGAAGTCTGGAAACCACCACAGCTGCTGGTGATTCACTCTCCTGAATTCTGCTCCAGCTGGTCTGGGCCACTGATCAGGCCATATGGCTCACACAGGACTGGGCTTGCCTCCCAGCTTGGTCCAATAGACCCTTCCTGCCAGCCTGCTGGGCTAGCTTCAGCTGGAGATTTGTTTCTCACTGTTACTTTGTGGCCTCCATAGCTCTAAAAATTTTTTTTATTGTTATTAACTTTTGTTTATTTTTAGTTGGCATCATTCATTTCCACCAGATTTTGAGTTACAAATTTTCTTCCCATTTTTCTCCTACCCCCCACCCCAAAACAGCGATCCCACTATTTATCCCCTCCCACAATCTGCTTTCTTCTATATCCTCCCCCATCACCCCTCTGACTTTCTGGTAGGGCAAGATGGATCTCCCTACCCCAGTGCTTGTATATCTTATTACACAGTTGCATGTAAATAATAATAATTATATATATATATATATATATATATATATATATATATATATATATATATATATGTATGTATGTATGTATGTATTTAACATTTGATTTTAGACCTTGAAGTTCTACATTCTTTCCCTTCCTCGCTCATCATCTACCCCCACTGGAAAGACAAGCAATTCAATACAGGCCGTACATGGGTAATTATGCAGAACATCTCCACAATGGACATATTGTGAAAGACTGACTATATTTCCCTTCTTCTTACCCTGCCTCCCACTTGTTCTGTTCTCTACTTTGTCCCTGTCCCTTTACAGTAGTGTATGCTTCTAACAACCCTACCCCCCAAA
This sequence comes from Pseudochirops cupreus, assembly GCA_028627135.1. NCBI lineage: Eukaryota > Metazoa > Chordata > Mammalia > Diprotodontia > Pseudocheiridae > Pseudochirops > Pseudochirops cupreus. Next base: position 263,168,969 of record CM053581.1, on the reverse strand, counting down.
CCTGCCCTCCCCTCCATCATCCCTGCTCTCATCCCCTTCCCCCCTACTCTGCTGTAGGGAAAGATACGCAGTTTAGAGTGCATGTCATTCCCTCCCTAAGCCAAATTCAATGAGAGTAAGGTTGACCCTTTCCCTTTTGCCTTCCTGTTTTTCCCTTCCATTGTAACAGTTATCCCTTGCCTCTTCTATATGAGATGATTAACCCCATTCTGTCTCTCCCTGTCTTCTCTCATACTATTCCTCTCTCACCTCACAATTTCACCTTTTAAAATATCCCTTCCTATTCGATTGATCCTTTGCCCTCTGTCTGCGTACACATATATACAGACACTCGCATATGTATTCCTATGCATATATACCCTCCTATACAGACATATATACATGTATACATACACACACATACACACACACACACACACATATATATATACATATATATATGTATATATATATATATATATACATATATACATACATTTTTATTCCCTTCACTATCCTCATACTGAGAAAAGTTTCATAAGTTACAATTCTTGTTTCATAAGTTACAATTATTGTTTTTCAATGTTGGCATGTAAATAGTTCAACTTTGATAAGTTCCTTATGAATTCCTTTCCAGGTTTACGTTCTCATGCTCCTGTTGCTTCTTGTATTTGAATGTCAAATTTTCTATTCAGTTCTGGTTTTTTCATCAAGAATGCTTGAAAGTCCTCCACCTCATTGAGTGACTGTATTTTCCCCTGGAACATTATGCTCAGTTTTGCTGGGTAGGTGATTCCTGGTTTTAATCCCAGCTCCCTTGATCTCTGGAATATCATATTCCAAGTTCTTTAATCCCTTAATGTAGAAACTGCTAGATCCTGGGTTATCCTGATTGCGTTTACACAGAATTCAAATTGTTTCTTCTTGGCAGCTTATAATACTTGCTCCTTGATCTTGGAACTTTGGAATCTGGCTATAACATTCCTAGGAGTTTTTGTTTTGGGATCTTTTTCAAGAGGTGATAAGTAAATTCTTTCAAGTTCTATTTTGCCCTCTGGTTCTAAAATATGTGGGCAATTTTCCTTGAGAATTTCTTGAAGGATGCTTTCTAAGTTCTTTTTTTGATCATGGCTTTCAGGTAGTCCAATAATTTTTAAATTGTCTCTCCTGGATCTATTTTCCAGGTGAGAGGTTTTTTCGAGGAGATATTTCACATTCCCTTCTATTTTTTTCATTTGTTTGGATCTGTAGTATCTTGATTTCTCACCAAGTAATTTGCTTCCATTTGCTCCACTCTAATTCTGAAGGAATTATTCTCTTCAGAAAGCTTTTGAGATTCTTTTTCCATCTGGCAAATTTGGCTTTATAAGTCATTCTTCTCCTCATTGGCTTTTTGTGTCTCATTTGCCATTTAAGTTAATTTGTTTTTTAAGGTGTTATTTTCTTCAGTCAAGTTGTTGACTCTCTTTTCATGATTTTCTTGCGTTATTCTCATTTCTCTTCCCAATTTTTCCTCCACTTCTCATATTTGGTTTTCAAAATCCTTCTTAAGCTCCTCCATGACTTGTAACCAGTTTATATTTTTCTTGGAAGCTTTTGGTGCAGGAGTTCTGACTCTGTTGTCTTCCTCCTGTTCCATTCTTTGATTCTTTTTGTCCCCAAAAAAGGAATCTAAAGTTAGATTACTTTGCTTCCTTTGCCAGCTAGTGTTGCCAGTCAGTTACTTGACTTTTGGGCTCAGTAGAACTCTGATTTCAGAAGGGAGAGCTTTGTCCCAAATCACTGGGGTTTTCACAGCTGCTGGTGCTATTGGGGGGCCTCCATCTCTGCAGCCCCCACCAGCTGTGGCTCACTGGTCACATACCTCAGGACCACCACCCAAGACTGTGATCCCAATCCAGAAAAGTTAAAGCAAGGGCACTTAGCCTCTGAATGATTGCTTGGCCCCTCCGCAATCTGCAAACCAGGAGCTTGGAAGCAGCCATGTGGAGGTGGCTACAGGGCTGCTGTTTCTGCTGCTTTCTTGCCCTGGGAGGAGATGGCCAGACCCACTCCTTTCCCCCACATTTAGTCAAGTTCCACTGACCTTTCACTTTGTCCTTGTTTCTTATAGTTTGATAATTCTGGAAACTGCCACAGCTGCCAGTGATCCACTCTCCTGAGTGCTCCAGCAGTGGCTTGTCCTGGACACCCTGGGGCTAACTGGTTTCAGGTTGGGGTGGGCTCGACTCCCAGTATTCTGGGATGAGCCCTTCTCATCTGCCTGCCATTGGCAGGCCTTTAGTGGCAGCTTTGTTTCTCTGGCATTTTGTGGGTGCTGGAGCTCTAAGATTTGTTTAGAGTCATATTTTACAGGTTTTGAAGGTGGCTGTGACAGGAGCTCACAGAATTTCCTGCATCTACTCCACAATCTTCTAGTCTCATTTGTTAAGCTACTGATTTACTAGATCCAAACCCCTCTTCCCATTTTTCAGTTCCAAAGAAAATTTCCTTCTGAGGAAAGATGCTGTTCTCATGGCTCAAACACTGGACTCCCTTATTACTATTATAACCATCTTTCAATTCAGGCATTGTCAGCAAATATTTATTAAATGCTTACTAAGCACAAAGATCTGTACAAAGTGCTAGAAACAGAATGATAAAATGGCAGTTCCAGCCATCACGAACCTTAATTTTTTGTATAGATTACCATCAGCATCACCCTTAATATCATCACAGTTATGACCACTAACATTATTGCTATTCTCACTGCCATTTAAAAAATCATGTCTATCACACCAATATATCGTCATTATTCTAAACATCACTATCAACATCAGAAGTTCCTATTTCTGAAGATCTCTTATGCTCAAAGACCTCAATTTGCTGAAAGCTGCTTTCAGATCCGTATAAATTTTTACCTCATATTTACATTCTCTCTTTTTTCTCTTCCCCCATATTATTTGGGTTTTTTTTTCCTTCCTTTCTCTTCTCTTTCTACCTTTTCAGCACTGTCCCATGGTCTGTACCCAACTTCAAGTTCCTCTCAATTCCTCTTTTCTTCTGATGCTCCTTTCTCTTCTAAACACACACACACACACACACACACACACACACACACACACACATACAGGGTTGCAGTACTCCCCTTACAGTAACTAATGGTCCATTTCACGGAGAATGGACAACAGATAGAAGATCATTACCAATTGTCAAAAAATTATTTGAGAAAAGAAACACATTTGGGAGTAAGCCATTTTTCCCCCTTGTGTCAGAACAAAGTCAGTAAATCAGAGACGTGTGCTTTCCAGCTGCTCGGAAACTGGTGTTTATTACCTTAAAGGTCATGGAGGGTCAGACTACAGGGCCTGCAATGCGGGGATGATAGAAGCTATTTTAGTGAGCTAGTGATTTTTAACCCTGCCTTCCCTTGCTGAAGCTTGGAGGATCAAAGGGTACACTCTGAGCAGAGAATAGAATTGGAATTAAAGAAGGCCTGATGACTCAGGATCTGTGGTGTGATATAAGAGGTCATTTCTGTCCTTGAGTCAGGTGAGAGGATAATAGGAATAGTTTACCACCAACCTCACCCCCCTATACACACATATACACACCAAAACAAACAAACAAACAAACGGGTCTATTATCTTCAATGAAACCTCTGCTTACTAAGAAGTCCCTACATCACCAAGCTATGCCTTTTGCTCTAGGCTCTTTCCTACCTTAATAATTTTGACACCACAATTAACTAGTTTGATATTATGTTGCTGTTTACCTGGGAACCTTTTGCTCCCTTCTCATACGATTGGTCATTCCTTTCTAACTATGAACCCTAATTACTCTCTCCAACCTTCACCTCAAGCACCTTCTCTGTTCCTACTCCCTTTGTTGAATAATGACAGATGAATTCATACAACTGTGTTAACTGAGGCCGCTTCTCTCTTCTCAATTGTGCTCTCATTTCTACATGACAATCATTCCCTCTCCCCTGATTGACTCTCATTCACACTCCTGCCAGCACATGTTGCAGATGTGTTCTTCTCTACTCAAATCATCTATACCAATTTGTCCCTCTTCCTATTCATAAGAGAAGTTTGCTCATATTTTAGTGAAAAAATGAGGTCATCCATTTTAAGTACTTGATTATTCCCAATTCTATATGCCAAATCTCTTCAACATCATCCTTTATTCTCTCATCGTCTGCTCCAGTCTCAGAAGAAGCTATAGTCTTTCTCTTTGCCAAGGCCAAGACCTTTATTTGTCCCTTTGTTCCCATAATCTCCCATATTCTCCAAGAGATTCAAGTTCTTTTTTATGTCCTTTCTGTTTCCAGTCTTGAATTTCTTCTTATCTACTAGCTCCTTCCTTGCTACATAAAGAAATGCTCCAACCTCTACCATCCCCATCCTTTAAGTACCCTCACTTCACTTTGTCATTCCATCAGGATATTACCATCTCTCTCTTATCTCTTTCATTGCCATATTCCAAGAAAAAAAATCAATTTATGCTCATTGCCTCTACTTTATACCTCATTCACTTTTCAGACTATTTCCATGGAACTCCACTCAGTTGGAACAAGACTTACCAGTTTAGATGTGTAGCAAAAATGGAGGAGTAAAAGCAAAGTTACCAGTTTAACAGGGAATTGGTCAATGAGCCCAGTTCTGGGAGCATGCAGTTCCCATGGCTTTAGTTATCATTTCTATGCAGATGACTCTCAGACCTATCTATCTCTTTGAGAGGCAGAGTTTTATTGTGGATAGGACATTGGTCTTGGATTCAATGAAGATCTGGTTTCAGATTTTGCCCCTTGCACTCATTGACTTTGTGATTATGATCCAATCATTCAACCTATTAAAATGATTGGACAATGAGTTTCTAGTCTTAAGAGTATTTTCTTGCTGTCAATCCAAGTGAAAGCTTGGAAAGGCTTTATCTAGAAATGTGAGATTAAAGTGTCATATGTAAATATTCTAATATTCTTTGACTATCTCCTGTCCCGGTGATGAAAATTTTCTTAACTGTCTACTGAGGTGGCCTGAGTGAATACAAAAGTACAAAAGTCTTAAAACCTTAAAATCTCTATGTCTGTCTCTGTCTCTCTGTCTGTTGTTCTGTCTATCTGTCTGTCTCTTTCTCTCTCTCTGTCTCTCTCTGTCTCTGTATCTCCCTCCCTCCTTCTCTTTCTCTGTCTCTCTCTCTCTCTCTCTGTCTCTCTCTGTCTCTCTCTCTCTCTCTCTCTCTCTCTCTCTCTCTCTCTCTGTCTTTCTTTCTTCCCACTACATAGACATGAATGAATTGAATGAATGGGTTTCTTTGTCTTCTTACTCTGTTATATTTTGTCTTCCTTTTTTCTTCTTCTAATTTTTAGATGAATGAAGATCAAAGATGGAAAGGACTATGTAGGTTACATCCTTAAAAGTTTCCACAAAAGAGTCACCAAAATTCCCCTCAGCAACTAGATTTGGTAGATATAGTAGTTTAGGCAAGTAAGGAGACAACATAAGGAGTGATCTATTTAAGCAGTACACAGCAGTGAAACCACCCAGGAGCCAAGACACCCAGTCCCTCAGACTAGGGATTGAGTCTTCCATAGGTTATGCCTCACCCAGAAGTGAATGTGAAAAATTTTGCAAGCATCTCTTGAAGTCTGAGCCCACTCTCCCCAAGTTCCTATAGAATAGAAAAGAATAGTGGGGTTTTTTTTAACTTTGGTTTTTGTAACTATCTCTGTAAAAGTTAATAGATGCTATTTGTTAAAATGTTACTGGGAAGATATCAGCTTGTAACTGATATTCAGTGAACATGGGAGTTTGTGATAGTATCAGAAAACTACTGGAGCTCCCTGAAGGCAGAAGTTAACATACTCTTGGGAATCTGATTTTTCAGAGTGCTGTGTAAATCTTGAAGCACTTTATAAATCTTTCAAGATTGAGATTGTCACCTTTTTCCTAAAATCTTCCTTAACCACCATAGTCCATGACGATCTGTCTTGCCTTCTCAATGATTAGAACTATATTACTTTTAGGAGACACTTTATGACATTGTATTGTTAAAATTAGTAGGAGAAGAGAGTTTTGTATATGTCATTACAATTCTATGAGGAGGGAGTGCAAATATCATCATTACTTTATATTATTATGTTACAGGTGAAGAAAGTATAGCTCAAAATGGTTAATAATTTTGCTCATAGACTCACAGTTGATGAGTGTTACAGCCATAATTTGTACCCAGGTTTTTTTGACTCCAATTCCAATTGTTTGCTTGCTTTTTTTTTCTCATTATGTCATACTACCTATGCCTAGTTGAGAACCAATCAGGAAATTATTTCATAATTAGGGAAAAATTTACTAATGGTAGAGAGCAGAGTGGAATAAAGGTCAAAATGTCGCTACAGATATTGATATAGTTACTATATTGATACAGCAAGGAAGATCACTATGGAACAATAGTGGTCAAGGAAGGCTTCCCAAAGAAACTATTAAAGTTTGGAACTGCACTAAGATTTATATTTTATAGAAATAAGAATACTATAAGTGTTCCCATTTGTAGTATATGAAAGGCATAAAAGTAATATCTAACTACTATGCAGCGGATTCTGAGAGAACAAAAGGAGATACTCATTTTCTCCACTTTGGAGTCATTGTACATGGGCTCAGCCTTCAAAACACTCAGTCTAGTGGGAGAGGCAAGATTTACATTCATAACACATGAAGAACAATACATGACAACATAAGATAAAGTATCAAATATAATATACAATCAATTAGTGGAGTGTATTCCACAGACGCTAAATGTTGTGGGAAGTCAGAAAGAAGAAAATCTGTGTTGTCTAGACCCATCTTATATTATAAATTATTATAAAGACATTGTGTAAAAGGTAGGCCTCAAAGGAGTGATAGGATTAGGGTTTCAGTGCCTACAGTGTACATCCTTTTTAACTCACTGGAATAAATCCTTCTGTGTTAAGATGGCTATCCCCTATACCTGGAATTCTCTGCCTTATATCCACCCTCTGGCTTCTCTCAAGTCCCAGCTAAAATGCCTCCTTCTACAGGGAGGACAGCTTTCCTTACCATGTTCAATTCTACCTCCTTCCCTCTGTTGATTTTTTTCTAACTTATACTGTATATAGCTCAAGAGTTCTTTGCACATTCTTTTCCCCCTTACACTATAATCTCTTTAAGAGCAGGGACAGTCCTCTACCTTTCTTTATATACCATATACCCAGCACTTAGCACAGTGTTTAAGCACTTAGTAGGCACTCAAAAATGTTTATTGATTGAATAGATGAAGAAGAAAGAAAGAAATAATTGCTGTTAGAAGACATGGAGGCTCCATTGTTAGCCTAGTCAGAGTCATAAGATGTTTAATATTTAGAAAAGAATGTTGAAGGGAAGGGGGAAGAGTCAGATGAAGAGAATGCTAATACTCAAATATTCAGGGATGACATGGGGATATAGGATACGATTCAGTCTATATCTACATTCTACTGAGGGCAAAACAAGGAATGAGGAAGAGTGTAAAAAGGTTTTCAGCATCAGGTAATATTTCTTAACAATCCAACAATAGAATGAGCCTCTTTGGGAGGAAAGGAGCTCCCTTTGATTGGTAGACTCCTAAGTAAGGGGTTGGAAGAGTCCTTGTCCTGGGTATTGAAGGGAGAGTCCTGCATAGGTATAGGTTAAAAGTGATGACCACTCTCCAGAGCTGATGCTTCTCTGAAGTCACAGCCCTTTTTTAGGCCTCCGTTTGCAGTGAAGATAGCTCTATATGGTATAATTAGAAGAGCACAGGATTCAAATCCTGGATCTCTCACTACCTCTCTCCCCTTGGGAAATTAATTTTCTTTTTTTGGGTATCAACTCTTCTCATCTATCAAATAAGAGAACTGGGCTAGACATCTCTTAGGTTCTATCCAATTCTAAATCCTCAGATACCATCATAAACAAAATTAATGTTAGCCATTCCAGTACAGTGTCTCTATTTCCCAGAGAAATGCTAGGGAGCTATTGAAATTATGAGATGTTCCCTGTGTTTGGAAACAACAGTCTCTGGTATGAAGAAATTTCAGGAGAAGAAGCTACTTCAGGGCCTTACGTGTCTTTACCCTCACCCCAAGTTGGTATTCTAGTTAGAAGGGAGGAGAAACCGTGGTCTGGGATGTGCTTCAATTCTCAGAATCTAAGTTGGCTGATACCCTTGAGGAAGCCAAGCAAACAACCTTGGGAGTTATACAGCATCACTGCAGCATAGGTTCCTTTCCCTGGCTCCCTGCTGGCCTCCTCTCCACTCCTAAGCCCTGAGGACTCCATTTTTTTCCTCCACACTGCTTTGCATAAGTACAAGTTCCGGAAAACAATCAAGAGATGCCACTCATTACCAGGGAGAGAAGAAATTAAGATGCCCGCCAAGTGACTTCCAGAAAGCTCTTGTTGCCGGCACATCTCCTTGCCGTTTCTTGACGCTTCCAAAGGTTGGCCTGAGCTAATGAACCTCAGAGAGCAAAGCTGTCTTTTGTTTGTTTTGTCATTCCGAGTTTTTCTGGTTGATTAAGATTGGAGCTGGCAGGAGGGTATAAAATAACAAGCTATTCTGAGCACAGGGATTGTGAGGCATTTCCATATTCCTTCTTCCCCACCCCTGCAAAATACCAAACCCACTGAAGAAAACCGATCATCCCAGCAACTAAAGGCAAAAAGAAGCTGTTGAAATGATTCTTTTTGCCTTTTCCAGTTGAAGTTTTTTTCTTTTATCATTTTCTGCCTTATTTCACATCCCCCTGTAAATCAGTTTGCATTTATTTATTTGTTTTAAACACAGAAATTGAATTCCTAGTTATAGACATAAACTGCAAATGAATTCCCACTTAGGAGGGCCAACAATTGGGGAACACAGTTATCTGACAAGATTTTCCCCTTTCCTACACTCTGTCTCTTCTTCCTATGGTTTATTCTGATATCTATTAATTCCCCTATACCTGACCTACCCCACCAACACACGCACACACACACACACACACACACACTTGTGTGCACGCGCGCACACACACACTCACACACACACACACACACACACACACACACACTTCTTGATGCAAAGAAAACAGGCATGCCTTCTCAAAATCAAAGTTCTGAGAGATCTCCCCAGATGAATCAATGCAATTATCCAAGCTGGCAGTGGGCCACCCTTAATTCTTCCAGTGAAAAAGGTTCCTTCTGAATGATTAAGTGATAACATGTGCATCAACAGCATTCCTAGGTCCCAAATCATTCTGAGCAAATAAGAAAGTGGTAACAGTTTCTGTTACCAAGCTGGAAATTCTCCAGGCCCGTGAGATGTTGCCTGATTCCTGGATTAACTCAGGTGTTGCATCATGGGAGCCAACCTACAGTGGGGAGTTGGCGGGGGAGAGAGAGTTCCACCAGGTTTATCTACAAATGGGATTAAGGGAACAGGGAAAAGGAAGCAGATGGTTTGGAAACACAGAGAAGGCAGCCTCCCAGTCTAGGGATGCTGCAAACACCACTAGCCTGCTGGATTCAAGCTAACTTCCTGTTTCCTGTTTCCCTCAATTTTCCCAGGCATAGCAATATTGCCCTCTGCTGGGGCCGAGTTAATATCACATTCCTCTTCCTCTCCAGACTTAGCAAGGAAGAGAAAATGGAGCCAGGGAAGAAGAAAAGTCAAGATGGATGATCAGAAGGTAATGTCTGAGAACCCTTCTGCATTACAGAGTTCTACCTTTATCTGAAAGGCAAAACCACTAATTTATATTTTGTTCATTTGTTTCTGCCTTTTTTTTTTTGGTCTTTCTGGAGGCTAGAGTTTCATACCTTGAACATGCAGGAAGTACAGTGGTAATTCATGTCCTTATTCCACTACTGGCGTAGGAGCTTAAACCTGTGCAGATTCCATCCAGAGATGGTTTTCCTTCTTTGGCAACCTGTAGTAGCCCTCTCCTAGAAGCTCACCCTATTGGTTTCAGTCTGGGTGTGTCTCCTTTAGCCCTGACATAGCTCTGAATTCCCAAATCCAGTGATCCATCAGCCTCAGCCCTCCAGGTGGTAGAGATTACATTTGTGAGTTACCACCCCTGGCAGATGGATCTGTGATATCAGGAAGACAGCAGCTGCTACCTATAGTCCTAACAATGGAATGGGCCTCTTCCCTTTCTGAGGTTACCTGCCAGGCTGTTCATAAAAGGACAGATAAAGCAGAACTTTGGGCTGATATCCCCCAATTGTCTCTTGGACTCTGACTAGATGTGTTGCTAGGTAGGAGAGCAAGGAAGCAAGGTGAGACTTTTCTGTAGCAGAGCAGTTTGGCTCTAGGGAGTCTGGTTAGATGAATGCCTTTCCCTGTGTGCAGGTGTTTGTAAACCTTTTGCTTGTGTGAGTTTCCTGGGTTGAGCTACACTGCAAGCTGCATGAGCCATTAGACACACAATACATCAAAGACATGGGTATAGGTAAATATAAGTTCAGTGACAGTTGTATTCTTGACTATTTGACTATGAAACTTTCTTTCCCCAATTAGAAGTCAGGAAAATGAGGTGGTACAGTGGGTAAAGTGTCAGGCCTGAAGTCAAGAAGACTCATTTTTATGAGTTCAAACCCAGTCTCTTACTAGCTGTATGACCCTGGACAATTCACTTAACCCCATTTGCCTCAGTTCTTCATTTGTAAAAATGATCTGGAGAAGGAAATGGCAAACTATTCCAGGATCTTTGCCAAGAAAACCTCAAATGAGGTCATGAAGAGTCAAACAAGACTGAAGAATAACTGAAGAACATCTTAGAAATTATGGGATCTCTGCAGTCCATGGCCGGGAGCTTTTGCATAGGGAGTCTTACCAAGATATCTTAAAATTATGTTTGCCAAAATAAATGGTGAAAAGATATTTGATTACCTCCCTTTTCTATAACAGTTCTCTCTTAAGCTTCTCCTCTTTTCCTGTGGTTTGCATGCTAGGTCTAAAAAAACACACTTAACATTTCTACAGAGGTCAGATACTGGTATCAAACCTCACCACTGAAATGAAGGTATCCTGTGATTTCAAGGATGCCAGTTCAACAGACAGACATAGCAGGTAGAGAAACAGAAGGGGAGGGAGAGAGACAGAGAAAGACAGGAAGAGGAGGGGGAGGAAGACAAAGGGGGGAAGAAGAGGAAGAGGAGGAGGAGGAGAAAGAGGAGGAGGAGGAGGAGGAGGAGAAGAAGAAGAAGAAGAAGAAGAAGAAGAAGAAGAAGAAGAAGAAGAAGAAATAAGCAAGGAAGGGGAGTATTTTAAGATCTCTCAATAGATTTAAAATATTCTTTGTTCTTTCGTAGTTCTAATATTGTACATTCATTCATTTGTTCTTTCCGGATAGGATTCCTAGATTTCCATGGTACAGAATGGGAACATTTTCCCCCTCCTGCACTGAAATTAGAAATGGAGCTACAGAAAGAAAATAAAATTAGCTTGACCCTGGTTGTTGCCACAGTGACCTTGACCAAGAGAACATCCTTGCATAGGCCTCAGTTTCCCCATCCACAAATAAGAAGGATCTAATGAGGTGAGATATTTGAAGGTACTTTGGGAAGCATGTTATATTAAATAAATCTACAGCATGATAATATTTTCAGTGGACTATAAGTATCCACAGCTGGAAACTACTAAAGAAGCAAAAAGGAAAGAAACTGTGAAAGGCTATATAAAGATATACATAAATATAATATGTATATATATATATACATATATATATATATACATACATAAACACATTTATTTTTCATAAGCCTGATTGTTGGGGGATTAATGACATTTCTATAACTGTGTGATCACAGAACCGTGGTAGTGGCCAAATTTTGCAGCATCAAGGGCCCTGGTGGGAAGTTGCCAAAAGTCCCAGGGTAGCAGCTGATCTGCATGGCTATTTACATAAATTTGCATGTGTTTGGTGTCCAAAATAAGTGCAGATATTATAGAAAGTATTTTTTTCCTGACTTAGTCATTCCAAAGCCTATCTCCTTCCTTCAACCCAAAACCTCCCTAAGATGACTTGTGGCAAGGACTGTGTGTTCCTTCTTCTTTTCTGAAGAGCTCTAGGGTAGAATTGAAGACCAGAAACTGGGCCAATTCTTGGAAATATTCTGAATGAAGCAAAACAGCCCAATCCAGTTTCATCATTCTATGCCCTTGTCCCCCACTTTCCTTTTTAACCTATAATTTTTTTGAGGGGGGGGAAGACAAGGCAATTGGGGTTAAGTGACTTACCCAAGGTCACATAGCTAGTTAAGTGTCAATTGTCTGGAATCATATTTGAACTCAGGTCCTCCTGACTCCAGGGCCAGTGCTCTATTCACTGCACCAACCTAACTGCCCCCTTTTAAAATACACACACATATACACACGTCTTTTGTTTTTATATTTCATTCAATTCTCATTCACTAATCTCCTAATTGAACTATCCCTCTCGACAAAGAAGAGCAAACAAAAACATCCAGCACAGAAGCACTGTCTGACAATTTACACAATATTCAATTCTGCTTGTGCCCAACTCTCTGACATAAATGAGAATGTCTCAGTGTCTCTTCTCTCTAAAACTTTCTCTGGATTTTGTATGAACATCATTCAACTACATTTTAGGGATCTTTTTATTTACGTTATTTAGTCATTTTGTATATTCTGTTCTTGGCACTGATTAGTTTTGTTCTGCATCAGTTAATGCAAATCTTACCATGATATAATTTCTCATAATTGCCATTTATTACTACAAAATGATATTCCAGCATATCTATATGCCATTCTTTTTTAGCCATTCTCTGATCAGTGGCCAACATTTTATTTCCAATTCTTTGCTACCCCAAATAGTCCTGATGCTAATATTTTTAGTAGGAATAATAACTAATATTTCCATAGCACTTGCTATGCATCAGGCATTTTGCTAAGCACTTTACAATTATCATTTCACTTGATTTTCACAACTACCCTGGGACATTAGGACTGTTATTAGCCCCATTTTACAGATAAGGAAACTGAGGCAAATAACAATTAAGTGACTTGCCTAGGATCACCCAGCTACTAAATTTCTGAGGCCATATTTAAATTTAAGTCTTCCTGCTTCCAAGCAGAGCACTCCATCCACTATTTCACCTTGCTGTTATATCTTGAACTTTGTTTCTTTGTATCACATGCCCAGTAGTAGAACTGTTGACTCAAAGAGAATATATATATATAAAGATAGCATTGACAAGGATGAAGCCAAGATAGCAGAGTGAAGTGGGCAATTTTGCTGAACTCAAACCCCTTCTAAACAACCTTTGAAAAATACATCAAACTGAATTCTGTGTAGTGTAACTAACAAAAAGTTACAGTGAGCTTTTCTTTCAGTCCAGAGCAGCTTAGGAGGATAGAAACATCTTTGGAAAATAGGGAGAGGGCTCGTCCAGTGCAAAGCACAGAATTAGTGGTACCAGCTGTGCGCCTTGGAGGCAGCACCAGGAGTGCTCAATGCCCAAAGTCAGTAAGAAGAAGGGATACTGGGTCAGAGCAAGACTCAAGGCAAACCTGAGTGCTAGCAGTGGCCACATGGTCAGGTACTATTTGTTAGCTTCATCACCTAGTACCAGCTCCATGGTACAATTCCAGGGCCAAGAGGAATGATTGTAGTCACAAGGGAAAGTGAGGCCCTGCTTAAATATGAGTCAGTTGCAGTTCCAAGGCAGCGTGAGCCCTACACTTAGGAAACAACAAAAGCTTACAGGATCGCAGACCTAGCAATGAAAACAGAAGGATGTAAAAGCCTGAAGTTGAGGGCATTCAACCCTCTGCCTAGAGATAAGCAGAGATCAACTGTTAACACCAAGTGCAAAGTCAAGAAACAGACTGAATAAAAGAAGAAACAAACAACAACAACAACAGAGGAAACTGACCATAAAAATCTACTATGGTGGCACAGAATCTCCCAACACAAGCTGAGAAGAAAACAATGACTTGAAATCATTTATAAGCAAAGTCTCAAAAGAAAAATGTGGATTGGAGATAAACTCAATAAGAATTCCTAGAAGACATCAAGAGGTAAAAAAGAATAAAATAATTATTTTAAAAATCAAATAAGAACAGTAGAGAAAAATGGGGAGAGGGCAGTCAAGATGGCAGTGTAGAAGCAGGAAAACTCTGTGAGCTCCCTCCATAACCACCTGAAATACCTAGAAAACATGACTCTAAACAAATTTTAGAGCTCCAGAATCCACGAAGTGACAGAGAAGCAAATCTCCTGCTAAAGACAATCCGGCAGGTGGACAGGACAGGTTCATTGCAGCTCACTGGGAGCCACAATTTTAGTCATAGGGCTGCCAGGACAAGCTGTGGCTGGAGCATTCCAGAGAGTGAATCAGTGGCAGCTGTGGTGGTTTCCAGAATTTTCAACCTATAAATGCCAAATACAAAGTGAAAGGTCAGTGGAACTTGGCTGAATTTGGGCGGGACAGAGGAGTGGGTCCAGCTGTCTGTCCCCAGAGCCAGAAGCAGAGGAAGCAGCCCCTGCAGCCTGGGACTACCTGAAAGCCATTATCAAAAAAAGAGTCTGGACATCATCTTTCAAGAAATTATCAAGCAAAATTACCCTTATATTCTAGAAGAGTGAGTCTCAATCTTCCTAATGCCACGACCCTTTAATACTCACATATGGGCGTACCTGCATGTGGGCGGACCCACCTGGAGACAGATAGAGGAGCAGTGTCTCAATTCCTAAGACCATCAGAAATATGTGTTTTCTAATGGTCTTAGGTAACCCCTGTGATCCCTGTGAAAGGATCATTTGACCTGCAAAGGGGTCGTAACCCACAGGGAGAGAACCACTGTTCTAGAACCAGAGGGCAAAATAGAAATTGAAAGAATTCACCAATCACCTCTTGCAAAAGATCCCCAGAAGCAAACTCCTAGAAATATTATAGCCAAACTCCAGAGTTCCCAGATCAGGGAGAAAATTCTGCAAGCTGTCAGGAAGAAACAATTTGAGTATTGTAGAAACACAATCAGGATGACACAAAACCTAGCAGCTTCTACATTGAGGGATCAAAGGGCTTGGAATATGATATTCCTAAAATCAAAGGAGCTAGGACTGAAACCAAGAATCACCTACCCAGTAAAACTGAGTATAATGCTACCGGGAAAAATATGGTCATTCAATGAAATAGAGGACTTTCAAGTATTCTTGATGAAAAAACCTGAGCTGAACAGAAAATTTGACTTTCAAATACAAGAAGCAAGAGAAGCATGAGAAGGTAAACAGGAAAAAGAAATTATGAGGAACTTATTAAAGTTGAAGTATTTATATTCCTACATGGAAAAATGATAATTGTAACTCATAAGACTTTTCTCAGTATGAGGAAGGGAATATACA
>CM053581.1:263129825-263153120 GCA_028627135.1 Pseudochirops cupreus | reverse complement strand
AAAAAAAAAAAGAAAAATGAACAGTTAATGAAACAAACAGAAAACATTAATGTATTCCTGGAGAAAAGACCAGAACTGAATAAAAAATTTGATATTCAAACACAAGACTCAAGAAAAACATCAAAAGAACATAGTTAATATGGTAATTTGTACACACATACATATATGTGTACATGCACATATGTATATGTGTGTATATGTATATTGTGTGTATATAGATATATATACATATACATAGATATAGATATAGATATATATAGATATAGATATAGATATAGATATAGATATTATGGGTACTTATTTCTTGCCTTCTCAATGGGTGTGGGATTGGTGGAGAGGAGAAAATGTGAAACCGAAAATAATTTTTAAAAAATAAAGACAGTATTGTACATTTGGAGAAAATGCTGATTCTGTAGGCAGCCTGAGTTCAAACCTTGTTTCTGCTACTTCTATCTGTGTGACCTTAGCAAACCTGAACCTCTCTGGGCCTTAGCTTCTTCTTCTATGAAATGAAAAATTTGGACTACATCACCACTATAGTTCTTTTCAGCTATGAATCTATAATCCTATGATAACTTGTTAAATTTTTTTCTCTTATTCCAAATCTCAATATAGATTTGTTGAACTATTTTATAACTCTAAAAATGCATCAGTAAATGTGGCTCTACTGAGGTCTTTTGACATAGATATTCTTCTACTCCTTTTTTTTTAATCTTTACTGATTTGCTGTCCCCTAGCCTGTAAGAGTCAGTGCTTTCTTGAATTCTGTGGTAGAGATCATGCTTCCTCTTTGAGTCAGAGGACTTTGGTTGGAATCCCAGATCTACTACTAGTTAGCTGTGAGAAATTTTTCAAGTCAGTCAACTTCCTCATTGGTAAAATGGGGATGGTGATATTTACCTTGCTTACTGGGTGTTTGAACTGGTTCTCAACTTTGAAGTGCTTCAGAAAGTGAGGAGTGCTGTGGAGTTATTATGTCAGCAACTATTGTTGTCCCTCCAATATTTCACAGTACTTTCCATTGTGATGAGCCTTTCAAACTTAACAATGCGTAGAGATGAGACTTGTGAATTTACTAGTGTAGGGAACTTCCAGGTGAGGATCTTCTCTCTTTCAATACAGTTGGACTCTTTCTCTACAATTTATATTCTAGAGATTTCTCCAGAGCACTGAGAAATTTGCCAAAAGTCACAGATAATATGCGTCTGAGGCTGGACTTGAATGTCAGTCTACCTGGCTTTGAGGACTACTCTCTATCTATGCTATGTCATGATACTTTAATACATCTCTGTCTCACTTCCTCACTCCTAGACTTTAAGGCCCATGAAACTATTGAAGAAAGGTTTCCGATCTCTTAGTTTCTGGTCGTGGATATTTCCTGAGGGTCAGCTGACCATTTGAGAAGTTTGTGGTAGTAGTGAAAGGAGTGTATGATGGACTGATGAGCTCTCCACATTCATGTATTTCAGTGAGTGTTTTTTAGTACCACTAAGGAATTCGGTTTCCCTGATGCTTCCATGCTGTCCCCAGATCTCCCCATTCCACTGTTACAGGTACTAATCCTTTTCCATGTTCTGAAAAAAAAATTGTCAATACAGGATTTCAGATCATAAAATAGTGTAACCAATAGAAGCCTTAGAAAAATAAATATCAGAATATTAGAACATAGACAATCAGAAGTGCGAAAGACATTGCAGGTGCCTGCAGTCCAGCCCTTCCCTGGCCCTCATAATTTTAAAGGTGGCATATTTCAGAGAAAATTAAAAAGAAAAGAAGTAGAACCAGAATTCGAGCCCCCTAATTTCCAGGTATTGGTATTTCTTTTACCTTAGATTCTTCCATCCCCCAGAAATCAAACTGTTCTGGGATTTGAGATGCCTGCTCCCCAGTACCCTCTATTTTAAGTCTTGTCCCCAGACTTCTGGCAGAGGGCAACAAGTAAAAAGACAGGGAAGAGAAAAGGAACAAACGATCAGCACACTGGGGCTGGATGTAAGGAGGCCTTATTCTGGTCCTGGCTGTGGCTCTGATTCAAGGTGTCTCCTTGAACATGTCATTTCCCTGTCTGTTGTAAAATGAATGAGTTGGACTAGATGGTAAAGTCCCTGACAACACTCTAGAATTACATGGCCATAAAATGCAAACCTCCAGGCCTTTTCCTACTGTAGTAGCATATCCACAACAACAGCTTTCATTTATTTTATTTTTTTTCCAAGACCAATTATTCCAAACAGGCTAGTGGAGCAAAAAGGATTCCCTTCAGGGGAATCCCATGGAGGCAAAATTATCCTGAACTTGCCCTTATGGAATCTTCCTCTCTTCTTCTTTAGCTTGCAGCCAGAGGGGGCAGTGAGTCATTTGGTTAAAAATAAAAACACTGCTCTCTAAACTTCAATAGCTTTGTTCCCTGTAGTAGCTGCAGTCAGGAGTTGGTATGCATTCCAAGCAGGCCTCTGATAGTTCCTGTACTGAGGGGAAGCTAGTTTATCTGAAACAAAGCTACTTCCATCCCAACCTAGGAAGCAAGTTTGTCATGGTTCTGGGTGGGGAACAGGTGAATGATGGGGAAATGGGCTCAGGTCAGCAGAGTGTATGAGAACCCTTAGTCTAGAGTCATGATGCCTTATGCTTATAATATATGTGACCTTGGTCAAGTTACCTAAACTTCTTAGGCTTCAGTTTTCTCACACGAAACATTTTAAGATAAGACTAGATGGTACCTGAGACCTCTGCCTGTTCTAGATCTTTGATCCTATGAATTATACAGAGAACACAATTAAACTGGCAAATCCAAGTTCGATTTAATGGTGTATCAGAGGATCATGCATGGCATTTAGAATTGGAAGGAACCCTAGAAATCATCTAGCCATAGGATTACAAATTTATAGCTAAAAAGGAACCTTAGAGGTCATTGAGTTCAACTTCCTCATCATTTTATATGTGGGGAAACTGAGGCATAAGGAAATTAAGTGACTCACCTAGGGTCATGTAGCTGGTAAGTGCTTGATGCAGGATTCAGAATTTCATATGTATGTGTGTGTGTGTGTATGTGTGTGTAGGTATATATATGCATGTATACATACATGCATGTATCTATGTATGTATATTGTGCAAAGCTCTTATCTTATAGAAGAGAAGAGCCTAACTATGAGATATAAATCTACTTGTCCAACATCCTACAGAATGTGAGTAGCAGAGCTGCAATCTAAACCCAGGCCCCCTGAACCAGAAATTCATTGTTTTGGCCACCATATTATATTTTGTTGTTCTTCATTGTGTGACGTGATAGAGGATTTTATGGAGAGGAAACATGATGTCTAGGACTACTGAGGTCACATTTTCTTGTAAGTCAAGTCTCTCAAATTCCTCATTTGTATACCAAGAGGACTGGATTAGCTAAAATGTAAAATCCCCTATACTTTTACCATTATATGTTTTAAAGTTCCTTTCCTTTTGTGAAAAATGACTTTACTAACAGCCTTGATCTGCTTGAGCTTCCTTGTTGTTTAAAAGAGGCTGGACTGACCTGGGAATCAGCCAATCAAAGGGCAGACTGAGCATCCCTTAAGTTTGACATGCCAGAGATCCTTTGCAGTGTTTGTTTGCTGAATCTGGGAGTCCCTCTGCTGTGCTGGTGACCACAGAATTGACTTAAGCTGGTTCATACCATCTCAGACAGACAGAATGAGCACAACCACCCTAGTTCTGGGACCTTAGGGATTTTCCAGCCTGACTCTTCCTTGTTCTGTGTATGCATCTCATGATTTCTGTGCAAGGCTGCCCCATACCTTCCCAGAAACAGAAATTGAACCCAAGGAACTATGGCAGTACCTCATTGGGCCACCGTAGGGCAGGGAAAATCAAACCTATGGTAGCAGTATCTGATTAGGCCACAGCATGGCCTTTCCCACCCAGCTTTGCAGTTTCTTTTTGTCTTTATAATCTGTGCAACCTAACTTTACAGAGAGCTCAGTTCCAACTGCAGTTCTGAATGTTTGCCCACTGCTTTGAGAGAAAATAAACTCGTACAACCGAATTCTGTTTATCTCTCTTAGGCCAGACTCTGGAGGTTGACACTCTATAATGTGGTATTGTAAGATTCATACTAACTGTAATGTTTTATGTTCTAAGATTGTTTAGGGTTGGACGTTTTCTAATTCTAATTTAGTAAACACAGATATGGGGATAGTTCTTACTGGTGATTTCATTTGACTAGGATTTCACTTGCCAGCTCCAGAGGGCAAGCCTATGCTCATTTATAATCTTCTTTCTCTGATCCTTGGGGGATTTTCTTTTCTCCTCTCTCTAAACTTTCTGTCAGAAATATATATATACATGCATACATATATGTATACATATATGCATATATACATACTACATATCTAGAATCTCTCACTTCTAATCTCTTCCTACTTTTTAAAAATTCTTCTCTTGCTTCATTTCCTATTTATTCTGGTTCTGGACATCTGATTCCCCGTATTCCTGTACCACATAGGTTTCCTATCACATTTTAAGCAAAGATAACCATCTAGTGTTAATCATTCCCCTTGAGGGAAAAGAAGAGAAATTTCCTACCAGACTTGGCACTTCCTGCCCACACACCCTCATTACTTCTCAAGCTCTCATTTATCAGTGGCTTCAAACACACACACTCCTTCCATTTTTCTCTCAACCCTCTCAGACCTCAGCCTTCAGCCAGGCAAGCCATATGGGTGATAACTAGATCCCTGCTAATCCTTACACCCTAGTACTGTAGATTTGAGAATGGCATTTCACAGGAATAGAGCAAAGTTCCCTCAGATCATGCCAACCAACTCCTTGACTTATTATAGGACGCTACTGCCAGATGGTTTGAGTTTTAATGCCAATTGTACCACTAATTTCCTACTTTCCTTATCTATTTTTGACCCAAGCTGATTTATCTCTCTTTACGCAGCCTAGTCCTTCCCACTTCCCCACCACCACTCCACAAATAAAGAAAGTGAAACAAAAGATATCCCAGGGGACTCACCATTTTAGTGACATAAATAGTACAGACCAGGTCAGCTAAGATTTCCTGAGTTCAAGTGATCCACCAGCCTGAGCCTTCCCGCTTGCAAGGATTAGAGTTGTACTCCACTACTCCCATCTCTGTGAACCTGTGTGTTGTTTTTGTAAATATTTTTGATAGTTGTATTTTCATATAATTAATTTTTTTATCTTACTTATTTTATGTTTTAAAAAATATGGTGAAAAATGGATTGATAGAAATCACCAGACACCCAGAGTGATCTATGACACAAAAAACCAGTTATAAACATTTGGATTAGATGATTTTGTGTGTGTGTGTGTGTGTGTGTGTGTGTGTGTGTGTGTGTGTGTGTGGCATTCAGGATTAACTGACTTGCCTAGAATCACCCAGTTAGTGAGTGTCAAATGTCTGAGGCCACATTTGAACTCCTGACTCCAGGGCTGGTACTCTATCCACTGTGCCTCCTAGTTGCCCCTGATTAGATGATCTTCAAGGATTTTCCAGGTATAAGATTCTGCCAAAACACCTTCCAACTCTAAAAGTCTATGATTCTCTTACTTTCTATCATGACTGACCTTCAAAGAATATACAATGATTTCCATTGACTGCTGTAGAAGATTTTTACTTCACAATGTCACAGAGAATCACCAATTCTCATAGTTGGAAGGCAACTTCAAAGGTCAACCTAGTTGAACCTGAACTTAAAGAGGAATCTCTCTATACAATTCCAACAAGGACTCATTCGAACTCCTCTTTGAGACCTCTAGCATTGGGAAACATTTCAAAGCAATCCGTTTTACTTTTCTAGGATTATCTCTTCTCTAAAGTCGTCTGAATAAAAAGAAGTGAGCAGAACCAGAATAATTAATACTATAAAATCAACATTATAAAAATAAACAACTTTGAAAGACTTAAGAATTGTGACCAGTGCAACAGCTAATCTGGATTTCAGAAGACCAATATGAAGAATCCTATTTATCTCTTAATAGAGAAGTGATGGCCTAAATATATAGAATGAGACTAATTTTCAACACAGCCAATGTGAGAATTTGATTTGGCTGATTATACATTTGCAGTATAAGATTTTCCACTCCCCCGAGAGAGAAAGGTAAGAGTGAAGTTAAAAAATTCTTGATAATTTTTTTTAAAGTTTAAAAAATACCAAAAAAAAAAGTCTTCTGAGATCTCAGAATGGTGTAGAGATGACCCTTGTTTTTCAACAACTCTGCCTGAATACTGGAAATTCTAATAGGTTCTTCTGATCTTAAAAAAAAAAAGAAAAGAAAAAAACAAACAAGAAAGACTGTGGGCTGAGGGTGCATATGTGTGCATGAGTGCATGTGTGTGTCCATGTGTTTTTGTGTTTGTGTGTGCAGACCTGAGGATATGTGTTGACAGAGGACCAGTCTAGTGAAGTTCAGAGAAGCTTTTCACCAGGTTGTTTCAAAAGGAATAAGTCTTGTAGAAATAACAACTCTCCAAGACCATTTGCTAAGATGTAAAAAGATTCTGATCTAGGTTGGTGGAGGAATTACCCAAACTGGTGAAATTATGGATCTTTGGAGTATCAGAGTATTTAAGAAAAAAATCTATCTTGAAATGTGATCTTCATTACTCTAGTCCTGCTCTCTAAATGAGCAGAACAAGACTAATGTCTCTTTTACCTCACAGTCCTTCACATCCTTGAAGAGAGCTATCAGGTCCCCTTTGAATAGGCTTTTCCCAAGGCTAAGAATTTTCAAATATTTCAAGCTATCCTCCTGTAGCTGGGGTTAGTAACCTTTTTGTCATGGACCCCTTTGGCAGTCTAGAAAAACTTAAGAATCCATTCTTAGAATATCTTTAAATGATTAAAAATAGATACATAGGTTTAAAAAGAAAACCAATTATATAGAAATAAATTTTAAAATACTGTTAAAAAACAAGGCCAGGAGCCCGGATTAAATACTCCTGTCCTTTAGAATTTTTCCAGTCCCACATCCTCTATCCTGGTTGCTTTCTGATGGATTCATTCCAGCTTCATGATGTCTTCCCTGACATATAGAATCCATAACATATGTTTGTATTTGTGTGTATGTATGTATGTACATTCTAAGAGTGCTTTGACAAAGGTTTTTAAAGATTATCTAATCTAATACCCTCGTTATACAGATAAGGGAAACTAAGGTCTAGAGAAGCCAAGTTATTTGCCCAAATTAATAAGGTGGTAAGTTTTCAGAACCAGGGCTTGAGCTTGGTTCCTATATTTCTAAATTTAGGACTTTTTCCCACTAACTACTGCTTGCCTGCTCTGCGACATTACCATTTTTCTTTTATTGGTAGTATGCAGTCACTTTTTAAAATTTCTACTAATATTGTCCCCACACTTCTTCTTTTCTTAGAGAAATGTGGGACCAAAATAAGGAACAAGTACATGGACCCCAAATGACAGGCTCTCCACTGTGCTGACTCTATCACTCCATGGTGTTACTGTAGCAACTGGGACTCTCAAAGATCTGATCTGCTTTCAAAACCATGTGACCAAAAATGACAGGCAAGAGAACAAAAGGTC
Source organism: Pseudochirops cupreus (assembly GCA_028627135.1). Classification (NCBI taxonomy): domain Eukaryota; kingdom Metazoa; phylum Chordata; class Mammalia; order Diprotodontia; family Pseudocheiridae; genus Pseudochirops; species Pseudochirops cupreus. Next base: position 263,145,558 of record CM053581.1, on the reverse strand, counting down.
CAAGTTGTTATGGCAGCATTTCCCATGCTGAGGACACAGGTGTAACCTGGGGCTTTGTTCCAGGCAATTAAACTAAACACCCTTTTCTATTGTCCAATGAATTGCAGTATATCATTCTAACATCCAGCAGTCTGTCCCTACCTTCCCTGTTCTCTCAGCAGTAACTCCATTTTTGAAAAGACCCTCGAGTTAGGGTCTCTTTCTTATTGACCTGGTAGCTTAAATAGATCAGCCCATTGGTAGAATGATGGACTCTCTTAGGAGTTCTATATTCTAGCTGAGATCATTTGTATATTCACCTCTTCTTTTTCCCATACATTCATTTCAAACCTCCTGCTCCTTTCTTAAAGGGCAACAGGGCATAGTTAGAATGACATTGGCCTGAGAATCAGGCCTGTATTCTGGTAACAGCACTGCCACTTAACAGCTATGTCACCTTAGCCAAGTAATGTCACCTTTCTTAGTCTTTGTTTCTTCATCTATAAAATGAGGATAATAATCCTTTCACTATTAGTGTCAGAAAGCAGAGATGGTGCACATAGGCATTGCAGAAAGGAAGAAAGGATATTACCACTGTGTCTTTCGGTACCTTAGGGCAGCATTTGATTATGCTGGTATTTCTGTAGAGATATATAAGGGGTTCCAGTAAGTAGACAGGATGTATTGTAAAGTTGTTTTTTTTTTCAGGTTCAAGCTGACATCAAACATTATTTGCAACAGAGTAGGGGGAAGAGAAGTAGAAAGTGTGCTTGATCAGAATTGGGTAAGGGCTCTCAGGGAAGGAAGAAGGGAACAAGTATTTATTAAGTGGCTACTATATGCCAGGCACTGTCTTAAGTGTGGTATAAATATCTCAGTTAAACTTTACAAAAACTATGCTATGATCCCAATTTCATAGTTCAGAAAACTGAGGCAGAGGTTAAGTGAGTTTTCCAGGGTCAACACAGCTAATAACTATCTGAGGCTGGATTTGAACTCAAATCTTCCTGACTGTAGGCCAGCAATCTGTCAGCTATGTTGTCATTCAGTTCTCTCAGTGGTGTCCTCTTTGTGAACCTATTTGGGATTTTCTTGGCAAAGATACTGGACTGGCTTGTCATCTCCTTGTTTGGCTCATTTTACAGATGAGCAAACTGAGGTAAACAGGGTTATGTGACTTGCCCAGGGTCACATAGTGTGATGTATAAAAAGGTTCAAGAGACATAGTTTCTGGGTAACGTAATAAATTTATTAATAAGGTCTGAGGGTTATTAATAGAAGGATGGCCATTTGGCTATCTCTCTTAAAGGAAAGGTCCCTGATGGCAGTGGGGTCACAGTTTATATGCCCTTGGAAGAGGAGGTATTCCTGAGGGATGCCTAATCACCTCTATTAGTTAATCAAATGGGAGGGGGACTATCTTGGAGTACATGACTTAGGTCACTCAAATCTTGGTCAAAGAGACATCAATTTCCATATCACCTGCCTTGATAACGGGAGAATCAACATTTTCTCAGGACCTGTCTAAGCAAACACAATGAACAGGAATGTACCCATTAGGCTAAACTTAGAATTTATTTTACTGCCTGATTATATTTTAGCTTGGATAAATCTCTAAGAGAAGTTTCCAGAGTCAAGATAGCAGCATAAAAGCAGGAGAACTCCATGGCTCCCCCCATAAGCACCTCAAATACTTATAAAATATGATTCTAAACAAATTTTAGAGCTCCAGAACCCCAAAATGAAAGAGAACCAAGCTCCTGCTAAAGGGACCCCAGCAGGCAGATGGAAAGGGTTCATCATAGCACACTGGGAACAGAGCCCCATGTGGCCTAAAAACCATGTGGTTTTAGCCCCACGCTATCCAGGAGAAGCTGCAGCTGGAGCATTCAGGAGAGCAGATCACCAGCAGCTGCAGCAGTTTCCAGAATTATCAACCCATAAGAGCCAAGGACAAAGGGGGAAAGGTTAGTGGAACTCAGCTAAATTTGGGGGGAGGGTGTGACCAACTGCCTCCAGAGCTAGAAGGAGTCTGAAGTGGCAACACTGCAGTTGCCTACACATGGCTGCTTCAGAGCTCCTGGCCTGCAGATTGCATGGGGGCCAAGCAATCATTCAGAGGCTAAGTGCTCTTGCCTTCACCTGTCTGGATTGGGATCACAGTCTTGGATGGTAGTCCTTAGGTGTGTGACCAGTGAGCCAATGCTCTCCCCTTTGAAAGCAGAGTTCTACTGAGCCCAAAAGTCAAGTAACTGACTGGCAACATGAGCAGGCAAAGGAAGCAAAATAAGCTCAGCAATTCAACTTTAGATTCCTTTTTTGGGGATAAAAAGAATCAAAGCATGGAATGGGAGGAAGACAACAGAGTCAGAGCTCCTGCACCTAAAGCTTCCAAGAAAAATGTAAACTTGTTATAGGCCATAGAGTAGCTTAAGAAGGATTTTGAAAACCAAATAAGAGAAGTGGAGGAAAAATTGGGAAGAGAAATGAGAATGATGCAAGAAAATCATGAAAAGAGAGTCAACAACCTGACTGAATAAAATAACACCTTAAAAAAATTAATTAATTCAAATGGTAAAAGAGGCCCAAAAAGCCAATGAGGAGAAGAATGCCTTAAAAAGTTGACTTTGCCAGATGGAAAAAGAATCTCAAAAGCTTATGAAGAGAGTAATTCCTTCAGAATTACAGTAGAGCAAATGGGAGTGTAAATGACTTCATGAGAAATGAAGATACTATTAAACAGATCCCAAAAAAATGAAAGAATAAAAGGCAATGTGAAATATCTCATTGAAATAAAAACTGACCTGGAAAATAGATCCAGAAGATACAATTTAAAAATTATTGGACTACATGTGAAAGCCGTGATCAAAAAAAGAACCTAGAAATCATCCTTCAAGAAATTCTCATGGAAAATTGCCCAGATATTTTAGAACCAAAGGGCAAAATAGAACTTGAAAGAATTCACTGATCACCTCTTGAAAAAAATCCCCCAAAAGAAAACTCCTGGGAATGTTATAGCCAGGTTCCAGAATTCCCAGATCAAGGAGAAAATATTACAAGCTGCCGAGAAGAAACAATTTAAATACTGTAGAAACACAATCAGGATAACACAGGATCTAGCAGCTTCTACATTAAGGGATCAAAGAGCCTGGAATATGATATTCAGGCAATTAAGGGAACTAGAATTAAAACCAAGAATCACCTACCCAGCAAAACTGAGTATAATGTTTCAGGGGAAAATATGGTCATTCAATGAGGTGGGGGACTTTCAAGCATTCTTGAGGAAAAAACCAGAACTGAATAGAAAACTTGACATTCAAACACAAGAAGCATGAGAAGCTAATTCAATCAGAAGAAGCTTGGCATAGTGGATAGAGAGATGGCACCAGGCTCAGGAAGACCTGGGTGGAAGTCCAGAAATGCATCCTTGGCTCTATAACCCTGGACAAATCATTTAACCTCTCAGGGCTCAATGCAGTTCTAAAAGAACCTCAGAAATGGTGATCTGCACTGGCAGAGGAAGTTCCTCACCAGGAGCTCTCTGTCCCAATGGAACCAATGATATGGTTAAAAAAAAGTACAAGAAAAATCCATACCACGTCTGCATTCTAGGGGAGCTTGACCTTAAATTGAGAGGAACCTTTGAACTGGTCCCTTTTATTTCTTAGGGTTGGGGGATGCTACTTGGAATAGGGTATGAATCTTTACTGTTGTGAATGCGTGTACATAGTAAAATAATACAATTGTGAAACTTTAAAAAAAATTACAAAGAAGTTTCCTACACTAGTTGGTTTCTGGAATGAGGAAGCAGAAAAGAAGAAAAACTTTTATATTAATAAGATAGTTATTAAATATAAGAGAAATATTAATTTCTCACAATAGCTATTAAGTATCTGAAACCAGATTTGAATTCAGGAATATCAGTTTCCTTGACTTCAGGTCCAGCACTCCATCCACCATATCATCTAGCTGCCCTTCTATCAACTGTACTACATTACTACAATATTAAAATCTTAGTATAATCAAATACTTGTGCCTAGGGTGTTGGGCTTTTTCACCTTGAGACATTGTTGTATGCATTGGGTTCATGAGTAGGTGAATTACTTTAGAGTCTTTGGCTCATGCTGGCTGCAAAACCATCCCACAAAGCATGTGCCATTCTGAGAAGTCAGGGATGAGGATAAGAATAGCCATTCACAGTTCTATCCCTCTTTAAGTTTTGCAAAGTGTTAATGGGGTTTTTTTGCACAACTTAACGAGAGAGGGAATGCAAGGAGGATTATCCTCATTTTACAAAAGAAAAGACAGAATTTCAAAGAGATTCTGTGATGTCATAACAGATAAAATCACACAACTACTACATAGTAGAACTGGAGTTATACTCCAGTGATCTTTCTCTTGACTCCAGACCATCCTCTTTCCAATTCCTAGTTGATGGTTGTAGTGCCAAAGCAATATTTACAGCACCCACGATCATGATAAATACCATGACTATAAATAGTCCCACATGGCAAGCGATCACAAAATATGACACACTCTCCAAATAGAGGACAGAAGGAAAGCATCTATTTAGACAACAGAAAACCAATCCCAAAACCAGTAAGCTGATTCTATGATAGTAGCAAAAAAGCTAATAAACCATAACAACAGAGAAAGCCGCAGCATCCTTTAGCTTCCTCACAAACCAATATAAAATCAATATTTACTTATGAACCTCTCTGTCTCCTTGCCTTAGCATCCATCCCACCTTCTCTCTAGCTCTGACTACCAGCTTCCTATGGCTCTGCTCTACCCTTCAGCATATCCTCCCACCACAGGCTCCATATGACTACATTCAGCCTATTAGGGGCAGAGTTTACTTTCAAAGCAGGGAAGGTCTTCAAACTCCCCCAGGCCTATTAAGGGGCAGAGAGGATTTTCAAATTTCCCATTCCCATTACAATGGTTCTAGAGCTGGAAGGGACTTCATGCATCTTCTAGTTCAATGCCCTCATTTTAGGATTAATATTTCTAGGCTTCATATTAGGAAACTGAAGACCAGAAAGTTTGACTTATATAAAAATCTTGCATAAAGGGTGGGGAGCCTGCAAACTTGAGGCCATATGTGGCCCTCTAGGTCCTCAAATGTGGCCCTTTGACTGAATCCTTTTATGAAGAGCATTTGTTCTGTGAAGTTCAGATTTCCCACCCCTGTCAAGATCGTCCAGGTAGTAAACATGAGGTGCAGGATTGAAACCCAGGACCTCTGCCTCCTGATCCAGTTCTTCTCATTGTGCCACATTTTCTTGAGATGATGAAGCGGTGAAATGAGATCCAGGCTAATACTGCGTAACTGAATTGCATTCACCTTAGAGCCTTAGAAAAGAGTATCAGCAGGAGGGACATATTTTATACTTCTGGTCTCACCATGTCTTTAAAGTACATATACTTTTGTAAAATCTAATTGATATTAATTGGTTACATGAAAGTGTAAGGCCAGTCACTTGTGACATCTAGTAGGAGAAACATACATAAAATGAGGTCTCAAGCTCTTAGTAGTAAAGTTAGTAGACGCCCTAACCCCTCAGGGGAGTTCTAGACCATGAGGGTCTTGCTTCTCACTGGGAGAGTAAAGTCAGAGAACACTCACATTCTTGCTGTACTAGTCAACATTTTAAGGTTTGTTATAAAGCAATTTGCCACAGAGGCAGAGTAGCATACTAAAGCCAATCCTGGAAACAGGCAAATGTGGATAAAAGTCCTGTCTCTGATACAAACTTGCTCAAGTCACTTAATCTTTTAGTTTTCTAGACAACCCTTTAAGGTTATACACTTTAGAACTTCCTATCAAGATGGTTCCTGAATGGAAAGCACACTGCCCAACTCCCACATATGTATTTCAGAAAAATCCTGAATTTCATGCCAGGCTATTAAATGATCAAGAAATATATATAACATGACAGAAGAGTGAGTGAAATCTTCCAGCCCAGAATTACACACACACACAAACACACACAGGCAACAGGAAAGGGGATAACTTAAGTGCAAGTGCCAGTGCAACTAATGATGGGACGAGTGTCACATTCAAGGCTCTAGGGGTAGTACAAATGGAAGGCTCCTCTGGGAAAGTCCTAAGATGGAATGCTTGGAAATCCTTGGGAATGGCATTAGACAGCAATTAGTGAGGTACCATTAGTGAGGTACCAGAAAGGGATGGTACCACTAAGACTGGAACATCCTAGGACAAGGTGCTCAAAATAATATTTTTCCTGAAATTCCAGAGTCCTGAATATCTAACTCTGAACCTCAAAATGTGTATACACACACACACACACACACACACACACATACACGCACACACACACACACACACACACACACACACGAACATTGTAAACTGAGACTCGAAAGGAAAAAAATTTGAATTTTCTGTAAGAACTACCTGAAGAAATGAAATAGAAGCTGTTAAGAAAAAAATTGGAAGGGAAAAATAATTGGCTTAGATGGAAAAGTGGGAAACTTTGCTCAAGAAATTGATTCTCTGAAAACTAGAGTAGGTGAAATGGAAATCAATGACTCCACAAAACATCAAGAAATATTAAAATGAAATCAAAAGACTAAAAAATATAGCCAAAAATTTAAGTTATATTGTATCATCAACTGATAGAGAAAACAGGTCAATCATAAGGTCAAGAATTATTGGACTCTTGAAAACAATAATTTAAAAAATCATGGATACTATTTTCAAGAAGTCATAAATGAAAAGTACTCAGAGCTAATAAAATCAAAGGACAAGGTAGATACGCACAGAATCCATCAGTCATTTCCTGAAAGGAACACCAAAAATATCAATCTCAAGAATGTCATATTCAAAATCCAGAGCTTCTGTAGCAAAGACAAAATGCTAGAAGCATCCAGAAAGAAAAAAATTCAAATCCAAGATCAGATAGCTTCTGATTTAAACTAGAAAAGGTCTTAGAATAAGATTTTCCAAAAGCCAAGAGATATAGGGTTACAACCAAAATTATCTTACCTTGAGTATAATCCTACTTGGGTTAAAAAAAAAAAAAGACTTTCAAATTTTCTGATGAAAGGATTAGAGCTGAGTAAAACTTTGAAATACAGATTATTTGAAAGAAAGAATTATTTCATCAATTGGAAGGAATATATGATGACCTGGTGCTAAATTGGAGAAGAAACAACTGTCCTTTCAAAGTGTTAATGTTTTTAAGGGCATTGAGGGAGATAAATAAGAAAATAGGGTGTCATAGAGATGGACTGGTCCTATTCTGAAGGTTTGAAGAGGGTAAAGAGAAGGGAGAATAAAAGGAATACATTAGTCCCTAAAGGAGAAAGAAGAATGGAAATTACAGTTTTTTCCTAATTTGTGTGTCTATGTGAACGTGGAGTAAGGGTTTGCAGTCATGAGCTTCTGATGAATCTCACTCTTATATGAGGCAAACAAAGGATTGTTGAAGGCAAATATAAGAATATTCTGGGGTATAAAGACATCAAGTTTGACAGGGAAACAAGCAGGGGTGAGGGGAATTTAAGGGAAGATAATGGAATATTATTTTGATGTAAGATATTTCCTTGAGGGCTGGGGATGGGATTATTTTTTTCCATTTTTAATATCTCCCCCACTTATCACAGTGTCTGGCACATATTTAAATGTTTATTGGATGATTGATTGACTGATAAAAGAGACAATTTCAGAGAGCCATGGGTAGTATGAAATGATAAAAATCAAAATAAGCAAAACCACCCAGAAGAAGAATTTTCATAGAACAACAGCATTGAAAAAAACGAACAAAAAACGACTTTGAAATGCTTATGAACTCTGATAAAAAAAAAATGCCTAAACATGTCTCAGAAGACTTAGGATAAAGCACATTGCTCACCTCACATAAGAGAAGCGATAGGCACAAGGTGTAGTGATATACATTTTTTTTTTTTTACCATGGGCACAACAGGTTCCTTTTTGTTTTGTTTGATTATACTTGTTACAATGAGTTCCCACTCTTTTTTCAATTGATGCATTGAGAGGGGGTAATTAAAAGGAAGGGGAAGTAAGCAATAGTAATGAAAAAAATACCAAAGCTAATGAAATATTTTTTAAGTATAGAGAGAACAGAAATAAGTTCAGAGAGAGCAGACAAGAAGGGTAGTTTTGAAAGTAATATGTAGAATTCAATACTTACTACTTTAAAAATAGATTAAATGAAACAGTTTCATGTTTCATATAGAATTTACTTTTTGTGCTCTGTGCTTTTGAAAATGTTCCATTTTGTTGTTTAAAATAAAATATAAAGGCACAGCTAGGTGGCACAGTGAATAGAGCACCAGCCCTGGAGTCGGGAGGAACTGAGTTCAAATCTGGCCTCAGACACTTAACACTTACTAGCTGTGTGACCTTGGGCAAGTCACTTAACCCCAATTGCTCTGTCTTTCCCCCTCCGAAAAGGCAAAAAATAAAAATTTTTAAAAATATATATAAAATTCCAAAAAAAAGTAGAACAGTTGTTGATTGTCCTTAGTAGAGGAAGTTTCCTTTACCAAGAAAATTATAGAACCTCTTTCCTAATAGAATATGTTATACACATAAATTAATTAGAAATACCTAGATCACAAGAGGAAACAGGTCCCCTTCGAACATTATAGTTTGGTCCCTGGCAGTAACTAGAAAAGACACATTTTAGAGAATTCATTTCTATCATTCATTAAGTTCCTATGTAATTTTTAATTCTAACCTGGACATCTTGAAATTTTACAGCTATCCATTTAGTGGCACTTGATGCAGGGAAAGAAGATACGTGTCCCCCATTTAAAATGAGGATCCCTGAACTCTGAGCTTGTCCTTGAAGTTCTTATAACAAATGTTATCAGTTCTCAGTTATCCACACTGGTAAGGGAAGGGGAGGACAGTGGGCAGGGAACATTCACAGAGTGAATTTTCTTTCTCCATTAATAGCCTTATATTAGTACTCTTGAATCTTAGGATTTTTGTGGTTTCTGGTTCTGTACCTTTGTTCATTTTTATCCCTCTGAGTAGAACATCCTTATTTCTTTCCTCTGCCTATCTAAAGCTTATGTACCTTCCAAAGATGAACTCAAGTACTACCTTAAAGGGCAATAGCCTCAGTGTCAGGCAGAAGGCCTGGGTTGGAGGACCAGCTATACAATTGTCTGACATTGAGCATGTTACTTTCAATGTCTGGACTTTAGTTTTCTCATTTATAAAATGAGGTAGTTCAACTAAATTGTCTCAAAAATATCTTGCATTTCTATCAAGCTTAAATGTTTTCAAAGCCTTTTCTCTAAGGTATCTTCCAGCTGTAATCTCCAAAGAGACAACTGTGACCCAAGCTAAATTCTTCTTTTGCACAGGTTAAAAAAAAAAGTCCTGGGCTTAATATTAGCAGGCCCTGATTTAACTCCTGACATTTCCTTTTTGTGTGATGCTTGTCAATTTCTTAATCTTTCCAAGTCTCAATTTTCTCTTCCATATAATGGATTATTTAGAGCTGGAAGGAACCTTAGAAGCCCTAGGATGACAGAATCATAGCTTTAAAACTGGAAGGACCCCAGAGGCCATTGTATCCTTTTTTATTTTCTTGATGAAAACTTAGACCTAAAAAGAATAAATGAATTGCCCAGGGTCACACAGGTAGTAAGTGGCAGAGCCAGGATTGGATTGAGGTCGTCTCACTCTAGATCCAAAACTCTCTTTATTGCACCATGAAGGGCACATACATGCATATATGTGTACTATGTATATTATATATGCATAATACATATTCATGTTATGTATGTATAATATTTGTATGCATAATATATATGAATACTTCCTATCTTGAAAGATAATAGTGCAGAAGGCACTCAGTAAACATTAAAGACTTGTTAGTATTTTCTGAACTTTTAGAGAATTGTAATCACTGTCATATGGTATGGCATTTAATTATTCTCTGTTTCACTTATTTAAATCTTTTTTTTCTTTGACTTTTTGGAGGGGGGAAGGCAGGACAATCACAGTTAAGTGACTTGTCCAAGGTCACACAGCTAGTAATTATTAAGTATCTGAGGTCAGATTTGAGCTCAGGTCCTCCTGACTCCAGGGCCAGTGCTCTATTCACTGTGCCACCTAATTGCCCCCCAGTTAAGTAAATATTGTCTACACAGCTAGATTATAAACTCCTACAGGGCAGGAATATTTCATGTGTTTCAGAAACATTGCACATGTCCTATGCAACTTGTCTCCCACAGGGCCTAGAAAACTAACTATATAATAAAGATTTGGAGGCTATTTATTCAAATTAGTCTTTAATCCTAAACATTTAATATACCAGATTACCCAAGAAAAAGGTATTTGAAGGCAAGAAGAATCATAGAATTGCTGAATTTAGAGTTGAAAGAAGCCTCAGAGACCAAAAAAGTCAAACCCCTATCTGAACTATTAATCTCTTCTACCCCATCCCCATGAAGTGAACATTGAGCTTGTCCTTTAACATTTCTAATAACTGAGATCTCAGTACCTCACAAGGTACTTCCCATTCTGTGATTGAAGAAGTCTGCTTTTCTAAATAAATAAAGGGATGAAATTAAATGAATGAATAAATGAACAAATGAATGAAATACTCTTTCTTCCACTAAGCTGAAGTCTGCCTCCTAGTAACTTCTACCTGCTGTCCTTGTTCTGTCCTCTACAACTGCGTGAAGCAAGTCTAATTATTCTTCTTCATGAGTACCTTTTGGGTATTTGAAGGTAGTGATGATATTGCTCCTTATTCTTCTCTCCTCCAAGTTAAACCTAGGATTTAGAGATAGAAAACAAACAAAAACAAAAACAAAACATTTGAGATCCACTAATCCAAATACTTTATCGTATTGATATGACAAGTGAGGCCAAGATGATTTGCCCAGGATCACCCAGTTGGTCAGTGGCAGGGTCAGGATTCAAATGCATGTTTTCTGACTCCAATCCTGTGTTCTTTCCAATGTACCATGCTTACTCTTTCAGTGGATCCTCATACACAAGGAATTTGAGCTTCTTCTCCAGCTAAGTCACTCTTCTCTGCATAGTCTGCTATCAAGGTTCTTCCAAAGCGTGATGCTCAAGAACTGAGCATAATTTGGCCAAGTATTAAACATTTGCCCTAAGGATTGAATCTTTTAGGGTAAACAAATTAAATGCCAAAGTCCTCATTCCAAGGTGCATTGACTTTTAAGACCAATACTAGAGTATAAATGTCTATATTAGTGGTTTGCAACCTATGGGTCGCGACCCCTTTGGAGGTTGAATGATCCTTTCACAGGGGTCACAGGAGTCGCTTAAGACCCTCAGAAAACACATATTTCCAATGGCCTTAAGAATCGAGACACTGCTCCTCTATCCATCTCCAGGCAGGTCCACTCACATGCAGATATACCCACACATGAGTATTAAAAGGTCATGGCATTAGGAAGGTTGAGAACCACTGGTCTAGATGTTGAAACATCAAGCTTAGCAACTGTGGTCAGAGCCATCCTTCAAAGGATTAAAAATTCTGGGCCATTTTTGGGAATTGTAGGGTCAGAGGCAAATCATGTTCTATGTATATCTCCCCCAACTATAGTGTCATTTACTATGACAACGACGACTACTACTACTATACAAGATTAACATCTGAACACCACAAAATATGAATCACTTAGTTAAATTGCAAAATACTTTGTATGTGTTATTATCTCTGATAGTTACAACATCCCTGTCAGGTAGGTAATACAATAATTTATTTTTCCCCCATTTTACAGATAAGGAAATTTGAGGTTGAAAAGGTTGTAGTCACTTTATTTTTAGACTACAGCTTTCCTTGTGGAAGACCTTTCTAGGCATTATGGAATCTTAGAACATGTTCTTTAAAAACATTAGCATAGGAAATATAAAATAACAGTTCTACCAGTTACTCCGGGTCATAGAATGACAGATCTGAAAGGAAGTATGGAAACTAGTTCTGCCAAAACTGTCTTGCTAAAGATTAGGAAACAAACCCAGAAAATTAACTTCATTGAGATCACATATAGTAATGAAGCCAGGACCCAAACTCAGTCCTCTGATTCTCTGATGCTAAGTCTAATCCTTTTCCCACTACATGCTGTGGTTAATAGAAAAATAAAAGGAGAAAGTAAAGGAGAGAAAGAGGTATGGGTCAGAGACAGACAGATAAGCATACAGAGTTCATTGTTGTGGATAGACAGCTGATATGGAAGCCAGGAAGACCTGTATTCAAATCTTGCTTTTGAGATATACTGACTGTTTAATCCTAGACAAGTCCCTTCACCCCTTAGTGTTCTAGGCAACTCTCAAACACCATAAGTTAAAAATATAAAATAAGAATTTATTAAGGGCTTATTATATACCAGGCACTGTACTGAGTACTTTACATAGATTGTCTCACTTGATCCTCACAACAACTCTATGAGGTAAATGTTAGCCTCACTTTAATAGACCCATTTTACAGTTGAGGAAACTGAGGCAGAGGATAAGTAAATTTCCCAAGTGTCTGAGGCTAGATTGGGACTCAGGTCTTCCTGACTCCAGAGCCAGAAGTCTATCCACTGCACTACCTAGCTGGATCAAGTTACAGAGCAGGTGCTGACTTCCATTGGGAGTTTCATGCATGTGAAATCACAAGTCTAGTCCCTATTATATAGGTGTGTGTGTGTGTATGTATATATACTGAAGGACCATAATCAAGTTCAAATTTTTTCATTGATCAAAACACTTTGCCAAAGCAAAAGGCCTTTGGTAGTGATAAATATTCATAATAAAGACAGGAATACAGGCTATGTGAATGGATTGTCTAAATTAGATAGATATAGAGAGCTGTAATCTCTGGATAGAAAAGACTTTAACTCTGGCTATGCTGCCCAGTTTGTGTTAGCTTGGTGTATTGGTTATGGCTAGAGAACTTCAGCCTGACTCTCTCAGGACACTATTGACACTTGTAAAATGGATATGAGCTCTTTGGTCTCCTCTTTCACAAGTGACCAAGAAAAGGAGAAACAACAGGCATGCCAAGAAGGGCTATGATAGTGTGAAGGCCATCTGGTGTGACAATTGCACCTGCTACATAACCAAGGATAAGACGATCAAGACGTTTGTTATTCACAACTCTATGGAAGCTGCAAACATCAAGTATCTCTTTAAGACTAATTTCTTCAACACTTTTGAGCTGCTAAAGCTGTATGAACTATATGTAAAATGACATTACTGTCTGAAAAAAAAGCAAGATCTACAACAAGGTGGTGAGAAGGTGAGGAACTGATCCTATAAGGCATGAAAAGATCCAACAAATCCATGCTGCTCTGGACCTTCAGGAGCTGCCCCTAGAATCCTTCCTAAGCAAAAACAGAGAGCTATATGTTCATAAAGACTCCTGAACCTTGTCAGAGAAAAATAAAATGGCTTAGCATGCATCCAAAAATGAAGTTGAAGTGACTGTCAGGTGTCCCCAAAGAGAGGAATCCCTGAAATTTATATCAGCAAGCAATCACTGTCCCAAAGAGCCTACATTTCTCACAGCCACTAACAGATCCTCTGAAATAAGAAGGGCAGGATCAGAAAGAGAGACATTCATGTAACATAATTGGACTAGCGGCAGTGTCCCATCTAGTAGGTAGCAGGTCCTGTGAGGGCAGCACATCATACCACTGGAGATAAAAGTTGTCCTCCAATTTCAGAGATATGAGTTACCCCTTCATCCACATTTTCTGACCACATATGTTCCTATATATGTGTGTCTCCTCATTATGATTCCTGTAGGTGACTGCTTACTATAATAATGACATGTATATTTGTACAAGAAGATGCCTTAGATTTTTTGGAGATAGGTGTCAATAGTATTTTATCAAATCTTTTCTCACTATCATTTCATTAAATGACTTTGTGTTAAAATGGTTCCTCTGATTGACTAGAGGTGGAAAATCAGTAAGCATATCATTGAGGGCTCAAGAACTACCGTTTTCAGCAGATGCAAACCTGCATAGGACCTTGAACTTGAATTCATAGAAGGCCACATGAGAGAGGGTGGTGCCCCAGGCATAACATGTACATACAGATGTTTATATAAATATGGCTACATAACTAACTTTAATCAGGTAGATCCCAATTAGTGTGAATAATGAATCCCCTGAAGTGTTTGTATGTATTCAAATTTGAACTATTAAAAGATATAATTATGTAAAATATGGTAATTGGTTCCAGTCCAATGAAAATATGCAGCATGAATTCAAATAGTATGAATCCAATTCATTATATGCACTAATCAAGACATAAAAGATATACACAAGTATATGTGGGTGTGTATGTGTGTATATATAGATCTATACACACACACACACACACACATATACAGACATGTATGTATACATCCATATATAATCCTCAATTCTTTGCTCTTATCAGTTCATTAGGATACCTTTTTCTCCTGTCCATCTCCATCCATGCCTGAAGAACAGGGGACATCGGTGAAGTAAATCTCCTTGATTCCCATGCCCTAGAGACAGTTCTGACTGTGGCTTCCCACATAGCTCCTCTGAGCCCAGCTCCCTGTGGTGGATAACTTTGTTATGATTATGATTATTGGATTCTCTCCTTCCTGCACTGGGGGATGAGTTAGTTTTGACGAAGCTACCTAGAGTGAAATTAATGCCAGCAGGGGATCAGGTAACTCTGGCTCTTTTGGGATACAGACAGAGGAAGGGAGGGCAAAAGATGAGACCTAGAGAATAGGTGAAGCAGAAATTAAAGTTGCTGCTGTCAAAGTATAATCAGGGAATTAAGATTTTGCCTGGAGACATCCCTCTGTGCTCTTACACTTGGGTTTCTCTACTTAAGCTATGCTGACTTTGCAAGTGTGAGTTTCAAAGTGTCAAATAACGGCTAATTGATTTCAACCCTGAGTAGCCAGTTTAATTCTTCTGCAACCTGCCCCACCAACTTTGAAGGTCAAGGACCATCATTATCATCTGGAAAATGGAGTGATTTGACAATACCTACAGTGTGCTACTCTGCACTAATAACAGAAATGAAAGCACTTTAAAGTTCTATGCAAAACATCAGAAGAACCATTGGTCAAAGAATATACACTCTAGTGTAGTGGAACAAGCTCTGACTTGGGAGTCAGGAAATCTGAGTTCTTGACTCAGTTCTGCCATTGATTCCCTATGTGATCTTGAGCTATGATATATCTGTGACATGGTTTCCTCCCCTTACATTGAGTCAGAGTTGAGAGTACTAAAATCCTCTCATATTGAGAACTAGAATTCTATGATTCACAGAGAGAAAGAGAGAGAGAGTGTGTGTGTGTACTAACCCAAGAAGATCAGGAGGAGGAATTGGAAGTGAAAAATCCCACCTTGAAGATCCTTCTTGGAAGATTCAATCTAGACTCAGTGAAGAAACCCACCTAATATATCCTACAATTCCAAACTAAGTCAAGGAGATGTTATTCTCTTGTCCATAGAATAAGCCAGAAAATCTGTGTTGACACCTGATCTCACTGTCAGAGTCACTCTCTGGATTTACTTACCACAGACACCTCCCCTGATCCATTCCTAATAGGGACATGTTTAAACCAGACCTCTAAGGTTGCCCTGTGCATGTCCATTGAAGGAATATAGAATCAAAAATGGACTCCAGTGATTAAAAGGTATTAATAACTTGCTTTAGTAGTATGCAAATGTAACGATACTGGGATTTGAAGATCTTCCATGCCCCTTGAGCTTGCTGATGTAG
>CM053581.1:263107664-263129325 GCA_028627135.1 Pseudochirops cupreus | reverse complement strand
GTTTTGGGACTCAGTTTTCTGGTATTTAAATGAATGCACTATCTATATTTCTTATGTAGAGAGCCTGTTCCATTTTGTGATTAATAACTATATCAGCATATTTATAGTTACTGTAGGCATTGTGAATACTGCATTGCTGATACAGCAAAGAATTTTCCTGACCCCAAGCTTTTGGCAGAGCTTGCAGCATCTGAGATTTAGAGTTGGAAAGGACCTTAGAGATCCCCTGGAATCTAGTCTAACCCCTGTATCTCATAAAAAAGGAAGGTGAGATCTGGAGAGGTTAGGGCCATATAGATAATTGATAGAAGAGTTGGGATTTGGACCCAAGTCTTCTGCCTCCAGGGCCAACTAGGGTCAGCATAGTGAATAGAGTATTAGGCCTGGAGTCAGAAAGAGGAGTCTTCCTGAGTTCAAATCTGGCCTCAGATACTTATTAGCTGTGTGAACCTGGGCAAGTAAGTCACTTACCCCTCTTTGCCTCAGTTTCTTTATCTGTAAAATAATCTGGAGCAGGAAATGGCAAACTACTTTAGTATCTTTACCAAGAAAACCCAAAATGGGGTCATGAAGAATAGAACACAGTTGAAAAGACTGAACAACTTCTGCATCGAAATCCAAATCCACTGAACCACAAAGTAACATAGGATTCATTTTTTTTTTTCCCATTTCACAGATGCGGAAACCGAACTCAAAGGAGTGAAATTATCTGACTAGAGCTATGCAGTTAGGAAGTGGAAAAACCATAACTTGAGCCTATGTTTTCTGTTTAAGTGTTTTAAGTTATGATATGTATATGTGATGAAATTCTATTGTGCTGTAAGAAAAGATGAAGGAGATAGTTTTGGAGAAACATGGAATAGTGATAACAACAGCCACCATTTATATAGCACTTACTACATGCCAGACACCATGCTAAGTATTTACAATTATTGTCTTATTCGATAAACATTGTGAGGTAGGTGTTATTATTATTCCCATTTTCCAGGTGAGGAAATTACAGGTAGAGGTTAAGTGACTTGCCCAGGGTCACACAGCTGGGAAACGTGTGAGGCTGGATTTTGAACTCAGGTATTCTTGGTTCCAAATCCAGCACTCTATCCATTGTGCCACCTACCTGCCTGATGACATGTAAGAGTGAGGAAAACAGGACCAAGAAAACAATTTATTAAATGACATCAATATTGTAAAGATAGATAACTAAAAGACTCAGCAGCTCTGATCAACACAAAGACCAACCACAATTGCAGAGTATGATGCAAACATGCTATCCACCTCCTGATAAAAAAGTGATGAACTTAAGATTGCAAACAGCCTTTTTTTTGACACAGCCAGTAGGGAAATTTGTTTTGCTTGATTTTGCTTAATTTATTCATAAAGTGTTTTGTGTTCTTAATTTCTCAAAGGGCAATGGGGTGGGTGAAAGTGCAGATCTGTAAATTGAAATATTTTTAAAGTTTTCTTTGTTCTATAATATTTGGCATCTACCTTCTCAACTCCCAATTAATATCACACCTCAAAAGAAAAATTCATATTATTTAAGCATAGTTATATAGAGTAATAATAACTCCAATTTCTCAAGGACTTTAAGATTTTTAAAGTGCTCTCTTTATAACTCCCTGTGAGGAAGTAGGATAAGTATTATTGCCTTCAGTTTAAAAAGAAGAAAATGAGTATCAGAAAAAATAAATAAGTAAATAAGTTGCTTTTCCAAGTATACTGAGCCAATAAAATGTCAGGGTCAGACTTTGAACCCAGATCTCTTTAGTTCAAGTCTAATGATCTTTCCACTCTACTACACTGCAAAAATGTCACTGAATTTAAGAGTCAGAAAACTTAGTTCAGCCCCTGACTCTGCAGCTATTAACTCACTATGTCACACAAAGAATATCCCTCCCCCTTCTGAGCTTCAGTTTCATCCCCTATCAAATGAAGGTTTTTGGACTAGATGGTCTCTAAGGACCCTTCTAGTTATGATCCTTAACAATACTATAGTTATTATTGCATAAAACTATAATCAATTCGTTTATGCCCAATCCTAGTAGTTTGGGGAATATCTTAGATGTTAAGCAACCTGAAGGCCTTTGTGAATGTAAAGCCACACTCTAGCAGCTTTCCAGAGAACTGCTGTTATGAACAGCTTTCAAGGTTCTGATTTCATAGTATAGTGAGCTCTCTATTTATTCAATAACAAATAAAAGCAAAACATTCATAGAAAATCAAAATACAGAATTCACAATGTTACAACTCAACAACTTACCACTAAAATGGCCCACATAGTTTTCACCAAAGTGGCCACATAGTTTTCAACAAAGTATAATCATTTAGTAACTCAATCATTCCATCGTCCTTAAGGAGACTTGCCTCCTTAAGGGACACAGAGTACAAAAGTCAAAGCACTGACAGTAAATCATAATCTTCACAGTCAGTACACAATATCCAAGTAAAGTCTTCTTTCAGCTTCCATCGTTCCTCTTCCATAGTCCCAGCTCCAACTGTCACCTGGGTTCAAAGGCAGGCAGCTCCCATTTCCTTGTCCAGCTCTTTGTCCAGTTTGTCCAATTCCCATTCCATACTGAAGCTCACAGTGTCCAGTACACCTCAAGTCCTTCACAGGTCCTTTTTCTGGGAAGACAAAGCTTAACAGAGCCACAATAATATTCATGCACATTGCCAACACTATCATCAATTCACTATCTATCTGCCTGTGAAATCAACTCAGACCCACCAACAAGGTCTGAGAACTCAACATAAATCATCAACATAGAAAATAACACAGACTCACAAACAAGGTTCAAGAGGTCAGCACAAATCATCAGTAAAGTCCCAGGACCTCCAAAACCCTCTTCCAGGTCTTCTGTAAACAGACAACCAGAAAATCCTCTTTTAGGGCTTCCAGTAAGGTCCCAGGGCTTCTGTACAAAGTATCACAACCAAACATCAACACAGACAGAGCAGACAAACAGAGTGCCGGGATATCACAAGTTTTCTCCTTCTTGACTTTGCCACCACAAGAGCCCTCTTCTTGATTCTGCTGTCTCTAGCCTGGACCTCTCCTTATATATGGTCATTAGCTCCTCCCCTTCCTCTTGCAGGAGTTCATGAGTTCTAGGGTTCACAAGTTGTAGGGTTCACACGTTCTATTTCTTAACAGACTTGATACAAGGCTCACAAGAAACTTGAACTGAAACAAAGTGTTAATTCAATAGCTGAAACAAGGTGTAAACTATTTCTGTGCCTGCCATTACAGTGAAAGAATCTTGTCTTGTTAAATACAAGGCAAACTATGTCAGATTTTTGGTAAAATCATAATTAAATATAACCCAGCATACAAAAAATGGAAACTTTTCCTTAAATGCTGTTTTTATTTCTGTTATTTTGTGTTATTATTGTTATTATTAAACAAAAAAAAATCCAGAGATGGCAGGGAGGGCATCTTTATCTACTTTCATCTTGACTTATTGAAACTGAGAATAATGTTCCTGATTCCTTGCCAGATCAGAGACTCAGCAAAAACACAGAACTGTGCCAGCAGAGAATACTTGTTTAATGGTTTCAGCCTTTAATCTGCTGTGTTGAGTCCTTTTACCTAACCATGCCTCAGTTTCCTTATCTCTCAAATGAATGTTATAATGTCTATCATCTATTTAATCCTATTATTCTAAGATTCTCTGAGAAAACAGTTCAGAGAGCAATAAAAATGGAAACGACCATGGATTTTATCTAGTCTGATTCCCTTCATCTTGTAGGGGCAGAAACTGGACCTAGAGGGGAAGAGTTATTTTACCCAGTGTCAGATAAGAGCAGCTGAAGAAGTTCAAAGCTGGGCCTTTTGTGTACAAGTCTAGGAATGAATCCATTGCTCCATAAATGGTAGACAGGCAGCATAGTACTCAGGCGTTAGAGGATACTAAGAAAGACACAGAGAACAACATATGATAACCTATAGAACATATTTGATGAGGTATAGAACTAAGAAGCACCTCGTATCATCTAATATAAATTTTAAGTGCTATAGGAGTTGAAAGTCAAAAGAAGATTGATATCTCAAATAGGCTCACAAACATATCCTCGGCTGCTCCCATTGAAATCATAGAATCTTACAGGAAATTCAGAGATCACTGAGTTCAACCTATGCTTCATTGAAAAATTCTGATATAATGTGGTCATAGTTTCATATATAGCAGAGCTATCCCAATGCAATCTGTTGGAAGTCAGCCCTTGACGCAAGTTTTGTGGGATGCACCATGACTTAAAGGGGAAAGAGCATTGACTCTAGGGCTAGGGAGAACTAAATGGAGACCCAGCTCTGGCACTACTTATGTTACCTTGGACAAGTCATTGTACGTTCCTGGGCCTCAGTTTCCCTGGAAATGAGAAGAGGGACTGGATTATAATGTGTCAGAGGCCCTGATAGTCTTAGTTCTATAATCTTAGGATCCCAGAGAAGTAATCATTCAGTCTTTGCTTGAAGACTTCAAATGAAGAGCTTCCTGAGGTTTTCCATTCTATCTTTGGGCAACTCAAATTGTTAGGAAATTTTTCTTCATGTTGAACCTAAATGGACCACTTTGTAACTTCAAACAATTGCTTCTATTTTTTCTTTTTGGGACCAAGAAGATGTTAAGCCCTTATCCCACATGACATTCCTATAAATTACTGAAGAGCTTTATCATGTCCAGACTAAGTCTTCATTCTTCAGTCTTGATGATGGCAGGTTCTGTTTTTGTTTTAACCAATCATTATAGGATATAATCTTGAGACCCTTCATTATCCTGGTCACCATCCTCTGAATATGCTCCAGCTTGTCAATTTTCTTAAGATAGGGGCCCCAGAACTGAACTTTGTTTTTCAGATGTGATCACAATTTTAGTAGCGTACAATGGTACTATCCCTTCTTTTGCTCTCAACCTATGCTTTTCTTAATACATCCTAAAGTGAATTATCTTTGTAATGTAACTTCATTTGTAACTAAACTGAATGAATATTAATAGGATATTTAATTTATAGCTAGTCCAACCACCACTTTGTGCATCTGAGGAAAATGACATCCTAAAAGTTTAAATGACCAGTGTCACATAGGCAGTAAGTGTTAGAGCCAGAATTCACACCCAGGTCCTTTGATTCCTAATCCAGCATTCTTTCTACTATACCACCACTCTTTCTATTATACCATCTTCCTTTTGTTTCAATGTAATAAACATTTTTAATTGTCTATTATATGTAAGACAATAAGCTTTTGATCCACTAACTAGTAGGTATTGTGTGGGAGAGGAGGGGTCAGGGAATGCACTTTTATCCATGTTTTCCCCATACTGTACTTTTGAAGTTAATTTTTTGAAGTATGACTTTATATTTATACTTATTAAATTTCATTCATCATAATGACTCTAATGTTTTACTCTGTCAAGAACTGTTTTTTAAAAAAATTCTAGTTCTCCATCCAACATGTTCATTCTTCCTTTCAACTCATGACATTTGCAAATTTAATAAGCATATCATATATGCCTTCATCCAAGCCATTGATAACAACTTCTGCAGTATAGGGCCAAGTGTAGATATCAAGGGCATTCAAATAGATAACTCCCAAGTTGACCCTTTCTCTTTAGTGACTCTATGGGTTGATCACTCAGCCTAATTCCAAATATACCTACATGATCATCTAGACTCTAGCTCTTCATCTTGTTGTCAAGACAGTTTGACAGATTTATCAAATATGCCTTGTCAAAATCTGTTGTTTTGTTGTTCCGTTGTGTCCAACTCTCCATGACCCATTTGGGGTTTTCTTGGCAGAGATACTGAAGCACTTTGCCATTTCCTTCTCCAGTTCATTTTAGAGATGAGGAAACTGAGGCAAACAGGGTTAACTGACTTGCCCAAGGTCACACAGCTAGTAAGTGTTTGAGGCTGGATTTGAACTCAATTTTTCTTGATTCCATGCCTGGCACTATTCACTAGCCATCTACCTACCTTAATCTAATACCCTAATACAAGCTACCTAATACCAGTTTTCTCCCCCACTGGCTCATCAGTCTACATTTCATTTGATCCCTGTAATGGGAAGAACACTATCACAGAGCAGATTCTAGAGTTCTAGACCCAGCTCTGCTAGATGAGGTATGCCACTAAACCTCCTTGAGTCTCAGTTTCCACTCCTGTAAAATGAGGGAAATTGGACTACATGATCTCCAAGAGCCCTTCTGTCTTGGACATTCTGCATTCTGAAATCCCTTCCTGTTCAAACATCCTGAAGGGCCTGGGATGTCACACAGGAAACCTCCTTTGCCAATCCCTGCCATCATTCTTCTGAAGCTTGTAACAAACCAAAATTTCATTTGCTGGTCATTTGTTTTTCTCCTTCCTCTCAAAAAATCCCAAAACCTTAAGCACATTTTGCCACTGTTTTTTTTTCTCTCTCAGCATTCCCACTAGTCTGCAAAGCAATAAAAAGTCAAGAAGAAGTATAGCTTCGCCTTCCAGATTTGTCATGTAGACGGATAACACAGTAGGAAGCACTGAATGCTATCGGTTAAAACGAACTCTTTTTCTCTTCTACTACATATCATGGTGTTCTGATGCAGGGATATTAGACAGCAAACCTTTTGCAGAGATGGATAATTTGGCAGTTTAAAGATTTTGCATTAAAAAGAGATCCTAGGTATAGTCTGACATGAACAGTAATGGTTTAACCACCACCACCCCACCCTTTTTGAGTCACGTATATAATTCCTTAGAGAATATTAGTTGCTGTCAAGGTATCTTGGAACATCAAGAGAAATCTGTTAATCAGTGCCTTATAGAGTCAGAAGAGGCAGGAAATCAGTTTCTCCTGTTATCTGAGGCTCCCTGTCTCTTCTGGACTCGCCCTACTGTCCCTCCCCATCAAATCCCCACCTTTCCTCCTTTCTCTTTTTTCCCTTCCCTTCCTAATCTTCCCTTCTTCTTTGTACTTCTCATCAACTTCCCTATCAGGCCCAGTTTCAAAAAGTAGCATAAATAGATGAAGAGAGGGGACCTTGTAATATTTCACTTTCACCTGAAAAATACTCCAGCCTAGAATGTTAATATCTAATCACAGATAAAGCCTCCAAGAAGTTGCCAGAGAATTTCCCATTAAGATAGTGAGATACTTAGAAAGTACTTTCACCCCATATTTCTTTCTCTCTCTAAAAATATTGTTAAACAAGTGGAAGAAGGTTGGTACAGAGAAAGCAATGTTGGAGCAATCTTTGTAGGACCAAAATTTCTCACCCTCCTGGGTGAGTAATCATAAAATTATAGAATGGTAGAACTGGAAGAGGTTTTAGTAAAACAGAGCATTTTAGAATTGGCAGCAACCTTAGAACACAGAATTTTATCACTGATATGGTTAAAACTAGACAGGAGAAGAGTGACACTCTAGCACAATCCCCTCATTTTATAGATAAGGAAATGGAGGCCCAGAGATGTGGAATTACTTGACTGAGGTTACACAGGGAATTCATGGCAGAAGTTACACTAAAATCCATATATCCTTATTGAATCCAATGTGGGATTTAGCAGGGATGCAAACAGAAGAATACATCGGGCCTATGTACTATCATAAAACACTGTTGTCTCCATAGCTATCAATATAAGATAGAATCATGAAGGCATATATCCAGGACTTTGAACTATAGGGAAAGAATAAGGAATCACGTTTTTAGAGCCATAAGGAAACTTAGGGGCAATCTAATTTAACTCCTTCAGAAAAAAAAAACTGAGGGGGCAAAGCCAAGACAGCAGAGTAGAAGCACAAACTTGGCATGAGCTCCCACTCCAACCACCTCCAATACATGTAAAAGAATGACTCTAAACAAACTTTAGAGCTACAGAACCCACAAAGTGACAGAGAGAAACAAATCTCCTGCTGAAGGCAACAGGCAGAGAGGAAGGGTCTATCTCATGGAGCTGGGAGCCACACACAGTCCCACGAGAGCCATGCAGTTTGGCGCCAGGGCGGCTCCAACCAGGTGGCCAGAGCAGACTTCAGGAGAGTGAATCACCAGTAGCTGTGGCAGTTCCCAGACTTCTCAACCCATAAATGTCAAAGACAAAGTAAAAAGTCAGTGTCGAACTCTGTTGGAATGGGAGGGGGAACTGAAGAATGTGGTGTGGCCCTTGCAGTGCCTGGGAGAGAAGCAGTGGTTGCCCCAGGAGCTCCTGGCCTGCATATTGTAGGGGGACCAGGCAACCATTCAGAGGGTAATCACTCTTGCTTTAACCTGCTTGGATCTGGATTGAGTTCTTGGGTGGAGGTCTTGGGTGGATATAAGAGAGAACAGATTGAGGGAAGGGGTATTCAGTAGGCTTGCTATTTTGGGGTGGGGGTTAGGGAAAAGATGGGGAGAATAAATTGTAGCTCAAAATCTTGTGGAAATGAATGTTGAAAACTAAAAATAAATACATACATTTTAAGAAATAAAAATTGAAAAAAAAATAATAAAGGGAACTGAGTCCCAAAGAGATTAGCTTGCCCAAGGTCACACAAGCAGTGAGTGGTTGACCCATGATTTGAATTCAGATTTTCAGATTCCAAACCCAGTACCCAGCAATCACATTTCCCATTGCCTCATAGACATAATCTGTCATTGTGGGTTTGATAAAGAGAATGAAAAAGAAGCTAACAAATGAGAAAAGGATACATGGACAGAAAACAATACAGAAATGGCGGAAAAGAAAACTGCATATAGAATGAGAGGGATGGAGAAAGTTAGAAAGACAGAGACACAGAAATGGAAGAGATGGAGGGATTGAGGCTGAGAACAAAAGGAGAGAAGAAAATACACAGAAAGGGAAGAAAAGGGAGAGAGAAGTAGAAAAAAGAGAGAGATCAAAAAAGGAATACAATTACAGAATGGGGAAAGATAGACAAACCTATCTGAGAGACAAAACAGAGTGAATTTTCCTGTAAACCTACCCTTCCCAAGAATGAGGCATGTAGGTGTCTGAGCAGAGAAGAGGTGAGGAGGTCTACTTTTTGGAGAATTCCCGGGGATCCCAGAAGCATAGCACATACAAGAAAATCCTAATTAATCGTCTGTTACTTCAGAGCCCAGGAGGTTGGCAACTGAGGGTAGAGAAGAGGCCAGGGAATGTTGACTATGAACAAAGAGAGCAGACCTGGAGGTGTAGAGGCCAGCCTCTTCGGTGGTTCAAATCCAAAGCACCCAGGCTAGTGAGCCAAGGAGAAGTAACAATGTTTACTGTTCTCTAGGCTTATTTCTGTGGTCTAGACAAATTCATGGGATCTGGGGTAGGGAGTAGTGGGGGGGGGGAAGAGGGAACAATGATCCTCTAGGAATTAGGAGACCCCGAATTTCATGTGACTTGGGTGAGGGACTTAAGCAAGTCATTTTCCATTTGTGACCCTTCTAATCATTCCATTAATTCTTGACACTTTGAATAATTTGGCTACCATTTTCCCCTGAGCCTTAAATTATCTGTTTACTTCCCCAACTATCTCTTCCTGACCTGGCTTTGAAGCTCACCTTTGTCAAATCTTATCAACCAAGGGACACAAGGTATGTGTCAGTAACTCTTAAATCCTATAATCTCCTCAAGTCTACACACCTTTGCTTCTGACCCACTTCAGAACCCAATCAGCACCCAACAATGGACCTGGCTCTCCCATCAGGACTCAGCCAGAAGGCCAATCTCCACAGCAATCTAATTAGGAAGAGCAGACCCTTATGTTGTAAGGGATCATGTTATATAAGGAAGAATATTGAGCTTGGAATCAGAAGACTAGAGTTAACTATGCCTTCTCTGTTATTTTCTGTTTGACATTGCACAGGTCACCTAAATTCTCTTGTCTGAATTTTGCTGTTGTTGTTTAGTCATTTTTCAGTCATGTCCCACCTTTTGGGTTTTTTTTTGAAGAAAATACTGGAATAGTTTGCCAATTCCTGGCCAGCTCATTTTACAGATGAAGAAACAGAGACAAACAAGGTTAAGTGACTTGTCCAGGGTCACACGCTTGATAAGTGTCTGAGGCAAGATTTGAATTCAGATCTTCTTGAGTCCAGGCCCAGTGCTCTATCCATTGTATCACCTAGATGTCTTGTCCTCATTTACTCTGTTGTAAAATATGAGTGCTGTACTAAACCAGTGATTCCCAGCCATTTGGGGATTGCAACATCCCAGCTATCTGATTTTAAAGTCCCTTTCCTTCATTGATTTCCTTCCTAAAAGTGCTAAGTGATCTGCATTTTTTAAACTATGGGCATATTTTCAGAATTTTTTCCTTTCAGAATTTCATAACATCCCTTGAAACCATTCTAGGCACTTTGGGGAGTTGCAAAACTAAGTTTGGGTGCCTTTGTATTATATGGTTTACTCCAGGTTGAAATTTAATAGAAAGGGTCAATGGACTGAGAGGGGACCCTCTGCACTGGTATTCTGAAAGGTCATGCATGCCCCAGTTTTTCAGTCTTCACTGGCAAGAATTATCTACCATCATTCCCCCTTCTCTACTTCCTCCCTCCCCATGTGCTCTCAGAGTCCAGAGAAATGGCTGTGTCAGTGTCTGTGAGAAGCAACTCCTGCCCAGAGAGTGCTCAGCAAGCAAGTCTTCCATTGGACCCCCATTGTCTGTGTCCTAGGATGGCTGCCAAGGCCTGGGCATCTTGGCTGAGAATGTAGAAGGGACCCTGTTTGGTTCCCATCTGTTTGGCCAGGGAGTCAGTAGGGGGAAGGGAAGCTTCAGCTCATTCCTCTTCCTCTCTGGCCTGAAGACTCATATCTAAAGGGACGTCAGCTGGGGGAGTAACACAGATGGGATGGCCTTCCCCGGTCACTGTCCAGAGGTGAAGGGCTGGTCGTCTGAGCTCTGAGACAGGGCAGAATCAAGCCATTTTCTGCTTCCTTCTTCAACTAGGGGATTTCTGCCCCAGATATTGGTGGGAAACAGAGATAGAAGCCAGGTTTGTTTTGTATGGTAAAGTGGGAAGGGAAAGGAATTTGCCATCAGAAGATGTCTTGAATTTGAACTCTAGCTCTACTATTTCTTTTTTTTTCCTATGTGACCGTGGTCAAGTCACTTTTCTCATGTGCCTCAGTTTCCTCATCTATAACATGTGGGAGTGATATCTAAGACCTTTCCAGCTGGGAATCTCTTTATCTCAAACTGAAAGATTCCAACAGAGTGGGACACCCTTCCCAGAGCAAGCAGAGGCCAAACCCAAGAGACCAGACACAGCATATCCAGGAACTCCAGGCACTACTGGCACTCACAATAGACAGCAGCTGCCTTAGTCATATCATCAGCCCATCCCTGACAAAACTGCATCAGCATAGCCACATGGCTATACAACCAGGGCCCTGGTAAGCCTTATGAACTAAGTAGTTCTATCCCTTCCTCCCCTCCTCCCCTCCACTTACAAACAAATAAACAAACAAAATAAACAGATGGATAAAATGGATAGATAAATAAATGAAGATTAATGAAATCCTGTACCTGTGGTCTCTTGGAATCATAGGGTTTCAAGCTTAGCAGGACTTTAAATCCAAACCTCTCACTTTACAAATATGGAAACTGAGACCAAGAAAAAGGAATTATTCAAGGTCACACAGGTGCAAAGTGGGAAAGGCTGCATTCAAAATCAGGCTTTAGAACTTTGTATCCTTTCCTCTGTACACTATACAACATTGCCCCAAGCTTAGTGCTTGCATATGAAAAACAAACAAATAAAAAACCAAGGGTCCAATTAAGGGAGGTGGGGGTCATGAGCTACAATATTATAATCAATGGATGAGGCTGGATTTTAAAGGGCTTTGAATGCAGAACTGAGGTCAGATTTGATTGAGGATCCTCACCACGTTGTTTTCCTCTCCGTTCCCTGAAGTTCAGATTCACCCAATTCATGGCCTTGAATTAATAAGCTCCTGGGGAGATTCCTGGGTGAATGGGTTATAACAAGGACCTCCTTTGCCTCCATCACCATATTACCTTCTGCCTGCTGTGACTCTCCCGCCCCACCTCCTGCCATTGTTAAAAACAATTGTGACAAACTAGAATCACCCACCAAGCTTGAGAGTAGATAAAAGATTGTCTTTGTTTATTGCTTTGGCTTCCTTAGACAAATAATAGAAGTGCCTTGGATTCATACAAAAGCTATTGGTGTAGAAGAATTACTTAGCTTGCCCAGAAGGATGACAGTGGGGACTTAATAACTGGCTCCCTTCTCCTTAGCTTGATTGTACAGGAAGGAGAGCAATTTCCCCATGTCTCTAGTGAGGACATAACAAAAGAGAATCAGTTTGAATGACAGCAGGCAGTTTGAGGGACAGGAATAAGGAATACTAAAACCTCCCATTTCTACAGCACTGGAATGTTTACCAGTGCCATTCTTACAGCAATCCTGAGAGTTAAGTAGTAAAAGTCCTATTTATTCCCATTTTGCAGTTGTGGAAACTAAGTCCCAGAGGGGTAAAGTTACTTTACCAAACTCAATATAGTTAGTAATTTGCAGTCAGAGTTCAAATTCAGATCTGCTGATTTTGAATCTTTTCTTTTCAAAAACTGTCTGGTGGAAAGGAAGTCTAAGGAATTTTGAAAGAGTTACTGTGGGTTATTTGAAGACTAGGAGAGATAATCAGTGATTATCAGATCCTTTCTTACTGTTATAAATTATCACGTCAGTGAAATATCAGATCCTTCACCAGAAGTTAGAGGACAGAAACTTGGAGTGGCCTGTGTGAGCACATTACACATTTCTGAATTAAAATGAAAGAGCTGATTCAAGGGAAAGAGAAAGTAACAAGCATTTATTAAGTGCCTACTACATGCCAAACACTATGCTAATATAATATAAGTAAATATAAATATTGTTCAGGTAAACATAGATATTATCTCATTTGGTCCTCATAAAAACCCGGTGAGATGGGCACAGTAGAAGAAACTGAGGCCAACAGAGAGGTTTGGGGACTTGCCCAGGGTCCCACATCTATTAAGTGTCTGAGGCTAGTTTTGAATCTAAAGTCAGGTTTTCCTGTCTACAGGCTTAGCATTCTAATCCCTCTGGTATCTAGCGGCTTCTAATACAAGCATAAGATATGTTTGTCCATGAGGCACAAATTGAGAAATTTTTCAAAGCTTATATATTAAACGTAGGTGTGCATGCGCATGTGTGTGTATGTGTATGTGTATGTGTGTTCCCAACTTGTCTGTCACAATGACTCAAATTTGCACCATTTGAAATTTAGCCTTTTGGGTCAAGGCATTGAAGACCTCTGTAGTAGGTAGAGAAGAAAAGACATTGGCTTGAAATCATAGGATCTGGGATCAAATCCCACCCTTGATGGTTGTTACTTCTATAACCTGAGGCAAATTACATAACCTCTCTGTTCATCAGACCTAGAATGTTTGGGATGGAAAGAACCTTAGAAAATAGTGTTGGGGTTGTAAATGACCTCCTAGAGCACCATTCAGTTTAATTCCTTTTTATTAGAGATGAAGAAATTGAGTCCTTGAGACAAGTGACTTGTCCAAGGTCACTCACGCAATGGCAGACTGGGGACTAAAACTCAGCTCATACACCTAGTCCAGTGAAATTCCATTACATCTTTGACTTGTT
Source organism: Pseudochirops cupreus (assembly GCA_028627135.1). Taxonomy (NCBI): domain Eukaryota; kingdom Metazoa; phylum Chordata; class Mammalia; order Diprotodontia; family Pseudocheiridae; genus Pseudochirops; species Pseudochirops cupreus. The sequence continues at coordinate 263,115,730 of CM053581.1, read as the reverse complement.
GGGGAGAATGATATTTTTAGGACTAGAAAGTTTCTTTCCAAATTATTTCAGCCTATCCACAACACCAACCTTGGGTAAAGTCTGCTATCTTGTTTTCTTAAAGTCACTCCTGATGTTCGGTGGTGGATTTCATGCTCTTCTCTCTCCCTGATGGGACTATGGCCAGAGCTGTATGCTGTGTCGCAGCAGCCTCTGTAGTATGTTTTAAAATGTGGCTTTACAGACTGACTCACTTACTCCATTATGCCAAATGGACTTCAGGGAATTCCAAGCACAAGCTAAAGAAATAAAACACACACAAATACACACACATATACACACACACACAGAGCAAACCTAAATTCATTTATATTTTTGTATAAAAATTGAATTAACTTTCCCCTCTTCTGCCACATAAGAATTCGTAGCCTACAGAGAAACCTCATTAACCTTGTGTCTTTTCCTTATTAATTATCAATAATAATAATCAAAAAGCCTGTGGGTCAATGCTTCAAAGATTAAATTATTACTGTGTTGGTGGTGATATCGTTGTTAATAATGATGATAGCATGATTAGATGCTACTTTAGATCTTGAGAGCCTGATAAAAACATTCACCAATTAATTCTCACAAATATCTCTGTTTAATTATGCTTCCTTACCCTCATTTAACAGATGGTAAATTAAGGCACACCAAGCTTAAGTGCCTTATTTCAAAAGAGTGAATATTCTTAAAGTGTTTAGTATGTGCCTAGCACACAGTAGGTCCTTAATAAGTGCTTCTTCCCTTATTCCTCATTGACTCTATATCATCCACTGTGCCCTCTGTTAAACCAGAATGGAACCATTACATCCATGATCACAATACATACTGAAGTGACCACTGTCCATGATTGAACCATGAACAATAGGATTTGCCCATATATGTATATACTAGAATTTGAGGGGCGATCATATATATCCCCTCTATTTCTATATTCCTGATATATATACATATATATGTATATATATATATGTGTGTATACATATGTGTGTGTGTGTATATATGTATATACACATGTATATGTATATTCCTGGCATATATATATATATATATATATATATATATGTGTGTGTGTGTGTGTGTGTGTGTGTGTGTGTGTGTGTGTGTGTGTGCCGGGAATATACATATACATGTATGCACCAGAATGGTAGTAGCAGAAACAGAGGAAAGAAGGGAATGCATTCAAGAGGTGTTCAAAGTAAAAATATGACAAGCCTTGGCAACACATTGGATATAGGGGTAGGTATGAGAGACTGTGAAAAATCCAGAATGATTCCTAGTCTGAGGGACTGGGAGAACAACACTGCCCTCTACTAAAAACCTCCTAGGCAAAGTAGTGGGTAAAGGGGATTTAGGGGAGGGGTGGGATAAGGAGTTCTATTGTAGATGTGTTTAGATTAAGATGTCTACTGGACATCCAACTTGAGATGTCTGAAAAGTAGTTGGAGATGTGAGATTGGAGGTCAGCAGAGAAGCTAGAATAGGATGGCTAAATAGGAAAATCATCAGCTTAGAGATGGCAATTAAATCCATAGTAACTCATAAGATCACCAGCTGAAGTAGTATAAAGGGGAAAGGAAAGAAGGCCTAGGACAGGATATTGTGGGATATCTATCAACAGAGGGTGTGAAAGGAAATTGAGGAGTGATCAGATAGGTAGGAGGATAACCAGGAAAGAGTGGGGTCTTGAAAACCTAGAAAGAAGAGAGTATCAAGGAAAAGAAGGTGACAGAAAGTGTCAAAGATTGAGGAGAACGAGGATTGAGAAAAGGTCATTGGATCTGGCAACTAAAAGATCATTGCTAACTTTAAAGAGAGCAGTTTTGCCTGAATGATAAGATTAGAAGCCAGATTCTAAGGGGTGAAGAAGATAGAGAGAAACGAGAGGCATCTATTTTAGATGGTCTTTTCAAGGAGTTTAACTACAAAGACCAGAAGCGATATAGGATGATAGTGGGGATGAAAGGGCAAAGTAGAGACTGTTGTAGTTATACCATGATATAATTTAAAATCTTTTGCTTTATTTTCCCTGCCTTTATTGCCTGGTTCACGTCAGAAAAATTACCAATCATGTAACAACCTTAGAAACAAGTTTAAGAAATAGTAGCATTCATTTATTAGGCCCCTACAACATGCAGAGCTCTATACATGAAGATGATACAAAATTTAGGCAAGAAATAGTCCCAGCCCTAAAGGAGGTTACAGTCTTATAGAGAATATGACACTAACCCAAATCATTAATGCACAATATTAAATGGTAAGTAAAATAGAGATATTCAAAACAAAGCACTATGGTAGATGAGAGAGGAAAGGTTATGGCCAATCAAGAGGAGCAGGGAATACTTCCTAGAAGAGGTGACTTTTGAGTTGAGCTTAAATTCTACTTCCATAAGGGAAGAAGGGACGAAAGAACTTTGGAGCATAGGGTATAGTATGAGAAAGTTATGCTAGATGGAGATATACAGCATATTTGGAAACAGAGAGTGATCCAGTTAGGAAGGAACATAGAGTACACAGAAGGACGAACTATTAAATGAACAGAAAGAGATGGTAGTGACAGATTGATGGTAGTGGTGGCTTAAATCCTAGGCCTACGAGCATGGACTTTACTTGGTGAGCAATAGAGAACTAGTGATAATTTTTGAGCAGAGAAGGGATAGTGCCAAATAAACTTGTAGGAAATGTGAGTCTGGCAACTACAGGAAGGGTGGATCAGACAAAGAAAAGCGTGGAGGCAGGAAGAAGTGCTAAGAGGTTATTGCAACAGAAAGGCCTGTTAGTGGGAATAATAACAATAGATAGCATTTATGTAGAGCATTAAAGTTTATGGAGTTACACACATAGATAGATAGATAGATAGATAGATAGATAGATAGAGAGATAGATAAACACACACGTATATACACACATGTGCAAACATACATAAACAGAGGAAAAGTAGGAGATGGGAAGGGCTGGGGAAAAAGATAGTAACTTCCATTTTTGACATTTTTAGTTTAAAATATCTACTGGACATCTGATCTGAGGTGTCTGAAAGGCAGTTGGAGATGTGAGATTGGAGGCCAGTGGAGAGCTTAGACCAAGCTAGGTAGATTTGAGAATCATCAGCATAGGAAATGATAATTAAATTTGTTTATTAATGCACATATATGTACATACATATAGGTGCTTTGTATGTACATATATACACATATTATATGTGTGCATATAGACACACCATATGTATATGTACATATATATACAACTTTGCAAGTTTTGATGTTCCATATAAATGCTATCTCTTATTATTACCACATTACTCTACATGTTTGTATTAATCTGTGTATTTGAGCCCCACAAGAACCCTGAGTTAGATGCTATAATTGTCTACATTTTACAGATGAGGAAACTGAGGCTGAGAACCTTTAACTGGCATGCCAAGGGTCACACATATAGCAAGTGTTTAAGGCAAGGTTTGAAGTAAGGTCTTCCTTATCAAATCCAGAATTCTAGCCATTCTCATATTTACCTGACTGAAGTTGGATTCAAGAGACATTATAAAAGTAGAATTAAAAAGACTTAGTAATAGATTGGATAAGAGAGACATTCAAGAGAAAAGTTTTGCAATCTTCACAAGAAGGTCATATCAGTACTGATTCCATTGGGTTTAAGGTCAATGTCTGCCCTCCTGGAAACTGACACCTTTGATTCCTAATTTCACCAATAGCTTCATCAAACATGTTTCAATGGAAAGAATGATGGATTTGGATACAAAAGATCTGAATTCAAGTCTTATTTCCGATCTTGGGAAATGTACCTTAACTCTCTGGACCTAGGCTTTTTTTCCCCTCCATAAGATGAATAGGTTGAACTAGATTATCCTAAATCTTCCTTCATCTCTAAATAGATAATGCTGTGATCTACTGAGTCAGAAGAAAACTGAGGCAATGATCCAAAGAGATAACTCCTTTTGATCCTGGTATTGGAGGACATGATTGACAGCCTCAACTAGTAAGTCAGATATTTACCATTTTAAGTTGTTATGGATTCAGGGGAACATAAATGACTGAAAATTCAGGCCCCACACTAGCATAAATTGCTCTGACAAGATGGCTAGGTGGTGCAGTGAATAGAGCACCATCCCTGGAGTCAGGGGGACTTGAGTTCAAATCTGGCCTCAGACACTTAACACTTGCTAGCCATGTGACCTTGGGCAAGTCACTTAACCCCAATTGCCCAGCCTTCCACCCTCCAAAAAAGCAAAAAATAAATATTGCTCTGAGACCTTGAATAAATTTTCTAATATTCTTCATGTTTCAATTCCCTCACCTATAAAATGGGGCTAGTAATCACATGTATTACGGAGTTGTTATAAGGCCCATATACTCTGACTCAAGGAGTTGTGAATTTCCTGCAGTTAGTGGTGCACTAGCAAGAGCTAAATGACTTCTTTTTGGGAATAATATAAAGGGGGTTTGTTCATCGTGAAAGTGATTGGATTTAATGGTCGTCAAGGTCCCTTATAGCTCTGAATCCCATTTGATTAATAGCATCTATTTCTTCAAGTTTTAGAGCCCCCCTACACATCACTAGAGACTGCCCACCGAGTCAAACATCTTTTTTTCAGAATCTGATGCTTTATAATTCTCTAAATAAGATAAGCATGTGAAAGTCTTTGAAAGGACCAAGATACTTTACAAATTGGATTATAATTACTCCTGTCAATTAGTCTTAGTTCCACATGCATGGATATAGAACAGTTGAATTGTTGAAGCAATTAGACAGTAGTCCTAATGGAGACATCAGTCTCTCTGAGATGGCCTATAAGTTTATCATAAAAAAAGAAAAAATAGTGCCACTAAACTAGCCCTTCCATAGGTTCCCAAAGTGTGTGATACTCCCCCTGGGGCAAGGGTGCCAAAACAATGGGGGTGGTATGCAAAGCCAAGCACTAGCAGCTTTTCAGAAGAATGCTACTATGAACAGCTTTTAAGGTTCTGATTACACAGTATAGTGAGCACTCTATTTGTTCCATAACAAACCAAAGCAAAACATTCACAGAAATTAAGGTACAGCATACACAATATTACAACTTATCACAGATAATCAAAATACAGCATTCACAACAACTTATCACAGAGAATGGCCACATAGTTTCCACTACAATGGTCACAGAGTTTTGAAGAACAATCATTTAGTAACTCAAGCATTCACAAAATTGTTAATTCAGTCACAAAGTACAAAAGTCAAAGTTCTCCACTCATGAAGTATATTAGGTTACAAGTCAATTACTTATTCAGTCATCAGTCACTAAGTACAATCATTTAGTCAATCAATCATCCTTCATTATTCACTATTCAATCATTAGAAACTACACAGACCCTCCATGCCTAGGTCACTAGTAAATTATAATCTTCTTAGTCTGTACACAGTATCCAAGTAAAGTCTTCTTTCAGCTTAACTCAGGGTGGTTTCTCAGATTCCCTGGATCCCCTTCCATGGTCCCAGATCCTACCTGGTTTCACCAAAGTGTTACCTGGGTTCAAAGGCAGACAGCTCCCAGGTTCTTGTCCAGTTCTCCAGGCAGTTCCTGTTCCATATCAAAATTCACAGTGTCCAGTCCATTTCAAATCCCTCATAGTCCCCATTCCTGGGAAATTAAGGCTCAACAAAGCCACAAACAAAGTCTAACGATTGTAGTCATGCTTCCTCAGTCCATTGGCAGCTCCAGCTGGCCCTTGGACACAGAAGAAGTCTCATCTGGCTCCCAGAATCAAAATCACTCTATCCAGGTTGTCAAAATCAATCCCATTCTCTTCAGCCTTGGGGGGTGGGGGGGGCGGTGTGCTTTCCTCTTCAGCCTCCTCAGCTCCTCTTCAGCCTCCACAAATCCTGCTTCAAGAAGAAGATCTCCCTCAGTTCTCAATTGTTTCCAGCAGCTGCTCTGCCTGCAGATGCTGGTCCCAAGAAATTTTGACCATCCCTCTCTGGGGCTTTTCCTTATATACACACAGCACCAGCTGCTTCCTGTTTCAGCCAACTCCTTTTTGTTATGTCAGGAACAGGGGTTCATACCTTCTGTTTCTTTTACAGAGGCTTGATTAATTACTAAGTGCTAAGTACCTGCTTAATTGCCAAGTATTGTGCTGAGTGACTTACAATTATTACCTCATTTGAGCCTTGATTGTATAGGTCATTTTGCTTCCCATTAAAATCACAATCTCAGGGTCTTGGTAAAAATATTAAAGCTACAGTGTTAGATTATTCCAGTTTGTATGTGGTATAAAATTTAGCTCCTTGTAATTTTTTAAATAAATAAATTTATTTATTTATTTTCTTGTTTACATCATTCATTTCCATGAGATTTTGAGTTACAAATTTTCTCCTCATCTTTCTACCACCCACCACCATCCCACTGTATAACCCCTCCCCCAATCTGTTCTCTCCTATGTCCTCCCCCATTGCCCCTCTGACTTTCCAGTGGGGCAAAATGGATCTCCCTACCCCAGTGCCTGTATATCTTAATTCTCAGTTGCATGTAGTTAATAATAATAATAATAATATGAACATATATATTTAACATTTGATAATAGAACTTTAAATTTTAGATTCTTTTCCTTCCTTGCTCATCACCCACCTCCACTGGATAGACAAGCAATTCAATACACGCTGTACATGTGTAGTTACACAGAACATCTCCACAATGGATATATTGTGAGAGACTGATTATATGTCCCTCCTTTCTATCCCGCCCCCTCCTTGTTCTATTCTCCTACCAAAATGAATAAGAGTGGTAATAGTGGACATTGTTGTTTCATTCCTGATCTTACTGGAAATGCTTCTAGTTTATTTCCATTGCATATAATACTTGCTGATGGCTTTAAGTAGATGCTACCTATTATTCTGAGGAAAACTCCATTTATTCCTACACGTTCTAGTGTTTTTAATAGAAATGGGTGTTGCATTTTGTCAAAAGCTTTTTCTGCACCTATTTGTAATGATATTAGAATCTGACGATCTTCCATGCCCCTTAAACTTGCTGATGTAGCAGGAAGGGGTGGAGCAAGAGACTGCCGTAACCAAGCTAGTCTCTGTGGAGTGCTGACTGGAAGCGGCAGACGCAGCGGCAGTGGTTGCAGCGCGAACTCTTCTTTTTCTTTGAGCAGGCCAGAATCTCTGCTAAGGACTCCTGCTGAGGACTGCCAGGGATGGGAACTGCTTGGGGCCGGAGCTGCTGGGAGCAAGCTGACTGGATGCTGAGCAGTTGCATGCGTGAGGAGAGGAAGATCTTTGCCTGAGGTAGCCTGTCCTGTTTTGAAGGCTTGAGAATGTGGGTGTTTACTACTTTAACTACATGTGCCAACTTCGTAACTACTGTGTTGGCTTTGACTTTCTGGTTTTGGGACTCAGTTTTCTGGTATTTAAATGAATGCTCTAGCTATATTTCTTATGTAGAGAGCCTGTTATATTCCATGATTAATAACCATATCAGCATACATACAGTTACTGTAGGCACTGTGAATGCAGCATTGCTGATACACTATTGAAACAATCATATGATTTCTGCTAGTTTTATTGTTGATATGATTAATAATACTGATGGTTTTCCTAATATTGAACCATCCTTGCATTCCTGGAATAAACCTAACCTGATCAGAATGTATTATTCTTGTAATAAGTTGCTGTAGTATTTTTGCTAATATTTTATTTAAAACTTTTGCATCTATATTCATGAGGGAGATTGGTGTATAATTTTCTTTCTCTGTTATGTCTCTCCCTGATTTAGGTATCAGTACCATATTTGGGTCATAAAAAAAATTTGGTAGAACTCCTTCCTCACCAATTTTCCCAAATAATTTGTAGAGTATTGGGATCAGTTGATCTTTAAATGTTTGCTAGAATTCACTAGTAAATCCATCTGGCCCTGGGGGTTTTTTCCTAGGGAGTTCTCTGATACCTTGTTCAATTTCTTTTTCAGAAATGGGCTTGTTTAAGTAATTTACTTCCTCTTCAGATAGTCTGGGCAACTTATATTTTTGTAAATATTCATCCATTTCACTAAGATT
>CM053581.1:263092228-263107164 GCA_028627135.1 Pseudochirops cupreus | reverse complement strand
TAAAGCTCTATAATCAAATTTTAAAAATATATATGTATACACACACACACACACACACATATATAGATGTATATATATATCTATATATCTATATATCTATATCTATATATATATACATATATATGCAATTATTATTACTATTATTACATCCAGCTGGAACTTAAGATTAACAGGCACTGTGGAAGGGAGATCCATCCTGCCCTCTCGGAAAATTAGAGGAGTAATGGGGGAGGCCATAGGAGAGATTAGCTTGGGGGAGGGTTTATACAAAGGCTGTTTTGAGGGGGGAGGTAGTGGAAAGATGGGGAGAAAATTTGTAACTCAAAATCTCATGGAAATGAATGATGTAAACTAAAATAAATAAAATAAAATATTTTAAAAAAAAGAAAAGAAAACTTTTGAGATTCTTTTTTCCATCTGGCAAAGTCGACATTTTAAGGCATTCTTCTCCTCATTGGCTTTTTGGGCCTCTTTTGCGATTTGAATTAATCTATTTTTTAAGGTGTTAATTTCTTCAGTCAGCTTGTTGACTCTCTTTTCATGATTTTCTTGCATCACTCTTTTTTCTCTTCCCAATTTTTCTTCCACTTCTCTCATTTGGTTTTCAAAATCCTTCTTAAACTGATCTCTAGCTTTTGGGCAATCTTCATATTTCTTGGAAGCTTTTGGTGCGGAAGTTCTGACTGTGTTGTCTTCCTCCCGTGCCCTGCTTTAATTCTTCTTTTCCCCAAAGAAGGAATCTAGAATTTGGTTGCTGTTCTTACTTTGCTTCCTTTGCCTGCTCATGGTTGGTCAGTCAATGATTTTTTAGCTCTGTGGAACTCTGCTTCCAGAGAGGAAACCTCTGTCCCAATTCGCTGAGGTTTTCCCAGCTGCCAGTGCTGTAGGAGGCTGCTGCAGGCCCCACCAGCTTTGGCTCACTGAAAATGCACCCCAGGACCACCACCCAAAAGCATGATCTGGATCCAGGCCACTCAACGCAAGAGCACTTGGCCTCTGAATAATCACTTGGCCCCCTGCAGTCTGCAGGCCAGGAGCTCTGAAGCAGCCATGTGGAGGCAGCTGCAGGGCCTGCGCTTCTGCCACTTCCTTGCCCTGGTTGCAGTTTGGCCAGACCCGCTTTTCTCTCCCAATTTTAGCCGAGTTCCACTGACCTTTCACTTTGTCCTTTTTTCTTATGGCTTGATAATTCTGGAAACTGCCACAGCTGCCGCTGATCTGCTCTCCTGAAGCTCCAGCTGTGGCTGGGCTCCATTTGGCTCGGCTTGTCAGGCCACCCCCAGGGCCAAGCCATGGTTTCAGGCTGCGCTGGTTTCAGGTCCTAGCGCTGAGATGGTCCCTCCTGGCTGAGCTGCCTTCAGCGGGAAGTATATTTGTGTGCACTTTAGAGCTCTAAAATTTGTTTAGAATCTTATTTTATGGGTATTTTGAGGTGGATGTGGGGGAGCTCCTGAACCTTGCAGCCCCTACATGGCCATCTTGGCTCTGCCCCCTCCCTAATTCTTTATATAACTGTCTTGAAACCACTCTGTTATCCACTGTCTTCCAAATATCTTGTGGTTTCCAGCTTTCTCGCCTTTGCTTATTCCACATAGAATGCCCTCCTCATGCTACTTTGACATGTATAGAGTATAGAGATCTTACCCTTTAAAATTCATAATGTACACCTTTCCTGTGAAGCTTTCCTTAACCCTAACCCCACATAATTCCTCCCTCCTATGTAGTATATTGTTTGTGTCTCTCATTTGACCTTCATCACATATTTCTTTTTAATATCATTTTAAAATATTATTACTGTAATTTGCCAAACTGTTATTAAAAATCATTGAATTTTTAGTATTCTTTAGAAATCTGAAATTACTTCACCAGGAACTTCCTGCATCAAATAAATAAATCATATGTCCAGCCCCATTTATATTTCATATATGCATATGTGCATGTATATAAATATACATATATATATATATATAGTGAAAATCCATAGTAGTTTTGCTATTACTTATCCTCAAGTATTATCTTCCCCATTTCACCAATGAGCAAAATGAGGTTCACATATGTGAACTGATTTGAAAAAAATATATACCATATGACTTGTATATTAATGAAATTGGATGTAGTACATACAATACTAGTCTTTGAGTCAGGAAGACTTGAGTTCAAATTCTGCCTCTGACACTCATGGGCAGTGCTACCTTAGCAAACCATATAACCTCTTTCAGCCTGTTTTCTCCTCTGTAAAAAAAAGGCACTTAGACTCAATGGTCTATAACATCTCTCTTAGCTCTTAATCTATACTCTTGTGATATTAAATATTTAAATTTTCTTGGCCCCAGTTACCTCATCTGTAAAATAGAGATAATAATAGCATCAACCTCCAGGCATGTTGTCAAAATCAACTGAGATAATATGTGTAAAGCACTAAGTGGTGACTCTTATTTTTATTTCTTATCATTAAGCCACGTCTTCTAACACCAAGTCTACTGCTTTCCTTTTTCTTTTACTCTATAGGTCAGAGCTAAAAGCTATTTAGAATGATCTAATCCAAATAAAATCCAAGTAGGAATCTCTACTACGTTAGTTGCAGAGAAGGGGACTTTAGGGAAGTAATATAAAACTCCCCAATTTGGAACTCCAAATTCCTGTGATATTCTGTGATCTATAAGAGCAGAATAATATTTTAGAAGAGGTTTCTTTCTGTTCTTTAGGGTGCCTAATGTGTAAGTCTCTGACCATACTATAATTAATAACACAAATTTACATAGTACTTTAAATTTTAAATTAACATTCTCTACATAGCAACTCTCTGAGATAGATAGTTCAACTGTTATTATCCCCAATTTATACCTAAGGAAACTAAGTATCAAAAAACAAAGTGATTCATGCGATAATGGAGTTAGGAAGTATCAAGTCAAGAATTGAACACATGTCTCCTAACTCCCAAACTAAGATTTTCCATCACAACAGAGTCTCACTAAATACTTGCTGATTGATTTGATACAACTGATTTCATACCTTCTATAAATAGCTTCAAGGAGGAACTCAGGTCTTAAGCTCAAAAGAGACAGAAATAGGAAGAGGGATATTTCCCACAGGAACAATATGGCCTCTGTGTGTAGGACAGAGACAGAGAGAGACAGAGACAGAGACAGAGACAGAGACAGAGAGACAGAGACAGAGAGAGACAGAGAGAGAGGAAAGAATGAGTGAACTGTTGATTCTCTGCTTCCTTTTTTTTCTCCTTTGCAAATCAACTTTGCTTTTTCTCATTCCCAAGAGAGAGTAAGTTGGTCTCCTTATTTCAGTCCAGAGCATGGTTCCTTGCATTGCTTTAGAGCACTCTGTTTGAGTATGAGTCCTGAGAATTTAGAATTTCAGGGACATTTTAGTCAATAGGAATATTTTCTGATTCCCCTTGTTACCCTCCCACTAATTTATTGATACCTATCCACATAGGAAAGTTTGATACATTTCCTAAGGTTCCTAGTGTATTTCTCACTTACCTGGCTCATTGCCTGTTACAAGGGTGGGTACTTTACATTTTTCCCTGTAACAGTAAAATAGAATTTTCTTCTATAGCTTTCTTTCTGTAGCTCAGAAGATTTTAATGCTAGTGGCCTTGTCTAGTTATTCCATTGACAGAGTAAAACTTCTGGAATTTCAAGGATTAGAGAAATTTTTAAAAATACTGTCAACAGTATTTAATCATCTAAAACTAACAACAAGGAATTTACTAAAGACATATCTGTTATACATTATGTTATGTGCTTAGGATACAAACACAAGCAAGATAGCTACTGCCCTCAAGGAGCATATATTCTTGAAAGTCAACACATGAATGAAAACCAGGAAAAAGCATGGTGGGATAGCATGGTATGGAAATGGCCAGGAAATGATGTGTAGACTTGCTTCTGGGAAAGATAATGAATAACTTACATTGTTATTAAGTTGTTTCAGTCATGTCTGATTCTTTGTGACCTTTTTTGGGGTCTTCTTGGCAAAGATACTAGTCTGTCATTTCCTTCCCCAGCTCATTTTGGAGATTAGAAACTGAGGCAAACAAAGTTAAGTGACTTGCCCAGAGTTACATAGCTTTAAGTGTCTGAGGCCAGATTTGAACTCAAGTCTTCTTGACTCCTATCCCAACACTCTATTCACTGTACCACCTAGCTACCCATAACTCACCTATCAGAGACTAAAATCTTAGAGGTGATGTTCAAGGTTCCTTAGAGAGAAACAGTGAAAAGGGAAAAATAAGAATGATGGTCAGAATGAAAATAGCACAATGAGAAATTGCTATGATATAGTGGCATGATTGAAATAAAAGGTTAACAAAGGGCTATAAAACTGTGCATACCCTTTGATGCAGAAATACTACTACTAGCTCTATAACCCAAGGAGATCAAAGGAAAAAAGAAGAGAATCCTTATGTATGAATAGATTTATAACAGCTCTTTTGTTTTCACAAAGAATTAGAAACTATGGGAATATTTATCACATGGGGAGTTGAGTAACAAGTTATGGTATAAAAATGTGATGGAATATTATTGTCCTATAAGAAATGATGAAAGGGATAGTTTCAGGAAAAAATTTGGGAACTCTTATGTGAACTAATATAAAGTGAAGTGAGTAGAGCTAGGAGAACAATATATATAGTAATGACAATATTATAAAAATAAGCAACTGTGAAAAGCAGTAACTGGTCGATACAATTATCCAACACAACTCCAAAGGAGTTATGATAAAATATGCTATCCGCCTCCAGAAAGAGAATTGATGGACGCAAAGTATAGAATGAAGCATATTTTCCCCTTTATTTTTCTTGCTTTTTTCAGAAAATATCTGACGTGGAAATATATTTTGTATGGATTCATATGTATAATGAGTATCATGTGTCTTGTTTTCTCAGAAAGTAGGGGAGTGGGTAGAGTTAGAAAAAGAGAATTTGGAACTAAAAATAAAATAAGAAAAGGAAAAAAAGTATAGGACAACAACATCGCATCAGTACGGAACCCAAGATAGGCATAAAGTTAAGTGGGTCAGAGGTGCCAAGTTCATTGCCAAGAGAATGCTTTAATCATAAATATAGTGGGACAGAAGGAGGTAAAAATTAAATATTTTTTCTAGCAGGAATAAAGTGATACGCATAGCATTCATAAATGGGAGTCCCAGTGTAATTGAAAAAAAGCAAAAAGAGAGGTCATAATAAATCTCTGGAAAAGATCATTAAACAGGATGAGTGGGAGGGAAATGTGTTAGGGAGCACATTACACTTAAATCAAGGGACCTGGGTTCAAAATCTAGCTCTTCTACTTACTTTTTTAATGACCTTGAATGGATGACTTTGCTTCTGATTCTCAGTTTATTCATATGTAGAATTCAGTGATTAGATGTTATGAACTACAAAACCTATTCTGATTCTAAATCATAGGCTCTTTAGCTGACTGGAAATACTAAAATCTGAGCCATCGTGTCAGCACCACGGATAGTTCCAAATACTCAACCTGCAGTTCAAGGGAGAGAGCTTACATCTCTATGTTCAGGTCCTCTATAGATACAGGTTTTTCTTCTCTTATGAAACCAGAACCTGTTAATTCAATCCTAAATCTCTAATATCAGTGACTGTGACCATCTCTGCAAATAATGCCGTATCTTTCTCAGAAATTTGTATCACCTTTTACAGAATCAGACCCCCTAGACAACTTCCCCTATGGAATCTTCATAGATAAAATATTGTAGAATCATAAAACTGGAAGGGACACAAATGAGATCAAAGGTTCACAAGGGGGAATTGATTCATCTAAAAAGAGCTGGTCACATAGCTAGTAAGCAACAGAGATTGTGCTCAAATCCAGACCTTCTGACTAAAGAGTTAATGTTTCTTTTACTTTTATCTTGTCACCTCCAGGTTATTCTTCATATACATATACATATACACATACATGTATATATATACTTACACATACACACTGATATACACATACACATACACACACACACACACACACACACACACACAGCTTCTCTAGAGATCAATTGAAATTTCTATTGAGATCCTGGTTCCAGGTTTTGAATTTTTTAAAATATCAAAGAATCAGAAGACTGAGGCTCTAGTCCCAACTACACCATTTAATAGCTATATGATTGTGGACAAGTAATTTTACCTTTCAGAGTCTCAGTTTCCTCATCTATAAAATAGGGATAGTAAAATCTGACTTAAATATTTCAGTTCTACTATGAAGAACAAAAGTGACCCTTTTGCAATATCTATGTGAAGAATTGGGAAATTGCAAATATTATATAAAATTAGATGTTATTATGTAAAATTTCAATTGGAAATAACAAACTATACTTATATTTCTTTCTTCCTCTCACTGTCAACCTGTTCTAGTTTCTCTTCCTCACTATTTCTTTCACTTTGTCTCTTCCCTTCCCACATTATGTTGACCCCTGCTCTTCTCAGTTTCACACACACACAAACACACACACATACACACACACACACACACACAAACATACACATGCATTATTTTTCTTGACTATAATAATATAGGATCTAGAACAGATCGAGGACTCAAACCCAGTCTTCAATTTCAATCCCATACTAATGTTCTTTCCACCACCATTGCACCATTATAGAACTAAAATACATGTGTATATTATGCATACAGCAAAATCTAATATAAAATATATAGGATTGATATATTTCTTGAACGTTATTGTATGTTCTCTGTTTTCAATTTATCTTTCTCTAAGGAAAAAAAGTCAATTAAGCTATTTTTTTTTATTTTAACATGTCCCTTGAATTCCTGTAGGTGAGTTGCCCTCTATAGATAATCCTACTTCAGTTTCCAGATGTTATCCTAGTTTTAACCTTAACTTATTGTTTTCTACAGTTGGTCAATTCCTCTTCCTCTCAGATGAAATTGACACTTTCTTCATCTAAGGATTGGAGCGTCAAATAATTAAATGTGACAAGCCTATTGCTTTCAGATCAGCGTAGCTCCCAAACAGCGGAATTGATTTTCTTCCAACTTATGATAAGAAAAGAGTCTGACAACTTTCTACCCAAAAAGAGGCCCTTAATGAATTTCTATCAATTTAAAGTTTGACTTCTAATTTAAAAAAACTGCCTGTCTGTGGCTCTGATAAGTAAATCCTATCAAACATTCCTTAATTTGGACTAATTGTGAGAGGGACAGCCAGAATCAGGAAAATATCTGAAATGTAAAACATCTCTAACAAAATAAGCTTTGTGACTTTCATATATCTACAGCAATGAACCATTAATATATGAGTTATTATAAATAGTATATGTTCAATTTCTTGTGAAAGATGTTGTTGCAAACTAATCTCTCAGATAAGTTGAATATCCAAACCTTGTGGACAAATATTTTGTTAAGCAAATATTTATTTGAAACATAACCAAAAGAAAAAGTCAAAGATATTCCCTTCCTACTTTCCATCTTTTCTTCCTGTTTCCCAACCCCTTTACTTAACAGCCCATTATATGGAACCAAAGTATACTACATTTCATCATTTGTTATGCTTGCTAAATAAAACATTATATTTCCTTGTCTTAATGTTTTGTTTTGTTTTTTAAAGAGCAAAGGAAATTAATACATATTATGAAAGAGTGTGCTTTGAATTTGTAATTTGGGGAAGGATACCTCCTTTCTCTGAACCTTAATTTCTTTTTCTGCAAAATGATGGATTAGTAGTTGATCACAAAGGTGTTTTCCAGTCCTAACACTCCGTGTTCTGAGTTCCTTTTCCATTACAATTTTTTAATTATTCTACAATCCAAAATCTTTTTCAGATATAACATTCTACCTTCTATGATCCATACTAGCTCCAACATTCTCTGAATGCTAGAAATTAGGTATACCTAGAGTGGGAATATAGTAGGACATATATACCCTAAATCAGCTGTTACCTCCAGATTCTTCCCTTAGGAGATATCTCAAATTTTGCAGACCTAACCTAACAATCATATTCTGACTGTTATTATGGTTTTTTAACTTAAATATGCAGTTCAGGGAGGTGAATATATGTCTCCAAGTTTGACCTCTGATCATTATCAGATAAATTCCTGGCTATTCTATTAATCTCCTTTTTTTCCCCTTTATGAGCCCCCAAAACACTTAACATTACTAACAAACACCAACAGAGGGCATCAGTATTTAATTCTGGGTGAGCATCTCTCAGTCTGAGGCTCTCAATACAGGCTGATGGGTCTCGGAGGAAAGCTCTTTGTCCAACACAAATCAGAGATTTTTTAAATCCCAGATCTGCCTATCATGTAGCCTCTCCCTTGTTTTTTTGTTTTTTTGGTTTTTTTTTTTTTTGTCTTTTTAACCATGAGTCTTGTTATAATTGTTTCTTTAACTAGGGCTCCTGATTCGGTGTTAATGAAAGCAAAGCAGTGATGTATGGAATCTAGACTGTCCTGATGTAGTGCTGAGCTGCACTTTATAATATGATAACCTCAATCTAGTAATAAAATTAATAATAATATTTTAATTGTTCATATTTCCATTATTTACAGTTCATGAAGTTCTTTCCCTTTAACAGCCTTTATGGTAGATAGTACAGAAATTATTAGCCCCATTTGAAAGATAAGGAAACTCATAGTCAGAGAGGTTATGACTTTTCAGTCAGTATCTTTGGAGCAGAAACTTGAATGCATGTCATTGGACTTACCATCCAGGAGTCTTCCCACAACATAAGTCTGATTTCAATGGAATTTAACTGAATCATTGAAATCATCTTAGTACTTAAGGACCAGAAAAGAGCTCCATTGTCCATCTAAGTCCATATTTCTGAGGAAACTTCACTTAAACCATCCAAACTAGCTAAGCCACCTTAAAAAATATCCTGGAGGGGCACAGCCAAGATGGCGGAACAGAAGTAGGAACTTTTCTAACCTCCTCCATGAATTCTGTAACTAAAATTTTAAAAGTGAATCTGAATGGATTTTAGAGTGACAGGATCCATTGGGAGATGGAATGTGGCAGATTCCCAACCCAGGAAAGGGCCCATGTAGATCTGGGCAGGGGGAGCATGGAGCATGCTGAGGCTGCACCAGCATGGACCTGAGAGCAGACTACAGCAGAGTGAGAAGGAGCCCCAGCCAGTAGACTCACCCACCCCCAGGATGATTTGCAGCCATCTCACCACAGGACAGAGGATCAGTGGGAGCTGGGTAAGAGAAAGCACAAGGCCCAGAGCAGTGACAGCAGCTTCTCCTGTAGCTGTCAGCACATAGCCTGGACATTTAAAAATCACCTATCTGAACTTCCAGGAGCCAAGATGGTGGAATAAACCCTAGCTGATCCAATTCCCCCTCCATGACTCAGAAAATCCAGAGATAAATGTCCCACTCAGAGTAAAATCCTGAAATAGTGGAAACAGCCTCAGACTTGGGAGTCACTGAGGAAGGGTGAAATGGGGCAGTATGGAGGCTGAAGTGAAGGGTGTGAGGGGCCCCAAGAAGCTCTACCTCAGCTGACCTGCAGGAGATC
Source organism: Pseudochirops cupreus (assembly GCA_028627135.1). NCBI lineage: Eukaryota > Metazoa > Chordata > Mammalia > Diprotodontia > Pseudocheiridae > Pseudochirops > Pseudochirops cupreus. Next base: position 263,097,643 of record CM053581.1, on the reverse strand, counting down.
ACAAAGCCCAAAGGGGTAGAGCCAGCAAGCCCTAACAACACAAGCCCAGGTGTGCTTTAGCACCACCAGGGGAATCTGTAGGCACCAGCCCTGATGGCCACTAGCTGCTGAGCCTGCCTAAGCTGTAGCTCAGGGGTGCAGAGGCAGAAATCTGAAATGGCCAGACCATCCCTCCCCCACAGGTTACTCTGTGCGCCTCAGGGTAACTCAGAGGAAACAATGATAGTCCTGACCTTGGCATCGGTCTAGACACCCAGAGGCTACAGCACACAAAATCAACAACTAGGCCCTAAGCTTCCAGTCTGAGAAGGAAATTCAAGAAATAGTCTATCACAGTGCGTAAGAAGGAAGCTGAGAAATGAAAAGAAAGAAAGAAAAAAAACAATCTGATCTTATTATACCAACCAAGAACAATTAAATGCAGAAGATGACATGGACTCTATACTCACACCAGAGACCACAGAAGGAAATATGAATGGATCTCAAGACCAAAAAGCATTCTTGGAGGAGCTCAAGAAAGATTTTAAAAGCCAAATTAGAGAGGTAGAAGATAAATTTAAATCTACAGTGACCAAATTGGAAAAAAATCCCACCGAAGAAAACAAATCCTTAAAAAGTAAAATTGGTGGACTTGGACAGGACATTAAAAATCTAACTGGAGAAAATACATCCCAAAAAATGAAAACCGAAAATATGGAAAAGAAGCTTCAAAAACAAATTGAGGAAAATAATTCACTAAAAATTAGAATCAGTCAAATTGAAGCTAAGGACTCTAAGATGCATCAAGAGTCAGTCAAACAAAACTTAAAGATTGAAAAATGAGAAGAACATGTAAAATATCTCACTGGGAAAAGAAACTGACTTAGAAAACAGATCGAGGAGAGACAACCTAAAAATTATTGGCCTACCAGAAAGCCATGATGAAAAAGCAGCCTGGACAACAGATTGTCAAAGAAATTGTCAAGAGATTGTCAAAGAAAACTATCCTGAAGTCCTATAATCACAGGGTAAAATAGTTATTGAAAGAATTCACTGGAATCCTGAAAGAGATCCCAAATTGAAATGTCCATAAAATACAATAGCCAAATTCCACAATTACAAGGTCAAGGAGAAAAATACTGCAAGCAGCCAAAAAGAAACAATTCAAATATCATGCAACTACAGTCAGGATTACAAATGACCTAGCAGCTTTGACATTAAAAGATTAGAGGGATTGGAATTGGATATTTCATAAGAAAAAATATCTAGTACTGCAACCAAGGATCAACTACTTGGCAAAACTGAGCATAATCTTTCAGGCAAGGAGATGGTCATTTAATGACATAAGGGACTTCCAGACTTTCCTAATGAAAAAGCCAGAGCTCAATGGAAAATTTGATCTCCAATTACAAGACTCAAGAAAGACATAAAAAGGTAAACAAAGAAAACACACACTCACACACACACACACACGTACACATACACGCACACACATGCACATAACTTGGGATTCAATAAGACCAAACTGTTTACATCCTTATATGAAAAGAAGATTCCTGTCAATATTGTAATTTATATAATTATCACACCATTTAAAAGGGATATATATAGATAGAGGTTGTGGGTATAAATGAACTAATCTGATGATTAAAAAAAAATCCTATTTAGGGGTACAAAGGGACTGTAACAGGAGAAAAGGAAAGGATGAGTTAGAAAAAGATAAATTATGCCACATGAAAAGGCATAAAAACATACCATAGTAGAGGAGAAGGAAGGAGGGAGATGAACATCATATGAACTTTATTCTCATTGGTTCTGGTTCAAAGAGGGATCAACATAATCAGTTAAGTTTAAAATTCTAACATGAAAAGACACAAAAACTCATTATAATGGAGAGAAAGGAGGAAGGGAGAAGGGAGAAGAGCACTGTATAAAATTTGCTCTCATTGGTTTGGGTTCAAGGAAGGAAAAACTTAATCCATTAACTATAAAAATGCATTGTGCCATAGGCAGGAGGAGGGTTGGTGGGGAAGGGTAAAGAGGGGGGGGTGGTTAGAAGGGAGGGAAAAAGTAGTAAGGGAAAAGGGAAGGTAAAGAGGGGGCACAGGAAGGGAATACTGAGGGATGCAGTGGTCAAAAGGAAAACTCTTAAGGAGGGGAAAGGAAAAGGAAGATACAAAAACATAAAAAGAGGAGGGAATAGGATGGAGGGAAAGACACAGATAGTAATCACAATTGTGAATGTGATTAGGATGAAGTCTCCCATAAAATGAAGGCAGATAGCAGAATGGATTAAAAACCACAGTCCTACAATATGCTGTCTACAAGAAACACATTTGAAACAAGGGGATATGCAGAGGATAAAGGTAAAAGGCTGGAGTAGAATATATTATGCTTCAGCAAAAGTAAAAAAAAAAAAGCAGGGGTAGCAATCCTTATCTCAGATAAAGCAAAAGCAAATCTAGATCTTATTAAAAGAGATAAGGAATTAAACTACATCCTGCTAAAAGGCACCATCAAGAATGAAGCAATATTATTACTTAACATATATGCACCAAGTGGTATAGCATCCAAATTCCTAGAGGAAAGTCAAGGGAATTAGAGGAAGAAATAGATGGCCAAAGTATACTAGTTGGGGGCCTCAATCTCCCCCTCTCTGAACTTGATAAATCTAACCTCAAAATAAATAAGAAAGAAGTTAAGGAGGTGAATAGAATTTTAGGGAGGCTAGATATGATAGATCTTTGGAGAAAACTGAATGGAGATAAAAAGGAATATACCTTCTCAGCAGTGCATGGCATATACATAAAAATTGACCATGTACTAGGACATAAAAACCTCACAATTCAGTACAGAAAGGCAGAAATATTAAATGTATCATTCTCAGATCATGATGCAATAAAAATCATATGCAATAAAGGGCCATGGAAAGATAGACGAAAAATTAATTGGAAACTAAATAATTTAATCCTAAAGAATGAGTGGGTCAAACAAGAAATTGTGGAAACAATCAGTAACTTCATTCAAGAGAATGACAATAATGAGACAACATACCAAAACTTGTGGGATGCAGCAAAGGCAATTTGTAGGGGAAGTTTTATATCCCTGAATGCATACATGAATAAATTAGAGAAAATGGAGGTCAATGAATCGGGCATGCAATTGAAAAAAAAAAACTTGAAAATCCCCAATTAAATACTAAATTAGAAATAATGAAAACCAAAGGAGCGATTAATACAATTGAAATTAATAAAACTATTTAATTAATACACTAAGAGCTAGTTTTATGAAAAAACCAATAAAACTGATAGACCTTTAGTCAATATTATTTTAAAAAACAAAGAGAAAACCAAATTATGTGTATCAAAAATCAAAAGGGTGAATCTACCTTCAATGTAAAGGAAGTTAAAACAATAATTAGGAATTATTTTGCCCAATTATATGCACATAAATTAGACAATTTTAGTGAAATGGATGAGTATTTACAAAAATATAAGTTGCCAAGATTAACTGAAGAGGAAGTAAATTACTTAAAAACCCCACCTCAGAAAAAAGAAATCAAATAAGCCATCAACAAACTCCCTAGGAAAAAATCTCCAGGGCCAGATGGATTGACTAGAAAATTCCGTCAAACATTTAAAGAACAGTTGATTCCAATACTCTACAAACTATTTGGAGAAATTGGTGAAGGAGTCCTACCAAATACTTTTTATGACACAGATATGGTCCTGATACCTAAATCAGGAAGAGACAAAACAGAGAAAAAAAACTTATACACTAATTTCCCTCATGAATGTAAATGCAAAAATTTTAAATAAAATATTAGCAAAACAACTACAGCAACTTATCACAAGAATAATACACTTTGATCAGGTAGAATTTATTCCAGGAATGCAAGGATGGTTCAATATTAGGAAAACCATCAGTATCATTGATTATATCAACAATGAAACTAGCTGAAACCATATGATTATCTCAATAGATGCAGAAAAGGCTTTTGACAAAATACAACATCCATTCCTATTAAAAACACTAGAAAGTGTAGGAATAAATGGAGTCTTCCTTAAAATAATAGGTAGCATCTTTTTAAAGCCATCACCAAGTATTATATGCAATGAGGATAAGCTAGAAGCAATTCCAATAAGATCAGAGGTGAAACAAGGATGTCCACTATCACCCCTCTTATTCAATCTGGTACTAGAAATGTTAGCAGTAGCTATTAGAGAGGAAAAAGAAATTGAAGGAATCAAATTAGGCAAAGAAGTGACTAAGCCATCACTATTTGCAAATGATATGATGATATACTTGGAGAATCCTAGTGAATCAAGTAAAAAATTACTTGAGACAATAAATAAATTTGACAAAGGATATAAAATAAACCAACATAAATCCTCAGCATTTCTATATATTTCCAATGAAGTCCAACAGCAAGAGATAGTAAGAGAAACCCCATTTAAAGTTACTGTAGACATTATAAAATATTTGGGAATCTATCTGCCAAAACAAACCCAGTATCTTTAAGAACACAACTACAAAACACTTTTCACACAAATAAAATCAGATCTAATTGGAAAAACATCAATTGCTTGTGACTGGGTTGAGCTAATATAATAAAAATGACAATTTTACCTAAATTAAATTATATATTGAGTGCCATACAAATCAATCTACCAAAAAACAGAGCTTTATGGAGCTGGAAAAAATAGTAACAAAATTCATTTGGAAGAACGAAAGGTCCAGAATATCAAGGGAATTAATAAAAGAACTGGTAGGGTAGGTGGCCTAGCCATACCATATTTTAATCTATATTATAAACAACAGTCATCAGAAATACTTGGTATTGGCTGAGGAATAGAGTAGTGGATCAATAAAATAGATTGGATACACAAGATTCAGTAATCAATGACTATAGTAATCTACTGTTTGATAAACCCAAAGACCCTAGTTTGGGGGATAAGAACTCACTATTTGACAAAAACTGCTGGGAAAAATGGAATATAGTATGGCCAAAACTGGGCATAGACCATTATCTAACACCACATACCAAAATCAAGTCCAAATGGGTACATGATCTAGGTATAAAGGCTGATACTGTAAGCAATCTGGGAAAGCAAGAAATAGTTTCCCTGTCAGATTTATGGAGCAGGGCAGACTTTATGACCAAACAAGAATTAGAGAGCATTATAAAATGCGAAGTGGATAATTTTGATTACATTAAATTGAAAAGTTTCTGTACAAACAAAGCCAATGTAACAAAGATTAAGAGGAAAGTGGAAAACTGGGAAAGAATTTTGACAACCAGTGTCTCTGATAAAGGCCTCATTTCTAAAATATACGGGGAATTGATTCAAATCTATAAGAATACAAGTCATTCCCTAATTGATAAATGGTCAAAGGATATGAACAGGCAGTTTTCAGAGGAAGAAATTAAAGATA
>CM053581.1:263081126-263092128 GCA_028627135.1 Pseudochirops cupreus | reverse complement strand
AGTTGTGAACTGATTCAACCATTCTGGGGAGCAATCTGGAATTATGCCCAAAGGGCTGTAAATAAGTTCATACCCTTTGACCCAGCAATACTACTTCTAGGGTTGTATCCCAAGGAGATCACAGAAGTGGGAGGAAGACCCATATGTACAAAAATATTTACAGCAGCTCTTTTTGTAGTGGCAAAAAATTGGAAATTAAGAAGATGCCCATCAATTGGGGAATGGCTAAACAAGCTGTGGTATATGAATGTAATGGAATACTATTGTTCTATGAGAAATGAGGAGAAGATGGACTTCATATTTACCTGGAGAGGGTTATACAAACTGATATTGAGTGAGAAGAGCAGAACCAGGAGAAATTTGTATATAGTTACAGACACAATGTATGTGTGATGACCAACTTTGATAGACTGGACTCTTCTCAGCAATGCAAGGTTATAAGACAACTCCAAAAGACACATGATAGAAAGAGATGTCTACATTCAGAGAAAGAGCAAGAAAGAACTAGAAAGAACAGAGTTTGTATATGGATTGATGCAAACTTCCTGCTTTCTTTCTTTTTCTTGTTTGTTTTTGTTTTCTCTTTCCCATTGTTCATTCTATAAGTTACAATCCTTCTTTATAACCTGACTAATGTCTAATGTGAAAGTATTTGCAGATCCTATACTTGATTGCATGCCATACTGTGGGGGTGGGGGTGCAGAGGAAAGAGAGGGGGAGAAAATTTGAAACTCAAGGGATTTTGGAACTGAATCTTATAAACTAAAAGTAAACAAAAAAAATCAATAAATACAAAAAATATGCTGGAAGACATCAAACTATTTTTAATATAATTTAATTTATTAATAATTAATAATTAATGTAATATAATTTAATGTATTTTTAAAAGTAAGTCCAGTGTTTTAGAAAGGAAAGTATTAAACAAACTTTCATAGAAGTTACTGATTTTCCCCTCATTTATTTACATATTTACTCTCTTAAAGAAACTAAGAAAGCCAGGAGCTCCTTGAACCAATAAAAATGATGTTATCTCCCCAGGATGGAACAGAGAAAGTTTGGGTTTTCAAACCTAGAAATGAAGGCCTCACAAGTTAACTTTCTAATGGAGCCATCCAGACACCTTTGGATGTCTAAATGCTCCCTTTTGTTATAGGAAAAATGAATTTTGGACAGATCTTAGAATACAGGGAATAGGAGACACTTGGCAGAAATGGGTGAAGTTTAAGAGTTATTGGGAGGTTGATATATATTATTCTCTAAGGGATAGAGTAAAGGGTTGGAACAATAATGCAATATTCACAACACCTATGGTGGTTATGAATATGCTGGTATAGTTGTGAATCAAAAAATGTAACTCTCTAGATGGAGGGCAGAACCAAAGTCTTTATTGAAATACCAGAAAACTGAGTCCCAGAACCAGAAAGACACATCTAAGAACCAGAAAGCCAAAGTCTTACAGTAGTCACGAAGTTGATACACATGGTTAATGCAGTGAACATCCACATTCCCAAGCCTCCACAGTAGAACAGGCTTCCTCAAGCAGGGATCCTTCTCTCACTCATGGTAGCTCCTCAGCCTGGTTCTTGGAAGTTCTCGGCAAAAGTTGCAGAAGGAGGGTCTCAGCAAAAAGTTACAGGCTCCAGATGCTCATTGAGGGAAAATCTGACTGTCCTGCTGGTTCTCTTCCTTATATACAGTATAGCTCCTCCACATTCTGCCCCTTCCTGTTAAGGTATTAACTACTTCTATGTTAATTAAATAGCTTAAACAAGGTGTTAACTTGAAATAAGGTGCTAAGTGCCAGCTTACTTGCCAATACAAAGGGGCATGGAAGATCTTCAGATTCTGTTAACATTACAAGGGTGGAGACAAGATGATGGAGTAGGAGGCAGAAACCCAGCCAAGCTCTCCCAATATTGCCCTCCAAACAACTTTAAAATGATGTGTCAAAATGAATTCTGGAATGGCATAGACAACAGAAGAGAGAGCAAGACATTTTTTCTAGTCCAAGAAAACTTAGGAGGTGAGCAAAAGAGGTGGGGACTGACCCAGAGTGTGTGTGTGGCAGCAGCACCAGTGGCAGGTCTTAGAGGAGAGAAGAGCAGCAGCAACAGCAACTTCTGGAGCTCTCAGTTCAGACATAATAAAGGAGTTGGACAACTGGTCACAATGAGGTTTTAGGGGACATTTTGCTGGCACTGAGTGCAGGACAGAGTACTGTTTCACAATTCAATTGCCTACACCCAGTTGCAGGACTGAGGAATGTTACCACTTGCAACTGCAGGGGAGCATAAGACATAGTTGCAATCTGAGAAGAGAGAGAAGAGCACTTGTGGTCACTCAAAAGGGAGCAGGGGTCCTGGTCCTCATTCTAGGGCCCTGAAAAGCACTAGTGCTTATGGCTATAGGAAAGCAGGGGTACTTTCAGGGTAAAGACAAGAGAACAGACCAGAAGAAGAGTGGGCATACCTCTCCCCAGACCATACCAGCTTGGAAGCACCCAAACCTTGCAGACTCCCAAAACTAGCTCTGAAACTAGCAATGCAAAAAGCTGGAAGCTTGGGACAATGCCTCCACAACCCAAGGTGAGCGCAACCCAACTTTAACATAAAGTTGAAAGTCCAGAAATAGACTGGGATCAATGAGCAAACAAACAGAAAAGTTTCATCAATTACAATTGTCACTTTTCCATGTTGTCACGTAAATAGTTCATCTTTGATAAGTACCTTATGATTTCTTTTCCGTGTTTATCTTCTCATGCTTCTTGTGTTGGAGTGTCAAATTTTCTTTTCAGTTCTGGTTTTTTCAGCAAGAATCTTTGAAAGTCCTCCACCTCACTGAATGGCCGTATTTTCCCCTGGAACACTATACTCAATTTTGCTGGGTAGGTGATTCTTGGTTTTAATCCAACTCCCTTGATCTCCAGAATATCATATTCCAGGCCCTTTGATCCCTTAATGTAGAAGCTGCTAGATTCTGGGTTATCCTAATTGTGTTTCCACAATATTCAAATTGTTTCTTCCTGACAGCTTGCAAGACTTTCTCCTTGGTTGAGCAAACAAACAGAAAGAACTTGACTATAAAAAGCTACTACAGTAACTGGGAAGATTCTGACACAAACTCAGACTAAAACAACAATGTAAAAAGAGCTATAAGCAAAGCCTCCAGGGGGAAAACACCTGCTAATTGGATGCAAGCCCAACAAGAATCCTGGAAGGGTTAAAGAAAGAGATAAGAATGCTAGGAGAAATAGTGGTAAAAGAAATGAGAATGTTGTAAGAAAACTGTAAAAGGAGAATCAACAACTTGGTAAAAGAGACACAAAAACGACAAAAACAAAAATAAATTTAAAAAAAGAAAAGAACCCCTTAAAAACAAAATTGGTCCAATGGTAAAAGAGACAAAAAAAAATTCATTTAAAAAGCAAAATTAGCCAAATGGAAAAAGAGGAACAAAAGCTCACTGACAAAAATGTAAAACATCTCATTAGAAAAACAACTGACCTGGAAAATAGATCAAGGACAAAACATTCAAGAATTATTAGACTTCCAAAAGTCATAAAAAGAACCTAGACATCATATTTCAAGGAATTATCAAGGAAAACTGCCCCCAATAACTTAGATCCAAAGGGTAAGTTGAAATTGAATGAATCCACCAATTACCTACTGAAAGATACCACAAAATGAAAATTCCTAGGAATAGTATAGCCCAATTCTAGAACTCCCAAGACAAGAAGAAAATATTGCAAATAGCCGGAAAGAAATAATTCAAATATTGTGGAGCCACAGTCAGGATCACACAAGATTAACAGCTCCTGTTTTAACAGAAGCAAAAGGCTTGAAATATGATATTCCACAAGGCAGAAGAGCTAGGATTACAACTAAGAATAACCTAACCGGCAAAACTGAGTATAATCCTTCAGGAGGAAAAATGGATATTTAATGAAATAGAGAACTTTCAAGCATTCCTGATGAAAAGATCAGAGCTGAATAGAAAATATGGCATTCAACACAAGACTCAAGAGAAGTATGAAAAGGTAAACTTGAAAAAAATCTTAAGGTACTCAAGAAGATTAAACTGTTTATATTCCTGTATGCAAAAATGATATGTATAACTTCTAAGATCTTTATCATTATGAGGACAATTGGAAGGAGTACCTAGAGGCCATGAGTGTGAGTCAATTATGTTAGGATGATTTTTTTTTAAATGAAGGGTGCACTGGGAGAAGGAGGAAAGGAGTGGTAGAACATGAAATATTTTTTCACATTAAAGGGTCACTCAAGGAATAGCTTCCACTGTGAAAGAGAACATAGGAATGAGAGGTTGCAGGCAATGCTTGAATCTCACTCTCATCTGAATTGGTTCAAAGAGGGAAATGTACATCTATATCTATATACACATACATATAGGTATATATACATATATACATATTTGTGTATATGTGTGTATACTATGTATTTATGCATATGCACACACAACACACATTCAGTTGGATATGGAAATCTATAGTTCCATATAGAAGTAGGAGGAGAAGGGGATAAGATAAAGTGAAGGTGGTGACGAAAGTGAAAGCTGATTTAGGGAGGCAGTGATCAGAAGCAAAACAGACTTTTGATGAGGGGCAGGGTAAAAAGAGGTAACTAAAGGATAAGCAAAAGAACATAAGTTGGAAGAAAATATACAGTAATCATAACTATAAATGTGAATGAGAACTCATCCATAAAACAAAACAGATAACAGAATGGATTAGAAACCACTATCTGATAATATATTGTTTACAAGAAACACAGCTGAAAGAGAAAGACAAACACAGAAGTAAAATAAGGGACTTGAGCAAAATCTATTATGCTTCATTTCAGGTAACAAAAAAAAAAGAAAAGGACAAAAAAGCAAAGGTAGCAATCATGATCTGAGGGATAAAAAAGAGAGAGAGAGAAATTAGATCATATTCAGAGGGAACATCTTTAGGATAAAAAAACAATTGGAAAAGGGACAATTCTATCATTTCATCAGTGTTTTTTCTACATTAATCTCCAAGAGGAGAATGGTGCTACGTTTGTCTTTATTGTCACTAAATTTACTAGTCCTTGCTGGGAAAATTGGAAAATAATATGGCAGAAACTAGGCATAGATCAACATCTTACGTCATATACCAAGATAAAGTCAAAATGTACATACAGTTTAGACATAAAGGATGATACTATAAACAAATTAGGAGAACAAGGAATAGTTTACCTGTCAGTTCTATGGAGAATGGAATAATTTATGACAAAAGAAGAGATAGAGAACATTGTGAAATTGAAAATGGATAATTTTGTTTACATTAAATTTAAAAGGTTTTGCACAAAGGAAGTCAATGCAACCAAGATTAGAAGAGAAACAGAAAGCTGTATAGCCAGTATCTCTGAAAAATGTCTCATTTCTAAAATATATAGAGAACTGAGTCAAATTTATAAGAATACAAGTCATTCCCTAATTGATAAATGGTCAAAGGATGGGAACAGGTAGTTTTCAGATGAAGAAATTAAAGCTATCTCTAGTCATAAGAAAAAAAATGCTCTAAAACACTATTGAATAGAGAAATACAAATTAAAACAACTCTGAGGTATCAAATCAAAACTATCAGATTGGCTAACATGACAAAACAGAAAAATGATAAATGTTGGAGAAGATGTGGGAAAATTGGAACACTAATGCTTCATTGATGGATTTTTCAATTGATCCAACCATTCTGGAGAGCAATTTGGAACTATGCCCAAAGGGCTATAAAACTGTGTATATAATTTGATCCATCAATATCACTAGGTCAGTATCCCAAAGAGATCATAAAAAAGGGGAAAGGACCCACATGTACAAAAATATCTATAGCAATTCTTTTTATGGTGGCCAAGAATTGGACATTGAAGGGATACCCATCAATTGGGGAATGGCTGAACAAGTTGTGGTATAGGAATGTAATGGAATATTATTGTACCATGAGAAATGATGAGACGCTAACTTAAAAAAAAAACAAACAAACCTGGAAAGACTTACATGAACTGATGTTGACTGAAGTGAGCAGAACAAGGAGAACATTGTGGTGTACAGGAACAGGAACACTGTGCAGTAATAAACTTTGATACACTTAGCTCTTCTCAGCAATGTAGCGATCTGAGACAATTCCAAAAGCTTCATGATGGAAAATGCTATCCACATCCAGAGAAAGAACTATGGAGTCTGAATGAAGATTGAAGCACACTCTTTTCTCCCTCTTTTTTATTTTTTCTTTCTCGTGTTTTTTTTTCCTTTTTGTTCTAATTCTTTTATTTTACAATGTGTCTAGTGTGGACATACATTTAATATGATTGCACACATATGGCCTATATCAGATTGCATGCCATCGTGCAGAGGAGCGAAAGAAGGGAAGAAAATTTACAACTCAACATCTTTTAAAAGTGAATGTTAAAAATTAAATATATGTACATGTATTAAATAATTACTAGTCTTATATGGACACAAGTCAATGAAAAAGGGACAGGTGGATAATAATAAAGGGGAAGTGAATAAAACCACAGAGAAAGAGGGAATTATAGAATCACATACTAGGAAGATAATCTGGACATCATCTCTTCATTTAATATCTGAGCAAGATTTGCTGTTACATCACACTCATCAAGTTCCCAACCAGTTTTGACTTAGACACTTTCATTAAAAGATAACTCATAGCCTCCCAAGGGATCCTCTTCCCCCTTCATGTTTTTAATTGTTCAGAAACTTTCTTTTTGTCTTTTAAAATCAAATAAAAATCCATCCCTACAATTTCCATCTATTTCTTCAAATTTTAGAGTCAAGAAAAAGTTTTTATCTCAATTTGAGAAACAGAATGTCATGGTGCACAGTGTTAGAGTTGGCCCAGGGAACAGAATTCTGAACCAGAAACTTAAATGGGAAGATGTAGGCTGAATCCTACCCCAAACTTTTGCCAGTTGTATGACCCTATACATGTCATTTAATTTTTCTGAATGTCATATCTTCTATGTCTTCTCTTCTCTGGCCTAAATATCTCCAGTTCCTTCAATAGATCCCCACACAGAATGCTTTGTAGGCTCTTCAGCATGTTGGTTACTCTTAGTAAACACTCTGGATTGTCAATGTCCTCCCTAAAATAAATCAGAATTGAAAGCAGCGTATTAGATAAAATCTAACTGGGCAGTAGTCAGTTGCAATATCAACCCTCCTTCTGGATACCATTCACTTTTTAATTCAGGCTAAGATTACATTAGCTTGCTTGACTCTCACGTGACCGTTGTTCCCTCCTATTGAGCTTGAAATCTTCTAAAACCACTAGGCCTTTTGCATATGACCTATATATGGATTCAGATGAGCAAAATGACAGAGATGATGTTTTAAGTTGAAGAGACTAATAAATAATGTCAGAAAGGAAAGAGATTGGAATTAAGGAAAACGGAAAATCATTGAAGAAATATATAGATAAGATGATGAATGACTGGCAGTGGACATGTGAGTTCCATGACCTATGACACTAGCACAGAGAAGCATAAGCAAAAATGGGTAGAGGAGAGAAGCAAATCCCAGAGAGTTAGAAAATATAGAAAATAGAAATAAAAATAGAGGGAAAAAAAAGATAGAAAATAGGGAAGAATCCAAGGGGGAAAAGAGTAATTATTAGCATAACTAGCAGGGTTCCTAGGTCATAGGACTTCAGAGAAATGCTCCATTAACCCAAGGACCCAATTCCAGTTTCAGTCACGAAGTACATACCTTCTTTTGGGTGCTTTGAGGTCAGGGATACTCAAATAGTCAAATGGATCTTGTGCTATGGGAATTATTGGATTGTAGATTTAGAGATAGAAGGAGACATAGAGTTCATTAAGCTCACTCTTCCATTTTATAGTTAAGAAAACTGATAGCCAGGAGATATCTCTTCCTCTGCCTTGTAGGGCGCCTAGTTTCCTTGATGGCATAATTCACTCAGAACCTATTATATGAGGTATTTCAGATCCTGAATTGTTAGTACTCTCTGCCAATCCTCAAGTTACTTGGTATTTACTTCGTATATATTTTTATATTTACTCTGCAAATGTTTTCTATACATTTATCTACCTAAATGGCACAATAGATAAAGTGTCATTTGGAGTGAAGACAACTCATCTTCCTGAGTTCAAATCTGGCCTTAGACTTACTAGCGGTGTGACCCTGGACAAGTCCCTTAACCCAGTTTGCTTTAGTTTCTCATCCATAAAGTGAGCTGGAGAAGGAAATAGCAATCCATTATAATACCTTTATGAAAAAAATGACAGATGGGATCACAAAGAGTCAGACACAACTGAACAATACCTATATGCATGTTCTTTTGTCTTAGAATTCATGTGGCACTTTTGGAACTTTGGTATAAGCTGTCCAAATTGACTTATATGCTGCTTTCCTTAAGCCTACTGAAAGACTTGTCCCTATATGAATTATTTGTTCATGGAGTGTAATATCTGAGTTGTCCACCAGGTCCTTCTTGATCTAGCATCCCAACAGCCTCTACACCTCCCTCCACCCACACATCCTTGGGTACATGTGTATTACAACCTTTAAAAAGGCTTCTGTGTAGCCACTCACCATCAAAGGGTATTTATCCTTCTAGCTCCTAAATTGCTGCTACCACAGTTGAGCCACACAACTTTGAGGGCCTGCCCTAGCCAGATTCAGAATTTGGACTAAGGAATGCTGTGGAATGTGCCTCAAAATATTAAAAACCAGGAAGTCTATAGATTTTAGACAGTTCTAGAGTATCCAATCCACATCTGGAAATGCTTCTTTCTGTCAACAATCCACGCCCATTTTTCTATATTCATAGAACTGAGGTCTTCAGCATACTATAGGCTTTGAACATATCGAAAGGAAAAGAAAAAAAAAAAACCAAAGCTCTCCTACATATAAGTCTCTGTCATAAACAGTCAGAATTAGCTTTTTTCTGCTTACCCTCCTGGGAGTCCCTAGGGATCATATACACCAATTGGTCTTAGAAAGGATTAAAGGGAGAGGTTGAGTGTTAGGTACCCTATTTAGGATTAAGGGATATAATCCAGGAGAAGCAAGGAGAGCATTATGGGAAAGTGGGATCCTCTTTTCCATCTTATGAGTCAGTAGGAACTTCAGTAGTTGCCAGTCCTGACTATTCTGGTCTCTTTTCTATTCCAGGACCTAAGTCATCTCTAGATTTTCATGGGTTCAGAAGAATGCTGGTTGTAATCTCTTTTCTTCTTTAAATGTTCTCAATCATTGGCCTATAGAATCTCAGACCATGGTACCTTGTGGCTGCTACAGTCCAGCAGTATACAACCCAAAATCAGCTGATGCTCTGATAAATAGTTAAATAGTATGTCTGACACTCAAGGGCAATGGAAAGAAATTGTGGGCCTCAGCACCTGGATTTTGTCTCTTATTCTATAATATGACTTCTTCCCACTGAGAACATGCACTATCCTTACCCACAGTCTCACAAATTCTGTGTCCTTCCATGGTAACCCCCAACTTCCCCACAGAAATACAACAGAATTGCATAAATACCCCAGATGTGGTAAAGTCTTTGAGGTCAGTGATTCTCTATTTGTTGTCTTATTTTCCTAGCCCCTGCAGCAATATTTGGCATATAGCACACATTCAAAAGTAATGTATGAGTACTAAAACACAGAAACAAGAAATAAACAAACCTGAATGTAGTTGAATACAAGAACTCCATCTGATGATGAAGACCATTACTCATTCATACATTCTTACCCTTTAGGATTCTTGTCCATTTTTCTTCGATAGATTCACAATAGGAAGTTAAACTCAAGAAACTTATTGGAGGCAGAGGGAGATTCCTCATTTTTGTGATATTGAGAAAACAATAATATAATATGCAAGCAATCCATCATTTATCCCTAGGTATTGACATGATTCCAGTGAATCTCTTTTATACATACATGTCCTAGATGATAAGGACTAAGGACAAAGAAGATATTCCTTTGCTGAGCTTTTGGGAACAGTCTGATTCCTTTTGAATTATCCACATCATTCACAACAGATTTGGGTGCTGTGGAAAAGGGAGGAGAAGAGAATAGGAGAGGAGAGCAAAGGAGAGGAGAGGAGAGGAGAGGAGAGAAGAGGAGAGGAGAGGAGAGGAGAGGAGAGAAGAGAAGAGAAGAGAAGAGAAGAGAAGAGAAGAGAAGAGAAGAGAAGAAAAGAAAAGAGAAGAGAAGAGGGGAGGAGAGGAGAGGAGAGGAAAG
Source organism: Pseudochirops cupreus (assembly GCA_028627135.1). NCBI lineage: Eukaryota > Metazoa > Chordata > Mammalia > Diprotodontia > Pseudocheiridae > Pseudochirops > Pseudochirops cupreus. The sequence continues at coordinate 263,081,869 of CM053581.1, read as the reverse complement.
GGGAGAAAAGGAGAAGGGAGAGGAGGGGAGGGGAGGAGAGATGCAAGTAAAAGAAGAAAAAGATAAAAAGATAAAAAAGAAAAGGGAAAAAGGAAAAGAAAGGAAAAGAAAAAAGAGGAAAAGAATGGGCTTTGCATCATATAAATCTTCCCTAGGATAAAGCCCCTTCCAACAGGTTATGGAGGGAAAGATGATACAAGGATCAGAGGTATATGCTTACAGGCAAAGGGAGAAGATCAAAATATAAAAGGTAAGACTCAAAATAATTGTCCTTAGCATTTGAAGATGATTGTGGAGAATGTCATGGCTTTTGATCTGGGAGCTTGAATTCCTTTCCTTCTTAGGGTAGGGACTGGATAAGTAATCCCAGATAAACACAAAGTAGAGACAACTTAAGTGGTGCCTGGAGCCCATACTGACTTTTGGGTCTATCTATAAATCTTAACTTTTGGTAACAGAGCCAGAGGGGAATGGATAAAATTTGCCCAGGAATCCAACAGTTTCTGGACATGTCAAGTAACTTAACTAGCAAGACCATACAGGTTTTTATAAATAGCTATACCTTTCAGTTTTAAAAACCATTTGTTATCACCATTGCTAATAATTTTTGCAGAAGTCATTTTACTAGCAAAAATAATGGCAGTATGATTGGGATAAAAAAAATATATATATATATTATATATATATAATATATAAATATATAAAAATAAATAAATAAAATAATAAATAATAAATAAATAATA
>CM053581.1:263064685-263080626 GCA_028627135.1 Pseudochirops cupreus | reverse complement strand
AATTCTGTTCAGCTGGGCTCTATCACGTGTGGTAGATGGATCTGGGGTCTATTTAAGACCTAGGGCTGGGAAGTATCTTCAGAAGCCTGCCTACCTTAGTATATGGCTTTAAGGCTTCCCCGTGGAGAGACCTTAATAAACTTTTCTGTTTAGACCTCAGAGCTGTGACTCTTCTGTTCCTGAAAGGTATGCTAGCGTCGTGAGTTATGTGTGAAACCGGTTGCCTCTGCTGGTAAGTTAGGGCACTCTAAGAGAGAACCCTGACAATTATCACCACAATATAATATTTATATAATTTATAAATAAGTAAATATACGTATAGAGGAAGGGCATGATCATAGTTCCTTTATTCATAGGTTAGCAAGATCAAAAAATTTTGGAGATTACAAACTGAGGAAATTGGCAGATTTCCTTCCTTAAAATCTTTAAGAAAATAGTAGATGGCCCCTGGCCAGAATTGGTGTAGGTAGATATACCTATTCAGATACAGATATTACTGGCCTTGAATGTCCCTTCCAACTATGTGATTTTTGTGACCAGGGATGGATCCAGGTCCTATAGGCCATAGAAATGCTGGTAGTCATAACACTTGAGAGGAAAGAAAAATCAAGAAACTGGGGATGTTTAGCCTAAAGAAGAGAAAGCTGACCCACTGTGTAGTGTTCCAGAGGGTAGAACATAAGCTCAGACAGTTGATATGGCTTCAAAAAACAGATTTAGGCATTGTAAGACAACTAGGCGCAGCACATAGGAGGGCAGTTAGCACGGGTTCACTCTTGATCTGGTCAGACAGGAAAGACACTAAGAAGGGGTTAATCTTACTTCATTCTAGTCTAGTTTTCTCAGAAGAGGATAACTGATAATGGGAGCAAAACTCCTACAGCATTCCCTGATTACCCTTCTTGCAGGGGCTGGTGAGAATTGTGTATGGGGGGGCAACTACCCTACATCTCAATGGTGTCAATTCAAAACAGGCACAACTCATGCATTCCCCTAAATCCCCTCAAGCCTCAATGGGGGCCAGTTGAGGCACACACAGCAATCATGCATTCAACCCTAAGATTCCCCATCCACTGACCAACAAACACCTGTTTTATAGGGGCAATGGACAAAGAAGGCATATTGCCAGCATGAACTTCACAAATTTACATCACCCCATCCCTGTATCTCACTGCACAGCCTAAGTGGAGGTTTATATTATTTATCTTTATATAATGCTGCACAAGAGTGGTGGAGATGTTTTGAACCATGACTGTGGGAACTCATATCTAATACCTTGGAACAAGAGATTGTTATGGCTACGGATCCAGGGAAACTGAACTCTAAGAAATAATAACAAAAATCCACTTTATACCAATAAAATCCACCTTACTTACAGGCACAAAGGGCACAAGTTTTAGAGTGCCAGATTCCCGCCCCATGAAAGACAAACTTTTCAATGAACAAGAGGAAAAAACAATATGCCCCTTGACAATAATAATAATAATAATACATAATTTAATGATGGTGATGATAGCAATAATAATAGAACAAACATATTTTTTGCTTTATGGTTACAAAACATTTTCACAACCGTGGTTTAATTTGATCCTTACAAAGCTATACTAAGCAGTTTAGGGCTCATTATTTTCATTTTACAGATAAAAAAATTGAGGCTTACGGTAGTAAGGTAGCACCACCATGTCACATAGCTAGTATCAATCTATTATCCCCATTTTACAGATAAGAAAATTGAGGCAGATAGAGATTAAGTGACTTGTCCAGTGTCATATAACTAATGAGTCCCCAAGGTAGATGTTAACTCTGATCTTTCTGACTCTAGGTCCATCTTGCTATTCACTGTTCCACCTAGTGAATAACAGAATCAAGTTGAACTTGAAGTCAAACTTAAACAAACAAACTAAAATTTTTAAAATTTTTATTTTAAAGGATATATTCATGTCCTAGAAGGCATAAGCCAGTCAGTACAGTCCATGAAATTTGTTGACAGGAAAGCCTGGTGTGAGCTTTAGCAGTCTGGGAAGGAATCATGGAACAGGTGAGGCTTGAAAGATGAGCAGGTCAAGGATTAGGACATGTGCAAAAGCAAAGCAATTTCCCTCTCTGTGCAATTGGCTCAGCCACTTCCAACCCCTCTCTGGGAACTTTTCAGACCTACTTTTATCTCAGGGTTAAGAAAATGCCAAACTCATCTTGCAGTTTCATGGGCCTCCCCATTACCACAGCCATTATCATCCCTTCGCTGGCTAGAGAGAGCTAGCATTTAAGTCACAACGTGGCTTGGGAGATAATAACAGTAAAACAGGTCTTAGCACCAACTAGCATAAATGTAAAAAAGCCTAATATTTGAAGTACATAGAAAGGTTTAGAGCAATGATCTGCAAACCTTTTGATCATTCATCCCTAGAAATAAAAAATACCCTATATATGTAAATATATTTATTTTTATAAATTATACATGTATACCAATAATTGAATATATTTTAAAACATACACAAGCAATAGGTATTTAAAAGGGATGAAAAAAAGATGACATAATATTTGATCCAGGAGCTAAGAAGGAGCCTTTGGAACTTTCTGAATAGGAAATTAACATGGTCAGACCTGAATTTTAGGAAAATCATCTGGATAGTTTTGGGAAATACAGTTTGGAAAGGGTAGAGAGGAGAGGCACGGAGACCAACCAGATGGCTATTGCAAGAGTCCAGGTGAGAGGTGATGAATGTAGGTGGTGGCTATGTTTGTAGAAGGACTTGGATAGAATAAAAACATTTGGCAATTGATTGTATGTGTGAAGTGAAGGAAAGTGAGGACTTGACTATGCCAACTCAGTTTCAAACTTGAGTGATTAGAAGTATTGTCATGCCCTTGAGAGTAGCTGGAAAGTTCAGAAAGGAAGATATAGAATGTGGAGGAAGATGGTATAATGATATTTGTGATGAAGATTGCAATCCATTGGTACCTGCCTATCATGTACAAGTCACCCAGGACGAAAACAAAAGGGGTTGGGTGTGGTGCAAGGAACTTTACTGCTCTGGAGTGGAGGGTCAACCTGGTTTAGAGCCAGGAAATGGGAATGAGATTCAGTTCTAACAACCCTGAGAAGATCATAAAGGGACAAAAAGGGAAAGGTTCAGAGTTTGTCCAGTAGTTTGGTGGGACAGAGATGGGAAGTATCATTGTGTTGGAGATAAGCCTTTCAATAATTTCAAGGGATGGAAGAGAAGCAACCCATCTTTCCATACTTTAATTAGTTTATTACTTATTTGCTTCTTGGGGTATATCCCATGCCTCCAGGGGGCCAGGGCTCCCTACTTTGAAGACTGTTTGTCTAGATGATAGAGTATTGGATTAATGTCAAGAGACCTGGGCTCTTTCCATCTCTAAACCTAATTTGTGATATGATTTTTGCCATCATTCCTGTCCTCTGAGAATCATTTCATTCAGTAAAAGGATGGAGTTGAACTAGATTCTTTAACTAAAAGTCTTTTAAGAAAACTAAAATTCTTTTAGTTCTAGCACACAGTGCTTGCTTGGTGCCAGGCATTGATCCAAGTGCTTTATAATTATTATTTCATTTGATCTCATAACTCCAGGAGGTAGATACTATTTTATCTCCATTTTACAGATGAGGAAACTTAAGTAAACAGATGGTAACTGAATTGTGTGGGGTTATACAGCTAACAAATATTTGAGGCTGGGTTTGGATTCAGGTATTCCTGATTCCAGGATCAGAGCTCCAACCACTATGCCTCCTATACTGTGATTCATTAAAAAAAATGAGGTTTTGAATATAGTCCAATGATACATCTTCAAATCTCTCCTTTCATCTGTATCCTCTATACCCCCAAAGTCTACTTCCCTTTCTGGGGAAATTTCCTTACTGCTACCATAGAACAAGGACCCCACTACTATAGGAATAAATATGAGATGCGTTTATAGTTCAGAAGATGAATAAGGAGGTGGACTTATATGAGTTCCTGTGTCTTCTCTTTTTAGCCCATTGCAGACATATAGAAGTGCTAAAACTCTCCCTTTCCAGCCCCTACCCCAACCAAAACAACAACAGTAGGCAGGGCCTAAACCCACAATTGAATTTTTCTACTAGCTCAGCTCCAGTGGAAATCACAGGACTAATAACCAACACATCTTACAGTGTATCATAGTTTAGTTCCTTCTCCTTTAGAAATCCTAGGGGGCTAGGTAGTATTAGGGTTACAATTCCATTTTATAGACAAGGAAATTGAGTTTCAGAGAGGTGAAAGGTCTAGCTTGTATTACAGTCAGTGAATATCTGAGTTGGGACTTGAACCTGAGTCTTTTAACTTCACGATCATTGATTTTTCCCAGTCTGCTTTTAAAGATTTCTGTGCCCCAAAGGCAGTTAATAGAATGAGTGTCTATCTTAGCTTCTGGGAAAATTAAAAAAAAAAAAGTAATAGGGGAAAGTATTCCTTCACCTTGCTGGTGACCAATTTTGCTGAGAAGCAGCAAAGTGTACTAGAAAAAACACAGGAGGGGTCATTAGGAACCATGGGTTTGTGTCCTTTCTCTGCCACTAAAATCTCATAGCTGACACTCTCCTTAAATACCCAGACTAAATGAAGCACTGGGAAGTGGGTTCATGATCAGGGTCTAGGGAAGAGAAAGCATCCCAGGAACCATGGAAAGCACACAAAGACCATTTGGCCTATATTTAGGAGACTTGAGCTTAAACAGAGTTGTGCCAATATGGGCAAATCACTCTATCTTTCTGGGTCTCAGTTTCCTCATCTGAAAAAGGTGAACGTAAAAATAACAATAATCATTACACTACCTACCTCACAGGGCTTTTGGGTGGCAAGTACTTTGTAAACTTTAAAGTGTCATATAAATGTGAGTAATTATCCTTTTCTAGAACCACACTCATCAAATGTTTCCCTGCATTGTTTTCTTCAAGGGAAAATTGTTAAATGACAAGTTAACAAAACTGGAAGAGGAGTCATTGTAACACAACTCTTGTTGATTCATTATTCTTGGCTGCTGCACCCTAAGAAGCATGGGACTTTTCAATCTGACTTGTAGCTGAAACCTATATTTCTTGTCTCCTTCTATCATAATGTGAGCTCCTTAAGAGCTAGAGCAGTCTTGGGTTGTTTTTTTTTTCCCCCTACTCTTATCTCCAGTGCTTAGTATAGTGTCTTATACAGTAAGATCTTAAGAAAAATTGCCATTCATTCTATGGACAGGTGAAAGATGACTCAAAGACTTCCACTGGTTTCTCAACTACACACTATATTTCAAACTAAATTATTTCAAGATTCCTTTCAGCACTAAATCCCATGATTCTATGAATTATCTGTGCCTTGAATCTCATGTACTGTTTTCTGGCTAAATAATCTATACTCTTAGATTGGGAGTATATTTTTTCAGTGTCTTCCTTCTTTTACTGAGGTCATGGATGGCAAGAGGTTAAATCAAGAAGTTGACTGGGTTAATTTTTTTTTATAATTTTGTTTTGTTTTGTTCTGATTTTGATTTTGCTTCTCTCCCCTGCACATCCCCATTGTGTTCATTTTGCACCATTTACACTACATCCAGTGTTTTCTGGCTGAGAACTGTCCTGTCAGTGAAGAACTCCTTAGCATTGAAGAGTTAAGGATTGGGAGACTACAGATTTTGACTTCTCCCAGGGGTAGTAAAACACTTGTACATACACACACACACACACACACACACACACACACACACACACATGCACGTTTTATGGATACTTTTTGTCTTTGCATGAAGTTATCTCCCACACCCCCAGATTGAAGAAAAATAATTAAATAAAAACATCTGATGAAGAAAATGTATGTGACCATGTATACAATATGTGTATTTAATTCAACAATCTTTTTTTATAAACACATCTTCTATATTCCAGACATTATGTTTAGCAGTGGAAATAAAATGATAAAACTGAGACATATTCATGACCTCAAGGAACTTATATTTTACTGAATGGAAACTAACATGTACATAGATCATTCATATGTGTGTATGTATCTGCATATTATGTATAATGTGAATGAGCATTCCTTTTACTATTATTATTATATATTGTATATATAACATGCATACACACATGCATATGTGCATCTGCATGTTAATATATGTTTATATTGTAATATATGTAATATCCTATGTAATATATGTAATATAAAATAATTTGGAGTGTTACATGATAACGACAAATGGGATTAAGAAAGTCCTTGTTGGCTATGAGTAGGTAGCATTTGAACTCAACCTTAAATACAATTTAAAATTCAAAGAAGTGTTTACGATGATGTTGTTGTAAGGAAAGTGCCTTTCAAATCTTAAATTTCTGTGCAGATTTGTTATTATTATATTATTATTATTATTCCAGATTATTTCCCTAATTAACTTTTGCAGGATGAGTGATAAAAAAATCTCATTACAATAGTATGTATGACCCCAAAAAGGACCGAGCTGCTGATTCAATTCAAGTCAACAAATGCCTCCTATATGCCAAGCCTTGTACTAGGAAATATAAAGTCACCAACAATACACATGGGGACAAGTAAATGGAAAATAATTTGAGGGAGGAAAGAGAACTGACAGCTGAGGGAAATAAAGGGCTCAGGTAGGTTTTGCTGTCTAATCTGACCCTTGAAAAGGAGAGGGATTCTAAAAGAAGAGGGGCATGCTTCCAGACCCAAGAGACACTGAGGCATCCCCCTTGTTGTGCCAATTTTGGATTATCAGGAGATGAGGAGGTTTTACTTTTAGATTTGATCTGATGACTTTTTCTTCAGTCCTTGAACTTGAAGAGTAAATTCTTCCATGTTAAAAAGCAGCAGCTTCAGAATCCTGAAGAATGACCAGCCAGTTGGAAGAGATTATGGCGGGCCAGATATTGAGACAGCAGCAAGTGGAGTAAGTCACTAATCAATCAGTCAATAAACAGTATTAAGTACATACTATATTCCAGTCACTGTGCTAGCAATGAAAATACAAAGACAAAAATGCAATACATTTTACTGGGAGGAAGCAAAAATGTACATATATACATGATTTGGGGCAGGTGGAGGAGGAGATGAAGCAGAAATAGCTGATCAGGAAAGGCCATTTGTAGACGTTGCATTTGAACTGTGCCTTAAAGGAAATTAGGGACTGTAACAGGTGGAGGTGAGGTGGGAGTAAATTCCAAGCATGGGGGACAACCAGTGAAAAGGCAGGGGGATTTCAGAGGGAATGAATAAGGAGAGTAAGTTCAGTTTATGTGGACTGTTTAGGGTATGAAGAAGCATGATATGTAAGAAGAGTGAAAAGGGAAGTTGGATGTAGGTTGTGAAGAGATTTGAATACCAAATGGAGAAATTTATTTGATCCCAGAGGTAATAGCCACTAGAGTTTTTTGAGGTGTGTGTGTGTGTGTGTGTGTGTGTGTGTGTGTTGTGCTGATGATGGTGTGACTGAATAAGACATGTGTTTTAGGAAAATCACTTTCTTGGATGTTTGTAGGAAGGATGCTAGTGGCAAGACTTTAGATAAGGAGACCATTTAGGATGATATTACAAGAATCTAGGTGAGGAGTGATGATGGTCTAGAGTAGTGTAATAGCTGTGTGAGTAGAGAGAAGGGGCCAGTTTTGTGAGATGACATGGAAGAATAATTAAGAAAACTTGGCAAAAGAGTAGGAATTAGCGTGAGGAAGAATGAAAAATTAAGGATGGTTCTGAGTTTGGGAAGGATTGTGATTCCCTCACAGAAAGAGAGAAGTTTAGAGATGGAATAAATTTGTTAAGGTTAAGGGAGAGAATCATTTTCCATTATGGACAAGTTGAGTTTGAAATGTCAATAGAATCTTCATTTGGTGATGAACAAAAGCATCTACTGATAGAGGACTGGAATTCAAGGCAAAGAGTAGGACTGGATGTATTGAATTGGGAACCTTCTATATCAATATAATAAATAAACTCATGGAAAAAGATGAGAAGAGAAAGAGCAATTAGACAAAAAGACCCAGTACCAAATCTTAGGGGAAACCTATTCTTAGTTGCAATGAGTAGAGTGATGATCCATAAAGAAGAAAAAAGAAGGAATATTTAGACAGGAGATACAGTAAATAACAGTGACCTAGAAGACACGAGTGGAAAGAGGGGAGCTTGACAGTGTCAAAACCTGCAGAGAAGTGAAATGGGATTAATACTGAGCAAGGGCCACTGGAAGAATCTTTTTCTTAGAAATTAGTGGACCTGGTCCCAAATCTCAGCTCTACTGGTTTCTTCATGTGTGCCATAGGGCAAGTCACTTAAGTCATCACCTCTTCCATTTTCCTTCTCTTCTTTCCTCCCCCCCTCCCACTCTTCTTTCCTTCCTTCCTTCTTTTTTCCCTTCCTATCTTCCCATTTAGACCTCAGTTCTCTCATTCCTAAAGTTGGAGAATTGAACTATAAGAGAATTAAAAATCAATTCCAGCTTTAAGTTTATGAACTTATGATCCTATGGTTTAGTTGTTGAGGGATTTTTAGAAATGTTGGAAAAAATAGAATCAGTTGAGTGGTAGGGTTGGAAGACAAATTATAAGAGATTGAGAAATGATTGGATTCATGAAAATGCAGGCCATAAATATTGTCCTCATGAGGCAAGACTGAACAGAATTCCTGTATTGGTATTAAGGAAATGCTAAAAGAAACAGAAAAAGGTTTTCAGGCTATATTGTGGAGGAGCTTAACAAAGGAAGGGAGAATCCATTGAATTTATTGTTGAGCAAAGAAGTGCAGTGGTCATGGAGAGGTTAGCAGTAGAAGGTATGAAGGAGCTTATTTGTAATATAACACTAGCATCCTTCCTACAAACAATCACACTTGATTTATAGGGATGAATAACTAATGGAATCATGGATATGGGGACATATTTTCAGGAGGCCTTTACTTTCTAGACAATGCCTTCTAAAAGCATGATGTCTTGTTTGACATTTAAAGTGTGGAAAAGCTACCTGAGGGATAAAAGAAACAACAATAACAACAACAACAAAAACACGACCAACAACCCCAAAACAAAAAACAAACCAAAACACCTTACCGCTGAATCCCGCGCTAATCCCAGGCTCCATTCACATTTGAAAATGAGTTCTGCTAGGGACTGTTGGCTTTCTCTTTGCTCTCTCTTTGTGTTCTTGGCCAGGGTTTTAACTTCAAAGAACTGGAACACATTGTGACCGACTCCTTGCAGTGTCTATTTACTGGCCACCATATGGTCTAAATGTGAGATTTAACTAAAGGGTGAAGCAGTAATCACAAAGAAAGGACAGGGGATAGGAAAGAGAAGAACTTGCTCATGTTGAGAGATAAAATTTCCAAGTCTTATGTTCAAAAGACAGTATGGAAGAGCAAGGGCATTTGAATAATCCAATCTTATATGACTGATCACACTAGCTCTTTTTTTTCCCTAAAATATACGGGGCATAGGATCATAAGACCTTGGTTCAGTTCCTTAAGCATTACAGTATGAGATATTGAGGAAAACACTTAGATTTTCTAATCTTTGATTCCTTGTCTATAAAATGAAGCAAAAGAGTGAAAAGAGCAACTGGCATTGGAGTCAGAGGACCTTGACTTGAATCCTGCATCTTTTGTTTACTATTTTGGGACTTTGAATAAGTCACTTCTCAATGGAATTCACTTTCATCATCTGTAAAATGAAAGGACTTGTGCTAGACTGAGGTTCTCAACCTTTTCTGTGAGAGCAGCCCTTTTTTTCATTCCTGTGAAGCTGATATCTGTATCCATATGTAAAATATTATCTATATCCATCTATCTATCTATCTAGTTGTCTGTCTGTGTCTGTCTGTCTATCAAGCCTCACAGGCCTCAATTTGAATTTCTGCATTAGATAATTAGATATTAACAGACACTCTTACAGCAGTTTGTAAATCACTTTACATGCATTTTTTTTGTCATGATCTCTATGGTCCCATCCACCTTCCATTTTTCACTCCTGTGATCTTAAAACACTTGTACTCTTTTCCTCATAAGATTTAATGAAAGAAGAAAGGAAAGTAGGAAGGAAGGAAAGAACTTACTATGTGCCAGCAACTGTGCTAAGTGATGAAGTTATAAATAAAAGAAAAAAATAGTACTTACCCTTAAGGAGCTTATGTTCTAATAGGGAACACATAAAAGAGAGTTGAAGGGGGTCAATGGGACAGAGACAGGTAAATGTGCTGGCTGTAAGGTGGCAGATAAAGCCCAGAAAATCAGCAACACGGCTGAGAGGGAAATAAGGGTTGATTAGTTTGGGCCCTTCCATAAAAAGGAGGCCCCAGGAAGAATTCACCAATGGGAAAAGGGGATGGGTCTGCAGGACAATATTCCAGAGAGAAGGCCCTGTTACTGGGAAAAGTTCCAACATGAAACAGCATGCTTTTAACTGCACTGTATTGAGGGTTGTAATGAATCCAAATACATTTCGACTTCAAGGGCAGATGAGGTTGCTTAGAAAAGTAGACCTTGTGGGTTCCTGGCCTGGCTGATGGATTCATTATGGTGCCCCAAACTCTGCCATTAGGACTTGATTGCTTTCCTCATCAGAGTGTCTAAAGGAAAATTGGATATATTACCCTATCACTTGTCCAGCCTTATCAGGACAAGTTGATTTTCACACCTTTCTACCAGCAGCAGCTGAATATCAGTAAGAGAAGGATTTGGAGTTGCTTCCAAAGGTGGAGATGATTCCATAGCAGGGTAGGTCTCCCCACTTTCCAGAAAGTGAAGAGAATGGGTTCTATCACAGCTTACGGAAGAAGGAAAAAGTACGGTGGAGGAGGTGCATAAGACAAGCTTATCTAAGCCATTGGGACAATCAGTAAGAGGCTAAAGCAATTTTGAGATTAGTGTGTCTTTTATTAATAGAAAAAGTTGATCTCTCCCTGATGAAAAACTCATGCTGGCCTATTGTTGTAATCTCACCTCCACTCACACAGTTTCCCAAAGCTTCCTTTCTGACCCACTTTTTTATTTTCCTATTCCTTTTCGCTTGTTTTCTTCAAGTGCAGTTTTAGCTACAAACCCTGGTAAGCACCTTGTTCAAATTGCTTTAATCTCCAAGTGCTTCTTATATTGATTTTAAATAGTTAAGCTGTCAATCAACCCTTCTCCTTGTGGTGCTGCTGAGAGCAGAGAGATTAAAACAACAAATAACTAGGCATGGGGAGGAAGTAGGTTTGAATTTTGAAAAGCATGCTAGCTCCCAGCAGCTTACATCCTGTGAGATGCTCCCTAACTCCACCTTCCCAACCCTCAAGGATCCAGTTGATTCTATAGCCTTAGACCTACATGGAAAGTGTAGAAAAGATCCATATGATAGTTTAGTCAATGTCCAGATTCCAGGAGGTCAGAAGGTTAGCAGGAGCCAGGGTTTGTCTATTCTGGGCATTGATTACAAATTGGCTGCAATGTAATCTGTTTTACATACTGTTTGAGTGACCCTAGGCTCACAAATCCTGAAAAGAAGCAGATGCAAATCATAAACCTGCAGGGGAATTGATGTAAGGTCAGGTATACAGGTATAGTACCTGGGCATAGCCACCATTCAAATGATGGGTCTCCTAGTGAAAACTATTCCATATGAAAGTTCTCTGGGGGTATGATTTAGCTAAAACTGTATTCCTTGAGCCCCTACTTATTGTTTATCTTTGTCAATCAGAAAACACAATTAGTTTAAAGCAAAGGCATTTAACGGAATAGCATGATTAAAAAATAGCAGTAACACATTTCTCGAAAAACTTGGGCCATTTTCTCTAACAAAAACACATAGCAATAGTGGAAAAAAGTGGATACATGCAGCTAGGGTTATTTCATATCCTGCGTGCTGGAGGCCCTGTCCCTTCTAAAGTGTCAGATCCTACTTTAAACTACTACAAGGTAGGGCCTGGGACATAAAACTCATCTGGATCGGCTCCCAAACTCCCCAGGATATACATTCTCCTCCTCAGAAGTGCCATCTGCTACAAAATACCAGCCTCAAGGAATGACCTTGAAATTTCTAATCACCTTGCTTCTTAATCAGACCTCTCCTCATCTACTGATACTGTCCTAAACTCATTTTTCAATACTTTAGCATCCCACCATTTCCTTTTACACTACACCTTCCAGTTATATGTCTTTTAAGAATAAGCCCCACTTCCCAATACCAGCTACCCATCTCTTTCTCCCACCTACCCCAACCTTATCATCCCATCTCCAATTCCCACTCTACATATGCCCTTCCATTCTGTGCCCTCTGGAATGCCTTCTTCATAAATAACAAACTTCCTTTTATCTTAAACTTCTTCCATTCTAATTTCTTCTGCTTTCTGGCCCTCACTGAGACCTGATTCTGTCCTGATGGTATTGTTTCCCCAGTCACCCTTTCTAGTACTGGTTGTACTTTCATTCATACCACCCTTCCCCCAAGTTACTGGTCTGGGTGGGAGATTTGGAATATTTCTTCCTCCCCATTGACAAATCTAGACTCTTCCTCTACCAAACTTCTCTCCCTCCTTCCCTTCTCTCTTTTGGTCCACATTGGGAACCATACTTTTACGTGTGATTGCTCTGCCCAAAGGAATATAAATTTTAATTTCTGAAGCCTTGTAAGATATCTTGGTGCTTGGGGGCAAGATTTATTTTTTTTTCCTTCTCTTCCCTACTTATTTATTCATTTAAAAAACTGGGACAGTTAAGTCTTTTGTCCCACGTAGTTTTATTTATGATTTCTTGAAACTGAACTCTGGAAACCAGACTCTGATAAAGCCCATCGGGATTCAAATGGAGCTACTTGACCATACCTTTTATCCAAATTACTCTGGCTCTTAGTGACTGGCCAATAATAGGTCCCAGCCCAAGCCTCACTTGGTCATTGTTTTGATTTTGATGGCTCAGAGTGAGTGTAAATAGCAATTGTCTCTGTTCTTCCCAGAAACCCTAAGAGTCTTTAGCTCCCTGTTTGACTTTTTTTGGAATAGTCCAACTAAACCATCTTTTGCCTCATTTCTTACCTAGCCTTAAATCACTGGATGGATGTTGCCTCAGATAAACAGACCTAGGAACGACCTTCTTAAAAAGGCTGAGGTTTTCCATTGCTTCTGGGGTCATTTCCAGCCATCCTGACCTATGTCTTGCCACTGGACTCACATAACCATGGAAAAGAGAGTAAAGCTGATGACTTTGCACAGCCCTGCCTCATTTAAATCCACTTCACTTGCAAGTCAACACATCACTCTTCTGATGTCATTGGTCTTCTTCAAGAATGAAAGACAAACAATGAAAGCCACTTAAAATAATCCATCTCTTATCCTTTGAGGTTTATACTTTACCAATATCATTCAATACACAACTTAGGAGTAATTATCTATTGACCTGGAGGACATGCTCTCCATGTGATCAGTTTCTTGTCCATGAACTACCTTTCCTCTCATTCTCCTCCACTCATACTTAGGGATTTTAACATAAACATTGATGGTTTTTGAAAAGGATGTTAAGGGGGATGGAGACTCATTGGCAGAGTGAAAGCAGGAACTTGCTTGAGCTGGTCCCCAATAACCTCCAATACCTATAAAAAGACTCTAAACAAATTTTAGAGCCGTAGAACCCACAAAATGACAAAATGAAATAAATCTCCTGCTGCAGGCAACCTGGAAGGCCAACAAGAAGGGTCTATCACACCAGACTGGGAGCAGAGCACAGTTTCATGTGAGTGCTGGCACTGAGGCAGGATTCTCTTGCTTTGACCTGCTTAGATCTGGGTCACAGTGTGGGTGGCAGTCCTGGGGTACGAAAGAATGCTGGTGTGGTGGAGTTTGTGGTGCAGTAGAAAGGGAATCTTCACACTTTCAAGAAAGAAAAATGCTTGTGGTCACTCACACACCAGAGCATAGGCCGGGAAAGGAATGAACAAATTTCCTTTGATCATACCATCCTTGGAAGAACTAAAAATTTGTGGACCCCTAGAAGTATCTCTGAAAACAGCTGCACAAAACCCCTGAAGTTGGGACAGTACACCACACTTCCCCCACTGCAAGCAGACTCCAACCTTGACAAAAAGTTAGAAAATCAAGTATTTGACTGGGAAAATGAGAAGACATCATATAAAAAAAAACCCCAAACCCAGACTATAGAATCTTGCTTTGGTGACAAACAAGATCAAAACACACAACCAGAATAAATCAAAGTCAAAGCACAAACATCTAAAGCCTTCAAGAAAAATATGAATTGGTTGCATGCCATGGAAGAGCTCAAAAAGGATTTTGAAAATTAAGTAAGAGAAGTAAAGGAAAAATTGGGAAGAGAAATGAGAATGATGCAAGAAAATCATGAAAAATGAGTCAACAGCTTGCTATAAGGAGACTCAAAAAATACTGAAGAAAATAATACCTTAAAAAAAGACTAATGGATATTTTGATTACATTAAATTGAAAAGTTTCTGTACAAACAAAGCCAATGTAACCAAGATTAAGAGGAAAGTGGGAAACTGGGAAAGAATTTTTACAACCAGTGTCTCTGATAAAGGCCTCATTTATAAAATATACAGGGAATTGAGTCAAATCTATAAGAATGCAAGTCATTCCCCAATTGATGAATGGTCAAAGGATATGAACAGGCAATTTTCAGAGGTAGAAATTAAAGATAATTATAAGCATATGAAGAATGCTCTAAATCACTATTGATTCAGGAAATGTAAATCAAAACAACTTTGAGGTACTACATCTTACCAGTCAGATTGGCTTAGATGATAAAACAGGAAAATGACAAATGCTGGAGAGGATGTGGAAAAATTTGGAACACTAATACATTGTTGGTGGAGTTGTAAACTGATTCAACCATTCTGGAGAGCAATCTGGAACTATGCCCAAAGGGCTATAAATAATTGCATATCCTTTGACTCAGTAATACTACTTATGAGGTTGTATCCTAAAGAGATCATAGAAGTGGGAGGAAGACCCATATGTACAAAAATATTTATTGCAGGTCTCTTTGTGTTGGCAAAAAACTGAAAATTAAGGGAATGCCCATCAATTGGGGAATAGCTGAACAAGTTGTGGAATATGAATGTAATGGAATACTATTATGCTATAAGAAATGGGAAGGAGATGGACTTCATATTTCCCTGGAGAGGCTTATACAAACTGATGCTAAGTGAGAAGAGCAGAACAAAGAGAAATTTGTACACAATCACAGAAACATCATATGTGTGACAGCCAACTTTGATAAACTGGACTGTTCTCAGCAATGCACAATTATAAGACATTTCTAAAAGTCTTAGGATGGAAGGAGATGTCAACATTCAGAGAAAGAGGGGCGGAGCCAAGATGGTGGCGTAGCAGCAGCAGCATATTGCAGCTCTCACATAGCCACCCCAAAATACCCATAAAATATGACTGTAAACTAATTCTACAACTCCAAAATGCACACAAATATACTTTCCACTAAAGTCAGCTCGGCTACGAGGAACCATATCAGCACTGCTAACCGAAACCAGCCTGGTGTGAAACCTCGGCTGTGTCTCAGGGGCAGCTGGACAAGAGGAGCCGAGCCCTGGCTGGAGCTTTGGGTGAGAGGATTGGCGGCAGCTGCAGCAGGATCCAGAACTAGGTCAGTGGGACTTGCGAGGTCGTGAGAGAAAAGCGGTCCAGCCTAAACGACTCCAGGGCTGATAAGCAAAAGGTGGAGGTTCTGCACCCGCCTCCACCTCTGCTTCAGAGCTCTCAGCCTGCATACTGCAGGGGGACCAAGCAATCATTCAGAGGCAAGTGCTCTCGTGTTGAGAGGCCTGGATCCGGATCGCGGTCTTGGGCTTTGGTCCTGTGGTTCGTTTTTATTCAGTCAGCTGGAAGTGGCAGAGGGACCCAGCACCTCTCTAAGAACTCCAGCAGCTGGGAGGACCCCAGCGATTTGGGACAGAGCTTTCCCCTC
>CM053581.1:263038001-263064185 GCA_028627135.1 Pseudochirops cupreus | reverse complement strand
TGCATAATTTCACATGTTCTGCCTGTATTTGATTGCTTGTCCTTCCAGTGGGGGTGGGTGGCGAGGGAGGAGGAGAAAGAATCTGGAATCTGGAGTTCCATAATCAAATGTTATGAATGTGTATCTATCTATCTATATCTATCTATCTATCTATCTATCTATATATATGCAATTATTATTGTTGTTATTATTGACTACATCCAACTGGAACTTGAGATATACAGGCACTGTGGTTGGGAGATCCATCCTACCCTACCAAAAAGTGACATCGGAGAGAATAGACTGGGGGAGGGGGGACACACTGGGATGGCTGTTTTGGGGTGGTGGGTGGGGGAAAGAGGGGGAGAAAATATGTAACTCAAAATCTTGTGGAAATGAATGATGCAAACTAAAATAAAATTTAAAAAAATTGTGATATTACATGAAGCTGATTGGGTAATTTGTCCAGAATTCAGCAAGATAAGGGGAGTGCTGACAAATCAGAGGCATATGGGTAGGAGTTTGAAGTTCCATTTGAAAGGAAATAAGCATCCTGCCTATCAGTCAACAGTTGCTGGACATTAGGTGTGGAATGAAATATGTTTCCAGACATAGACAACAAATGAATTTTCTGGGTTTAATTGTAATTATTGGTCAGGAGATTCTATTCAGAATGACAATAAAAGTCTTTGGGAAGTGAGATAGTTAAAAAAGAAATAATAATTAATAAATATTTACAAAAACTGCAAAAACGAAGGTAAATAAATCTATTCATCCACTGCATTATGTTAAGTGCTGTTCAGAGCAAGTTAGACATGATTATATCCTCAGTAAGCATACAGGCTAAGAAAAACCTTGGCATGTATAGGTAAAAGGATGAGCCAAAATATAGAATGAACTCCATTCCAAATTTTTCAGCAGATTTTGTCAAAGATACATTCCAAATGCTTGTATACAACTTAGAAAAAATAATATCATAAACAAGTTATAGGAGCAGAGAAGAAAATTACTATACATATCTATGTATTGGGTAAGAGTTCATGACCAAATCAGCATGGAGAGGATACTAAAAGAAGAAAAGAATAATTTTGATTATAAAATTAAAAAATTATTATTTTCTTTTTGCACAAACAAAACAATTGCAGTTAAAGGTAGAAGGGAAATAGGTAATTGGAAGGAAATCTTAATAGCAGATTTTTCTGTTAGTTTTCATATCCAAGATACATCTAGAACTGATGCAAATTTTCAAGACGAAAGAGAAACGTTAACCAACAGATAAAGTCAAAAGTATATGAACAGGAAATTTTTCAAAAGAAGAAAACCAATCTATCACCAATCGTACGAAAAAGGCTCCAAATCACTTATAATTAGAGAAACACAAATTAAAGCATCTCTGAAGTTTAACCTCTTACTCATCATATTGCCAAAAATGACTAAAGGGGAAAAAATGTAAACGTAGAGGCAGTGGGAAAACAGGAATACAAATTTGCTTTTGGTAGAGTTGTGAATTGGTCACCATTTTGGAAAACAATTTTAGAATATTGCCAAAAAATGTACTAAATACATTTTACTCTCTGATGCAGTGATACCATTATTAAGTCTATATGCCAACGAGAACAAAGAAAGTGGAAAAGGACTCATATATGCGAGCATATCCATGATGCTTTGCTTCTTAGAAACCAAAACAAAACTGGAAATAAAGATAATGCCCATCAATTAGGGCATGGCTAGCCAAATTAGGGTATATGAATATATGGAATATTGTTTTGCCAAAATAAATGTTAAAATGAGCAGTTTCTTTTTTCTTTTAATTAATTTATTTTTAATTTTCAACATTCACTACCACAAGATTTTGAGTTGAAAATTTTCTCCCCACTCTCCCCTACTATAGCTTAAGATGGCATGCATTCTGATTACCTCTTCCCCAATTCTGCCCTCCCTTCTATCACTTCCCCCATTTTCCTATCCCATTGCTTGTATATCTTATTTTCTAGTATGTTTAAAAAAAATTAACATTTGTTTTTAAAACTTTGAGTTCCAAATTCTCTCCCTTCCCCCCTCCCCACCCACCCTCATTGAGAAGGCAAAGAATTCCATATAGGTTATACACATTTAGTCATACAAAACACTTCCATAATAGTCATGTTGTGACTATGCCCTCCTGTCTACATATACATATATAAACACACACACACACACACACACTATGTATATATGTGTGTGTGTCTATATATGTGTGCATGCACACACACACATACATACATATAAATTCCCTCCAACTACACTAATACTGAGAAAGGTCTCATGAGTTACAAATATCATCTTTCAATGTAGGAATGTGAACAGTTCAGTGTTAATAAGTCCCTTATGACTTCTCTTTCCTGTTTACCTTTTCATGTTTCTCTTGAGTCTTGTATTTGAAAGTCAAATTTTCTTTTCAGTTCTGGTCTTTTCATCAGGAATGCTTGACATCCCTCTGTTTTATTGAATATTCATTTTTCCCCTAAGGATTATACTCAGTTCTTCTGGGTAGGTGATTTTTGGCTTTCAACCTAGCTCCTTTGTCCTCTGGAATATCATATTCCAAGCCCTAGAAACCCTAAAGGTAGAAGCTGCTAAATCTTGTGTTATCCTGATTATGGTTCCTCAATATGTGAATTGTTTCTTTCTGGCTGCTTGTAATGTTTTCTCTTTTACCTGAGAACTCTGGAATTTGGCTATAATATTCTTAGGAGCTTTCCTTTTGACATTTCTTTTAGGAGGTGATTGGTGGACTCCTTCAATTACTATTTTATCCTCTGGCTCCATAGCATCAGGAAAATTTCCCTTGATAATTTCTTGAAAAATGAAGTCTAAGCTCTTTTTTATCATGGCTTTCAGGTAATCCAATATTTAAAAAAAATTGTCTCTTCTGGATCTATTTTTCCAGGTCATTTGTTTTTCCAGTGAGATATTTCACATTGTCTTCTATTTTTTCATTCTTTTGGTTTTGTCTTATAATTTCCTGATTTTTCATAGAGTCATTAGCTTCCATTTGCTCCGTTCTAATTTTTAAGGATTTTCTTCAGTGAGCTTTTGGACCTTCTTTTCCATTTGGCCAATTCTGCTTTTTAAGACACTCTTCTCCTCATTGGCTTTTTGGATCTCTTTTGCCATTTCAGTTAGTCTGTTTTTTAAGGTCTTATTTTCTTCAGTTTTTTAGGGTCTCCTTTAGCAAGCTGTTGACTAGTTTCTCATGATTTTCTTGCATCACTCTCATTTTTCTTCCCAATTTTTCCTCTACCTCTCTTATTTGATTTTCAAAATCCTTTTTGAACTCTTCCATGGCCTGTGACCAGTTCATGTTTTTCTTGGAGGCTTTAGAATGTAGGAGATTGGACTTTGTTGACTCTTGGTTGTGTGTTTTGATCTTCCTTGTCACCAAAGTAAGTTCCTACAGTATCATTTTTTTGGCTATTTCCTCATTTTCCCAGTCAATTATTTGACTTTTAAACTCTTTGTTAAGGTAGGATTCTGCTTCCAGTGTGGAGGGTGTACTGTCCCAAGCTTCAGGCATTTTGTTCAGCCATTTTCAGAGACAGTTGTAGGTACCTGTAAATTTTCAGTTCTTCTAAGGTAGTACTATCAAAGTATGTTTACTCCTCTCCTGGCCTGTGCTCTGGTCCATGAGGGACCTCAAACACTCTTATCTGCCTTGGCATTGTGAGGATTCCCTTTCCACCATTACCTCCAGTTCTGCCATGGCCAGTGGTCCTCTTTGCCCCAGGATCACCACTTAGAACTGCAACCCAGATCCAACCACAAGCAAAACAAGAGAATCCTGCCTCAGCGTCAGCAAATTTGCATGTTAATCATGCAGATGTACTTGTTTATTTTTGCATAAAGAATTAAATCTTGGAGGAATATTTAGTGCTACAGGACATAGAGCATTGTTAACATTTTTCAGAATTGACTGATAGTTTGATTTTATAATTGTCAATGCTGTGCTCAGAACCAAGGCTGCAGTGAAGCAACCGAATACAAGTCATGCAAGCGCTGCCAGAAACACCTTGGATACATTATGTGTTTGATTTTGAATTAATATTTGGTTGTTGTGCATTCAGAAGCCTTTTACTGTTGCCAAATGTTTTGCGAGTCCCCCACATTCAATTGTATGACCCCATGTGGGGTTTTGACCCACAGTTTAAGAAGCACTGGTTTAGGGGAGGCTGTAGAAGGAAGAAATAATAAGTGTTGATAAAATAAATAGATAGATGAAGAGGAAATACACACACACACACACACACACATTTGTAGGATAAAATGTAGCGAGAACTTAGAAGAAATACCCAAATACCTAAGACAAGTATAAATATTCTATAATGTAGTGAGAAAAGTGGCAGCCAAGTCCCATTGTTAGAGGTAGATTTCAGGAACTGTTGGAATTATAGAAAAATAATCACTTGATTGAATTGATTGGCTGGAAAAATAAAGTATTATATATTCTACTCTATTATACAAAGTGCAAAATTAAAAAAAAAAGTCCTGTTCTTAGGGTGGTAATTAGATGCACTTTTTTGTAGGTTCTTTCTCCTAAACTGATATACACGTATGATATACATGTACACATACATGCATACATTCATGTATATGTATGAAACTAAGGAATAGCCATTAGCTATACTGAATTTTAAGTCAATTTAATTTAATTTTTGCTGAGAACCAGTTTGCAATCTCTCCATTATTGGAAGGTTCTCACATCTCTCTGCACTCATTACATGTATATATTGTAATCACAGTAATTACGACATACATGCATAAACATGGTAATCCAAAGGCATCTAAAAGTCATTTATATTTTTAAAAAATGAACTAGCAATATAACCTTGGACACCCCTCTGTTCCTCTTAGTCTGATTTTCTGATTTTGACTGGCCATGGATGGGTATGAGAAGGGACAATATAGAGAAATAATTAATTATATTCATTTATATTATATCTGATACAGCCTCAAAATTCAGGGATATATCCTAATACAATTTTAATTTTATCGAGTAAACTATGGATCAATAATCTGTAGATTTCTGTTTATGATCTAATCTGTTTATAATTGTAGTCTATAATAAAAGTTAAAGGCTTCGCTGAATTGTAATACTCCCAATTTATAATTGATTACATTGATTTTATCATAGTCCTCCCACCAATTATTTATATGACCTTGGTCATGTCATTTCTTTTCTTCAGGTCTTACTCTCCTTGTCTATAAAATGAGTGGTTTGAATTAGATGATCTCTATGGTCATTTTAATCTCATAAGTCATTGAATCTAGAGACTTAGAACTTTAGAGACAAGCTAGTCTGACCCTTCTATTTTATAGTTAAGGAAACTGAGTCACACAAAGGGTGTCTGATCAATATTAAGAACTAGAGCTAAGACTTAAAATCAAAGCCCGGAACATAGTAAGCACTTAATAAATGTTTATGTGACTTTAAATTAAGTGTTCTTTATACATTGCACTTCAAATGTTCTGTTTCAAAGTACCATCTGGCTCTAACATTTTATGTTCTAACATTCAATGTTTTAAAGTCTCATTGAGATCTGATCATCTTAGAGTTTTTGTGAACGAGAAAAATGTGACTTTCTTCTGGTTAGGCAAGATTTTGGTGACTGGATTGAGAATCTCTCTTTCCTCAAATTAGATCAGAGGTACTTGTCTTTTTCACACAGGAGAATGCAAGTAAGCCAGTTAAGGGCAGTGCTGTGTGTGTGTGTGTGTGTGTATGTGTGGCCTCAGGAGCTTGTACTGTGCCTTGACTATAGTAGACAATAAATGTTTGTTGAATTTAATTGAAAGCCTTGACCAGTTGCCCACCTCCTCATTCAACCCCACCCCAACTCCTGATAAACTGTGACATTCCAAAGGCTATTAAAACAGCTCCAGCAGTGAAAAGTGGTGAGGGAGAGATGTGAGGTGGAAGAGGAAAAGCAAGGGGTAGGAGGAAAATCAGACTATTTGTAGGATGAGATGCCTTTTTAATTTCCAAGGACTGGCTGGTATTACTTATAGTGACAGACAGTCTGTTTTGTTTCTTCATTAGGACTCTTGTAAATGCATTGCAAGATGTCTCTATCTAACTGCACCTGCTGTGTTAGTGAGGGTAAAGAGGTGTATATAATGTCATGTCTATCTTGAGAACATAGGACAGAGCTCCAGTTAGGGTGGTCAGGCAACAGATTGGACAGTGAGTAGAAATTACCTGCGGAATTTTTATGCTCAATGCCTGTAACGAGCCTGAGATGTTTGAATCAACACTACATCATAGTAATTGCTGGCAAGAGTGTCATTTATCTCAAAAAAAGGACATTTTTGCCAAAATGCAAGTCTGTGAACAAGCTGAGCTGTGGATGCATGTGGCAGGCACTTTGACAGGTAACTTTCTTATAAAGCAGTGCTCTGGGTGTGGTGCATTCTTTTCCAGCAAGCAAGGCCCTTGATATGTAGAAGACCCTGATGCAAGTAGGAACATAATGATTGTGAAAAGAGGTGACCTCTGGCATGTACTTCATATGACTAACAGAGTACTGGGGAAAGGACAAATTGATGTTTCTAACAGATTTTTCTTTTCCTTCCTTCCTCCCTCCCTTTCTCTCTCTCTCTCTCCAATTATTTCTTCCTTCCCTTCTGCCTCTCTTTCTTTCTTTCCCTAACAATTAACTTTCCAAGTTGGGTTAAATTTATACTAGCTGGGTGACCTTTGATAAATTTGAATCATAGAATTTATAGTTCAAAAATTATGGTACAAGGGTATGAGAATTGTAAAATGAAAAATTCAGAAATTTCCAACATTCAATAAGTATTTATTAAGGTACTGTGCTAGGTGCTGGGGATACAAAGACAAAATTATTTCTGCCCTCGAGAAATTTACTTTCTGTAAGGGAATCAGAATGAACACCCACACACCCACTCCCACCCACTAGATGAATATAAAACAAATACAAGGTAGTTATAGAGGAAAGAATCCACCATTTGAGGGGATCAAGAAAAGCTTCCTATATAGAATGTACTGCATGAGCTTTCTTTGTTGTGGAAGGGAATCTCTGAGGTGGAAGTGAGAAGGAAATGGATGCCATATGGAAAGGGTGTCATGCTTTTGACCCTATATATAAGCAAGGAGACACTTTAACAACCTGATAGTAGTATAAAGAATATTGATTTGTACTATTTGTTTAACACTATTATTTCGTTAAATGGAAAGGCTCTGGAGGGATGTGAGGAGTCCCTGGGAACTGAGTGTAATACACACACACACACACACACACACACACACATATCATACACACACATTCAAACAGAGTCAGAAGACTAGGGCTAAAGTCTTTGCTTTACCATTAAATAGCTTTTTAAACTATTAGCAAATCACTTCTCACAGAGTTTCCTTGTAAAGTCAAAGGGTTACACTAGATGAATTCTTTGATTCTTTCCAGCTCTAACATTTAGTGTTCAAGAGCAGATCTGCTCTAGAAGTAAACTTCTTCAGATTGCAGATGGGGTAGACCAGAGACAAAGTGATGATAGGTGGTAGCCATTGGTTATGTGACAAATAGGTGAGAGGGCCCAGCGGCAACCCTAGATTTTTTGCAGCTGCCAGAAATCCTTTGGTGATCTGCAAGTGAGTGGCCTGTGGGTCATATGTTTTGCAGGCCTGTTCTAGAATCTAAGATTCTATATTCTCTTGTCTCTTCCCTTTCTGAAATTTGGGGTTCCAAGTTACTTTCATTTCTTTTTTTTTAAAGCCAGAAAAGTTCTCGTTTTATTTATCCAATTATTCTACCTTCCTAGTGAATGTAGAGAATGTTTGCTCAGACAAATATCACTTTTTTTATGCTGTTCCTAATTTGAATTTCCCCCCTTGCTCTCCACTGCATAGATGCAACCTCCTGAGCTCATTAAGCATGCATACAAGCTTCTGACCTTTTACCTGACCAGAAACCTGGTTCTGTTCTCTGATTATAACTAGTCACCTCTGATTTACATTCTGGTATCACTCAAAGCTTGGAGGAACTTTAATCCTGTGAAAACAGAATTCCTTTGTTTACCACAAATTCCTCCTTTCTTTTATTCAAATTTTATTTCCATATCTCTTTTTTGCAATTGGGGTTAAGTGATTTGCCCAAGGTCACACTGCTAGTAAGTGCGTCAAGTGTCTGAGGCAGAACTTGAACTCCGGTCCTTGTGACTCCAGGGCCAATGCTCTATTCACTGTGCTACCTAGCTGTCCCCCTTTTCCACATCTTCAATACTCCCTTACTCTTTTTTCTTGTATGGATTCTTCCCCTTATCCATCTCCCTGTTAAGTAGGAAGGGGGAGAGGCCAATTGATGCATTGACAAATCAAATGGTCAGTCCCCCCTCCATGGGGGAACATCATCCAATGAAGTCTTCTGATACTTTTTCCAGACATCTTCAGCAGAGCATCTCAGCATTTTCCTATCACCTTCCCACAGAAATCTGCCCTCTTATGTCCATTCTCCTACAAAAATGCTATCATTATAAAATCAAAATTGGAACCATGGCCAACTATCTATTATTCATTCCCCCATCAGGAGGATGAAATCCCACTAGGGAATTAACAACAGGTTCTAATCCATATACAAATACATTGAATAATCAGTTTTAACACAGTCCATATCAAGTCATAAAACAATTCCAACTTCTGGTCATGTTATGCTTCTTTTAAAGCATTTACAGGATAAACCACAAACCACCCTTCTTTTAACATTCTTCCATTTCTAAGTCTTGGTTCTAATGTACCTTCTCATTTTTCTAGCGTTGTAAGGACCATACCATCTCTAAAATTCCACAGTATTCCTGCTTAACAACTTTGCCAAGGGCTGCCATTGCCCGTTAGAGCAGTATAGGACAAAAGCCTAGAGCTCCTTCCTATGATAAAACAAAAAACGAAGACAAAAACAAAAAAAGCCACTTTATTTCCAACAGCATCTTCCTGGATATCTAGTCTAGGAATCCCAAATGAACAAAATCATCCCCATTTTAGTGTTTACCTGAATGGAATAAATATGTGCAGTTTGCATTGTACCCAATGCAATTCAGAATTGTATGTCATAACCATAATGACTGCAATTGTAACAGCGCCGGCAAATGTTCTTCTTTGGGAACATCAGCTGAACAAAGCCCAGATGTGGAAACTGCTTTTCCCTGAGGTCTGACTAACTATTATGTCTACATTCTCCCTTCCTCTATAAATTCATCTTTCTATACCAGTTAGGGATCAGCAGATGAAGGCATAGTGACTTATTCATATCTGAATGACTTGCTTATAAAAGAAGGAAGAAGGGAAAGGAAAAAGTAAACATTTATATAGGTCCTACTATGTGCTGGGCACTGTGCTAAGTGTTTTGGTTTTTTTTTTTTCAAATATTATATCATCGTATCCTTATGACAATTCTATAACATAGTGCTATTATTATCCACATTTTAAAGTTGGGGAAACTAAAGCAAACAGAGGCTAAGTGACTTGGTCAGGGTCATACATCCAGTAAATGTCTAAGGCTGGATTTGAATTTGGGTCTTCTTAACTCTAGGCCCAGCACTCTAATCACTATTGAATCAGTGCTTCTGAAGAAACAAGTCTTCTGTGTGACTCTAGAGGACAGAACTAGCACCGTTGGATACACTTCTTCTTATTATGGACAGGCAGGCCCTGGCTCAGGATAAAGGTAATTAATGATAATAAATAATAGCTTCCTTACAACTCTAGATACCTTTGAAGGCAGTGAGTTCTATATCAGAGGATAATAGAGTAATAGAGCTGTAGGAGACTTTAAGGATCATATAGTTTGATCCCTTAATTCTGTAGGTTAGGAAACTAGGGTTGAAAAAAGTATGCAAGAAGAGGCCACGCTGCCACCTGTCAGGGATTCTTGTTGGGAGTGTGAAGAAAGGAGGACAGTCCTTGCCATCGTTTGGAGCTGGATCTCTAAGGCCATTCTTTCATTTATACATTGACTCATTCTAGGAAAAAAAAACTACCTTTATTAAAAATACTACGTGCAAAGTATTATGCTAGGTGCCAGGAGAAAGAAAAGAAAATGAAGAAATAATTTCCAATTCTGAGTTTCCATGATTTTATGATTCTATAGATTACTTCAAATAACAGGGAAGTCAGATACAGTCCTGTATAATGTGAGTTATAACAGATGACTATAGATAATATTTGGATCATTTTCAACACCGTATGTCAGGCGCTACAATCTTTCTCACCTATCATCCCTCTGACCAGCAGAAAAAAGGATCCTTAAAGTTCAGATTCGCTATAATCTTGTGATGGTTCTTGTTGAGGATTACTCTACCCTGTGTAGGTGGACCCTCTTGCACTGAAATGAAGGGCCACTGTAACTACTGACTTTTTTTTTTAACCTTCTGGGGTAAAATAATCCCAGGTTCATACCTGCCTGTAAAGTTGCTTGGAGATTAAAAGGACAGTGTTAGTCAGTTGCTATGGAAATGTGAATCTTTGTTCCATCTAATTCCATGCAGTGACACTGTTTGAAGATGAGTAGAAAGGGAGAAGCATCATGTGATGCAAGATGATGGTTGGTAGGTATGCCTATGTTACTTGCCCTATGAACCTTGGGGAGGTGCCTTTGTCCATCCTGCAAAATAGGCCTAGACCCTGAGCTCACTCATGAGGGCTTCCGAGGAAAAGAAATGATGATGGCCAGTGAATATACTGTTATGTCCAGACATCAAGGTCCAAAAATCCCCGTCTTCCTTTGTAGCTGCCTAATGAGCTTAAGCCTGGGCCAGCTAAGTTGAGGAGATGTGGTCCTCTTCTTCTGGAGGAGGCTGAAGGAAGATTCAAAGAATGCATGTTGGGCACAATTAGCTGCGAACAGATGCAAGATGACCTTGAGGGGAAAATATCAAGATAATAGGGATCTCAATCAAACAAAAATCTCATCCAAATAGGGATATCTCATTTGTGCAGTGGTATGGACTGTCAAGGTAGGAATAATGGATGAATTCCTTCAACACTTGTCTTTTCTTCTTGAGAATTTTGGAGGAAGAAATGTGCCCATCATAATGTTGCTGAAAAACAAATAAACAAAAAATAAAAGCACCATTAATAGAGAGGTGGAAGGAGGGAGGAAGGGAGAAGAGAAGAAGAGGGCAGGAGAGGGGAAGAGGCGGGAAGAAAGGCTATTCAGAGCATTTTAGAGCTAGAATGGACATAAGCAGTCAACTAGTCCAACATTTTTTAGCTGCATAGTCACAACGACTAGAAATGATGTCAGTAAGAAACTGAGAAAAGGAAGAAGTTGCTGTTGGAGATTGAAGGAAAATGGCAGAGAAGAAGAGGAAGCAAGATGGAAGACAGACAGGTAGGGAGGGAGGAAGGAAGAAAGGAAGGAAAAAAGGAAAGAAGGGAGGGTGGAAGGAGGGGAGGAAAGAAGGAAGGGAAGAAATTTTTACTAGTTCAGAATGGAGACCCAGATTCTAGTTCTAGCCCTGTTGTTAATTTGCTAGTTAATCTCATCTGTCAAATAAAGACAATGATGCCTGTCCAGTCTACCTCGTAGAGTGATTAAGTCTCAAATGGCATTATAAAAGTGGAAATCCTTTGAAAATATAAAGCAGTTTACACACGGAAGGTAGCAATAATATTAAAATAATTAACTGTTCCATGGAAAATAGTGAATCTACACATCCATTAGTACCCAAACATACACTGCTTTCATTGCATCTTGCCCCTTCTAACTTGACCCTTCTATGTAAGGAAACACAGAGAATATATTACCTCATTAGTAAGAAAGATCCGGTTTATAGAGCAGACCACCCTCCTCATGGTCCTAGCATGCTAGGTTCAAAGTGTCTGACCTGATTCATTATTATACAAACTAGAGCTGATGACTTGTTACTATAGCATCCTGATAACCCTAATGGCATGGGGCAGGAGTCAGTGCAGTTGGATTCAAATCATTGCTGTTATCTCTTATGTTTGTGGCCTTAAGATGATCAGTTATACTCTCTGAGTTTTGAAAAGCCTCTATTATCTAATTCATAATATTATTTCAAGGAAAGCTCTCTATAACCCTTAAAGCATTATAGAAAATGTAACTTAACATTATTATTATTGTTATAGTGACATTTCTCCTATCCTGTGCTCATGGTCACATATATTGGTGTGTCTGCATGCTTAAAAGATGGAGAGGAGCAGAAGAAAGGGTGGAAAAGGGAAGGGGAAATAGGAAGCATGTCTAGCTTGTACAAGCTGTCTCCAGGGCTAATCAAATCTGCTCCGCCAAGAGCTGACATTGTTTCTCTGGGTGAAAACACACTGTCAGTTGTGAAGGCTGAGTGCTGTTCCCCGCCCTGTCGAGCCCTTGTCAGTCACAGAGTTTAAACCCTTACAATGCTCAGCATGGTCACGGCTTGTCGGCAGTTCTCCTGAACAGTGTCTCCAAAGTGGGTGACAGCAGCTAGGAGCAGGCATCAGTGAATGGCTCTCCAATCATGGAACTTATCCTTGGCAAGAAAGGGGACTAATGTTGCCATTTAGAGCAGGACAGACTTATAATGGAGAGGAATCTAGGGACAATCATCCACCCAGGGGTAGCCTCTTTTCTGGATGCAAGATACTAAACCAGAATGATGGAATATCAGAGGGGTAAGGGATCTTAGGAACCAATAAATCAATCCACAGACATTTTGTAAGCACTTAATATATGCAAAGCTCAGTGTTAGCCACTAGGGATATAAATGCACAGAATTAAAAAGTCTCTATCTACCTACCAACCTATCTGTCTGTCCATCTGTCTGTCTGTCTGTCTATCTATCTATCTATCTATCTTTCTATCTATCTATCTATCTATCTATCTATCCATCCATCCATCTATCTATCCATCTAAAAGCCCTGCCCTTATGAGCATGTGCAGTGTTTGGCCCCCTGTAACCCTCATCATGGAGTTTAGCATATATGCAGGTGTTCTATGTTTCCCCTTCTCTGAAGAAAGGACCTCTTGATTACTTGCTGAGCTTGAACTTTTGCATAAATTAGAAGGGGTACTCACTGACCAAAGCTAGGCCTTTTTCTTGCCTGGCTACATTTGAGGATGAAAGCAATAACTATTGTAAATCTCCAGGTAGGGAAAATGCCAGCAGCCTACTCTCCCTACCCAGATTAACATCAATCCATGAAACACATGAGCCAATTTTTACTTCCATCACTGCTTTTTGTCTTTTCTTTCCTGTATTAGAAGAATTAGTATTAGAGATGGAACAGACACAGTTGCTACCTCATAATCTTCTTTATAAAGGTCTGGAGAATACCAAGGGTCCATGTAAAGCCAAGCACAAGAAGCTTTCCAGAGGATGGCTGCTGTGAACAGCTTTCAAGTTCTGATTACATAATATAGTGAACACTCTATTTATTCAGTAACAAATCAGAGCAAAACCTTCACAGAAAACCAAGGTACAGCATTCACAATGTTACAACTTATCACAGAAAATCAAAATACAGCATTAACCATGTCACAACTCAAAAACTTATCAGTAAAATGGCCACATAGTTTTCACCAAAGTGGTCACATAGTTTTCAACAAAGTACATTAATTTAGTCAATCACAAAATCCTTAATTCAATCACAAAGTACAAAAGTCAAAGTTTTCCACCTCTAGGTCACAGTAAATCATAATCTTCTCAGTCAGTGCACAGTATCCTAGTAAAGTCTTCTTTCAGCTTGACAAGGCTGGCTCTCAGCTTCCATGGTTCCTCTTCTATGATCCTAGCTCCAACTGTCACCTGGGTTCAAAGGCAGGCAGCTTCCAGCTCCTTATCCAGCTCTCCATGCAGTTCTTGCTCTGTATTGGAGCTCACAGTGTCCAGTCCATCTCAAATCCTTCACAGTCTCCCTGGGAAGACAAGGCTTAACAAAGCCACAGAAACACAAGAACATTCATACACATTAACAAAGACACAACAACATTTGTACAAAATACTGGCACCATAGTCATGCTTCCTCAGTCTTCTACAGCTCTGGTTGGCCCTCAGAAGTCCTCAGCAGCTCCATTCTCAAAATCAAAATCACTTTCTCCATGGAAGTTCCTGTCCAGCAGCAGCAACCCAGCCTTCAGATGCTCATCTCAAGAAGTTCTGACATTCCCAGCTTGTGTTCTTCCTTATATGTGGCATAGTTTCTCCCTGTTAAGCCCCTTCCTGTTACATCAGAATAGGGGTTCATATCTTCATTTCTTTAACAAAGGCTTAATTTGAAACTAGGTGCTAAGTACCTCTTAGCTTTCCAATACAAAGGGATCTTCAACTTTCATTACTATTACAATCCAGGAACTGGAATCCACAACAGAGATTATCAACAGCCAAGCCCAGTGAGGAGCAACCTGCTATGCTGCATTCTAGAGGGAACTTGTATGGCAGGAGTGTAAATGCTTTGTAGCAGCCACCCTCCCCAGAGACCAAGGCTGTAGTGTCAAGAGCCCACCCCCTCTTTTTGTGCAGCTGAGCTAAGAATTGTTTTCATATTTCAAAATACAATAAAACTTTATTTTAAAATGTAAAATGTATTCTTAGTTCCCTGAATATATAAAACCAGGAAGGATGGTTTCCTGAATCCTAATCTAGATCAATACTTTCACAGACCAAGTAAAAAAACGGAAGCCCTCAGGAGGGATAGGGTTTGCCCAAAGTCACACTGATAGTTTTAGAGCTGGGATTATTATCTGAGTTTCATGATTTCTGGTCCAATATAATCTAACACTCTTTCTAATATATCATGCTAGCTCTCAATCCATTATATATTCTATTATACTGTATTCCAGTCTGTGATCACAAAATCATAAATCTAGAACTGGAAGTAGTCTTAAAGATCATTTAGTACAATTCTTTCATTTTGTAAATCACCAAACTGAGGCTTAGAAGGGTTAAAAAGGTCATCCAAGGTCATATAGGTAATAATCAATAAGGTCAAGTCAAATCCAGCAAATCCAGAACTCAGCCTGCTGCAACTGAATTTGATTAAACCAACATCTGTTAAATATTGACTGTGGGGGTGGCTAGGTGGTGCAGTAAATAGAGCACCAGCCCTGGAGTCAGGAGGACCCGAGTTCAAATCTGCCTTCAGACATTTGACATATTAACTAGCTGTGTGACCTTGGGTAAGTCACTTAACCCCAATTGCCCTGCCCTTCCCCCTCCCCCTCCAAAAAGCAAAACAAAAAAGCAAGCAAGCAAAACAAAAGAAAACAAATATTGACTGTGAATGGATGCGGTGGGGGGGGGGGGAGCTTTAAGGGCTGAAGCATTTATCTCCTGTGGGCTAATTTACAGGTGCTGACGCTCTCCAGTTTTGGCTAGGTTAATGCTTGGACAAAAGGTAGTTTGTTCTGGGAGGTATAGTCAGAACTCTTTTCAGTTTGTTAGAACCTGTCAGAAATTGTAACCGATGACATAGAACCCAGGGCTACCTTCACCTAGTGAAACCAATGCTGATGTGAATCATGGAACAGCATGATTTCCAAAGAAATTATGTGGTAGGTAAGGCAAAGGGTATCAGAAAGCTTCTTAGTGGGCATTGGTTAACTTCAGTGTATTAGTAATGGTGACTTGTATGAAAGAAGGAATATAAAATATATCAACAAGGAAATGCATGATCAGAAAAGGGGGGGAGGCTGTTCCATCAAGGGTGGGTTTTAACAGATTGTCATTCTGAATATTGCACTGATTCTCAGGAAACACTAAAAGAAACATCACTAGAGGCATGTCTATTTGGTAGATCTTATCTGAAGGATTTGTGGAAAGATATGGGAAAGAAGAAAGAGGAAAAGGAAGAGGAGGAGGAGGAAGAGGAGGAGGAGGAGGAAGCATGATTGAGCTTTGATCCATGGTGGTGAAGGGAGTTGTGTAATAGCAAGCACCAGAGCATACTCAGGATGGCTGCTAGCACAGGTTCCAAGCAGATCAAAGAACCTGTGCTAGCAGCCATCCTGGGTTTGCAAAGGTGCTTGCTAATACAAGGTGTCATATTGATTTAAACACAAACCCAGCACTATTAGAATATCCAAATAAATGTATAGTACATTGTTTTAGCGCACTTTGGGGAGTAGAAAGTTGAGCAAGCCACAGCCTCTGGCCTCATGGAGCTTATAGTCTGGTTCTACTACTTACTGGCTTGGTGACCTCAGGTATGTCATTTCATCACTCTGTCCCTCTGTTTCTTTCAGATGTAAAATGAGGTGATCTCCAAGGTCTGTTACAACCCTAAATCTCTAAATTCTATTATCTTAAGTTATTACACATAGGCAAGTCTTGATTCACTAGCTGCACTGGAAAGGTCTTTAGGTAGAAGCTCTCTTTTCTACCCTCTATTGTATATTCCGCCACACATCATTGAGTTGGTCACAAAAGAATCAGACCTTAACAGATACGGTGGCTTTAACTGGATTTGATTACTGAAGCAAGGATCCCACAAGAAAGGGAAACGGTAGTCTCCCTAATAAGGGCAATTTTTCCTCATCTCCACCAAAGTCAATCAATAGTTACTCAAGAAGCCTTTGCAAAGCATTTACTAGATGCCAGGAATACCTTACATAAAGCCAAATAAGAGGCAATTATTCAATTATGTTCAAATCAATTCAAACAACACTTATTGAGTGCCTGCTGTGTCTAAGATGAAATATGAAATAGGAAAGTAAGAAGAAATAGGTTAAATCAAGAAGATGCTACACTATCTTAACAGAGAATATCATTTTCAAGGGATTGTTAAGAAAAAAAATTAATTACCAATTACCCTCAATTGTTTATGGAACAATGGGAGTGGGAGATAAGGGAAGATGGACTACATTTTGCTTGAGAGCTATGCCAACTTTGCTGCCACCAGTCCTTCATCAATGCCTCATAATACTTCCATGAATTTTGGACCTGGGTACCTTCCCCCTCCCATCACTATACACTCAGACTTCCTAAACTCTTTTGTTAGCCTTCTCAAAGGCTTCTCCCATTATTGTGATGCTTTTATATTGGGAAGTCTCTGGGACTTGGGAAGTCTTTGTTTGTAACTCTGCTTATTACCTCATTACCAGAAAGAGCACTAAAGAGTTTTCCTCACTTGAATGATTATCTTGTGTTATCTCCTGGTAGAAATTTCCTAGATAACAAGCATCTTCCTTCAATACTTATCAAGTCAAAGACAATCATTAAAAGAATTGCAGTTGTGGCATCCACTATCTATGGCTAGGGCAGCTCAGAGCTTGGTGCCTGTAATGGTAATAAGAATTTGATGATCTTCCCTGCCCTCTAATAGGCTGAATGTAATCACATAGAGCTCATTGTGGGAGGAGTTTTCTGAAGGATGGAGCAGAGTCCACAGGAAACTGGGAGTTAGAGCAGTTAGAGATGGTGAGAGAGAGGATGCTCAGGCAAGGAGATAGCTAGGCTTGTGAGTAAATGTTGGTTTGTGGGAATGCTAAAGGAGGGTGTGGCTCTCTGCTGTGTTGTGGTGTATTAACTTCTATGTTGCTGTGATGGAGTTGGTTTCCTAGTGTCTGAATAAATGTTTTGCTTCTGTCTTCTATGTGGAGAGTCTGTTATATCTTGCAGTTGAGCACTAGGCTGACATATTTACAGTTGCCATGGGTACTGTGAATATTGCATTGGTGCTATAGTGCCCTAAAAACACAAGAGTGGCACAGTGGGAAGGTCTTTGGATTTAGGATTGTGGGATCAAATCTTGTTTCTTCTACTTTTTACCCAACTGACCTTGAACAAATCAATTCATTTCTTGAACTCTAGCTTTTTCAGCTGTAAAATGAGGATTTCAAACTAAGTGGTCTCTAATGCCTATTCTAGCTTTAAAAATTCAATAGTGGCATTGCAAATGAGTCCTGAAGTGAGCTATCTTCTCTTTTGCCTAGTTAATGGGATCTAGTAAGAAAAAGGGAGAGGAATCTGAGAAGCTATGTTGAAAAGTAAGCAGTAAAGTCAATCCACAAATATTTACTGAGGATCTATACTCTGCCTGGCTTTATGCTAGTTTTCAAGATCCTTGTCTCTGTTGAGATTATCATTGGGGAGACAGAACACATGAAAAGATAATAAACAAAGAAAACAATATGCTAAATTCATTTATTTGATCAACAATTTTAAGTGCTCACTATGTGTCAGGCAATGTTAAATGCTAGAGAATTTTAACTCCCAGCTATTCACCTGAATAGCTAAGTGGTCTTCTACAAATTGCTGATTTTGGGGGGCTAGAATTTTGTCTTCTATAAAGGAGAGAGTTGGACTTATAAGGTTAGGATGGTTCTTTGGAATTTTAATAATATATCCATCTCTCTTGGGCTAGAGCAGTCAGGCATTGCTCCATATTGGAGGGAGGACTTGAGCTGGTACTTGGAGTTGGGGGAATTTGATGAGAAGAAGAGGGTACTCTACTATTGGCTGGGAGGAAAAGTGTCAGCAAAAGCATGAAGAAAGAAATGTCAAAGGTGTGTTTTGGAGCAGTAAGGAAATCTGTCTAGGCAGAACAAAGCAAGAGATATTGAAAGAAGCTCTGTTTAAAGTGGGATGTTCTCAAATCTCTAGAGTCATGTAATACTGAGTTCCTTTCTTTGGAGGCAGAATGATAGTGACACTTGTTGAGTGAAATACAATTTCCTAACAGTCCTAAACACTGATTGTTTTGATTGACAGCCTGACTTCTAGGGATTACTGTCAAGCAGTCAAGCAAATGTTCACTGCAACTTCTACTTGATTGGACACCAATCAAAACAGCCCTTCCACCTTTCCATTCCCCCAAATCAAGAGAAAGCCAATCAGAGGTAGCTCTGCACTGGAGTGCAGGAATCAGTGGATATCAGACATTAGGATCATACCTTTAGGCATGAAGTTCTGGCGCCCATGTGTTTAAGGCCTAGCCCTATCTACTTACCAATAGGTTAACAAATACTTGTTGAGCACTTACTTTGCAAGCATTTAGTAGGCATTATGCTTGGGACTCTATATATCTCTCTTTGAAGGGCTATAAATGATAATCATTAGTTCATTTGAATACTCTTTTCCTAATGGCTCTTAATGAAATTATTAGGGCCTTCTCAGAGTTTCCAAAATAGAGCTCATGATTGCATTCATCCAAAATGACAGGCCAGAGAGAGGCAAGCTCTGTGCCTCTAGTACTCAGGCAGAACCACAACTAGGAATTCTAACCTCATGTGACAACAGTTAGTAGAGGGATAGTTAGGGATGGGGAATTTGGGGGAATGACCAATCCTTTGCGTGGTTAAACTGAAATGGAGGCAGAGATAATGAGGGGCTTGAGAAATTAGAAGACTGAGGTGTCTGAGAGGGGTAGGGGTTCGGGTGGTAGATAAAAAGACTCTGATCTGGGTAATGATCATATATGGAGGGAAAGAAACCGTCCTGGAATATGATAGCAACAAACATCTATAGAGAGTGAAGTGAATAATGAAGGAAAAGAGGTGTTGGCTAAATAATGGTGGAAGACAGAGGATCTGAAAGGGACAAGGATGAGCAAGTAGGATGGTTATTCTTCTTCTGGCCCTAAATGTCAAGGGATATGAGAAAATAAACAGCCAGGTAAGATAGGCAGCCAAGATAAATATCATCGTTAGGAAAAATTAGCTTTCAGTGAATACCAGAAGATGGAAGGAATGTGAAAGCAAGTTCCAAGATTAAGAGGAGTTTAACAGTAGAAGAAAGTACCAGAAAGTGTAATAGAAGGTGACAAGCAGAAGAAGGCAGGGGCTAGAGTGGGGCAGGAGGGGGTTTGCTATGATAGAGAAGGACATGGTACCAGCACCTTCTTCCTTCCTCTCCAATACTGTTCTACTGTTGATTGAGGTTACTATGGAGTATAGTTGGGAGCTAACCACCCTATCCCTCTACATTGACTAGGCATCCTGAAGGCATCCTTAAATCCCCAGACTGGTCAACAATACACTCTAGAGAAGGTAAGTGGGACTGAGTGACTATTGAAGAATGTGTGTGTGGAGGAGAGATTAACTGTTTTTTACCTGATTCTTCCAGGAGAGGAGAGCAGTCTCACTATAGAAGAAATGCACTTTCATCAGTGTCAATAGCTGGAATAAAACCTTAACTGTCTGTGCTAGCTATGGCTCTGAACTGTACTCTGGGATTCCCAAAATGGTTGAAGAGGCCTCCATACTTAGAAATCCATCCGGGTGAAATCATGTAAAAATAACTGAAAGGTACTCCCCTTTAAAGGGGAGATACCACAAAAGGCCAGGTGTATATGTGAGGATGGACTAGGGATGTTTTTTGCACTAAATATGATGACTTAGTAGTGTTGGTGCACAATATAGGACTCCATGCCTCTCCTCTCTACTACAGGGGTGCCTTGGGGCAAGAATGTGAATGGGGCATGGAATCCCCATCTGAGTGAAATAGGTTAGGGGTGTGGGCTCCTCAGTGATGGTACTGCTTTTTTTTTCCTGGTGATAAAATCTATGGCCTTCCATTTTATGCCTTGGTGGACATGTAGACCACAAAGTCTATTATATAGTTGCTGTAATGGTACTCAGTGTAAGGAAACAAACTTGACAAAATGGTTATTGAAGACAATACTAGCACAAACATCAAAGGTAGAAGAGTAGCTGTTGCTGCTACCATCACAGAATGAAACCTGTTTCTCAATGCAGCCAAACATATCCTTCAAGGATCCCTCAGATAGTTGCTTCGTAGTTTTCTTGATATCATCATATTTGGCAGGGTTCTCCAGGTGGCAAGTCAGATCCGCAACAGATACATTGGGAATAGAACATGGAAGGCTCTGCCTGTAAGCTTCCCATTGCACTCGGGTATGACTTCGCTTTCAGCCTTATCAGCACCAGTGGAAGAAGGGATGATGTTTTAGGCAGTATCATGCCCATCATGCCATAACTTGCCAGAAGGACTATCTGTTGTCTGCTGAGTAAGAGTAATGGCATGGACTGTGGTCATGAGTCCTTCTACAATGCCAAAGTTGTCATGAATAACCTTGACCAAAGGGGCCAAGCAGTTGGTATTATAGGAGGCATTACTGACAGTCTTAAGGGAATTATTTTATTTTTCATGGTTCATATGGGGCATCAGCAGAAGGGGCAGAGGTAATGACCCATTTGGCTCCATTTTTTCAGGTGAGCCCCCATCTTTTCTCTGGTGCTAAAAACTCTAGTGAACTCTAAACACACTCGGTTCCAGCAACTCTTCACTTAATATTCATGGGATACTACTTCTGGAAGATGGTAATGTCTTTTCAATTGGTCAGAAACTTTCCATTCTTTACCTTGGCCAAAATAATATTGAAACATATAAACAATGTACTTAAGGTCAATGAAGGGGTCATTGATGGCCACAAGATCTACTCTGCTGGGTTGAATGCTGCCCCAGTCACCATGCATCCAATACAGTTAAATCTGGCATTCACCATATTATCTCAGAGATGTGATTACAACAGTTGATTCTGGCACTGAGGGAGAAGAGCTGAGGGCCTCAAGAAATGTTTTGCCTAGGAGCCAGACCCTAGCCATATCAATACTGCTTAATTTTCAAGTTGATGGCAATTTACATGCTAAATACACACACACACACACACACATGCATATTACATGTCTTGCATTTCCTATCATTTTCATTGACTTTTTCCTGTTCCAGTTTGTCCTTTCTCGAAAGTCATCCTGTTACCTTTTTGTCTTTATCAGATGTCATTTGAAGTATTGTGTCCAGATCTGGGCTCTTTGACTTAAGAAGGACAATGATGAGCTAGACAGTGTCCAGAACAAGGCAACCCAAAATGGTGAAGGACCCTGAATATATGTCATAGGAGCAGAAGTTGAAGAAATTGAGTGTTTTTATCATGTGTGTTGGGGGGAGATCCATAGGGGAACATGATCGCTGTCATCAAGTATTTGAAGAGTTGTCATGTGAAGAAGGGATTTAGATTTTATCTGTGTGGCCCCAAAGGGCTGAACTAAGAGCAATGAGTAGAAAGTCCAAAAAATGGGGGGAGGGAGGCAAATTTAGGTTCTATTTCAGGAACAACTTCCTAACAATTAGAATTGTCCCAAAGTGGAGAGATGATGCCCTGCCCTCCACTTCTTTGGAGGTCTTCAAGTAAAGGCTGCATGACCACATATGGGACATGTTATCATTGGGAATCCCTTTCACATATGAGACAGTGGCTGAGGTCCCTTCTCTCTCAAATTTTATAATTACTTCTTGCTGGTAATTCTCAGAGCAGAAAGTTCAGGGTCATCCAAATGAATTCAGTCCTTCAGTTTACAGATGAGGAAACTAAGACTCAGAAAGTTTCAGTGATTTTTCCCAAGGTCACACAGGTAAGAAATGGTAAAATTAGAATCTGAACCCAGATTCTCTTACTCCAAAGCCACTGTAACACACTGCCAAGAGTCAAGAGGACACTGAAGACAGGGATTACAATTGTGTCCTTTGCTTCTCTTCAAGGCCCATAATAACTGGGCAAAAAAAGCACAAGGTCACATCTACAGTGTGATACAGTAGAAAGAACACATAACTGAGAGTCAGAAAAACTTCATTCTGGCCTTTACTAGTCTACTGACCAGCACTGTGATCTTTAAAAAGTCATTTTATATTTTCTGTACTTGCATATTTTATCTATAAATAGATTGGGAGAGAGAGATTGAGGGAGTAGAAGGCTAGTGTGGAAGATGATCCTTTTTTAAGAATGCCAGACCCGACAATCTTCATATATAAAAGTCAGGGCAATGTCACCACCCAGTCTTATTGATTTCCCTATGAACAGGCGAAGAAAGTTGAAGAAATAACTTTGTGACAACTTTGTTAATCGTTGTTTCATTAATCACAGTTTGTGCTTCAAAACTGGAGACAATCTGTCCAATTAACATTAAGACTCCATAGGCCAGGTGCCACAGAGAGGCCTTTCAGATGAGGCCATTTGACACAATTGCTAATGAGGCTAACATTTAGAAAAGTAGCTCACAAACAATACAATCTGTCCATAGCAGCTTGGGAAGATACAGACTTCATCTCACCTCCCTTGTTCTCCAGCCCCTTGACTTTGGTTCAGTTTAGATCAGATCATATCCGTGAGTTCAATTCAATTCAGTTCAAACAAGTTTGAATGAATACAACTCAATTTAATGTAAGTGAATGAAAATCAAATCTGAGTTTGTCACCCTTTAGTACCATTCCACTCAAATTGGCTTGCTTTGCTATTCTAAATTCATGACATTTCATGTCCAATCTCTAGACCTGTTGCCCATGCCTGGGAGATACTCCCTCTTACCCAGAATCCCTAGTGGTTCTTCTCAAGGTACTCTGATTACATAAAGCCTTTCTTTATACCAGCAAGTGCTAATGCTTCCCCTAAAATTTACCTTGTATTTCCTTTGTTATTAAAGTATGCTGTGACAGAGAGAAATTGGCCTTTAAATGACAAAGAGCTAGGGTCAAGTCCAGTCTTTAACACTCAAAGGATATATGAGCCTGGACAAATGACTTTATCTCAAAGAGATCTAAGCAGTTGTTTAAAACTATAAGTTACAGAGAAGATACCAACCTGTACAGAGAGAGTAGTAGTTCCCTATACTATTGGAATGACAGACCCAGGGCAGAGCTAAGATGGCATAAAGAAAGCAGTGGCCTTTCCAAGCTCCTCCAAGAATTCTGTTGCTAAAAGCTAAAAAGTGAATTTGAATGGATTTAAGAGTAACAGAACCCATTGGGAGATGGAGCATGGCAGATTCCCAGCCCAGAAAAGTGCCTACTTAGGTCTTGGCAGGGAGAATGTGGAGCACACAGGAGCTGCACCAGCACGAATCTGAGAGCGGAGTACAGCAGACTGAGAAGAAACCCGAGCCAGCCAGCAGACTCACTCACCCCAAGGGTGTTTTGCAGCTGTCTCACCACAGGACAGAGGATCGTGGGAGCTAGGTAAGAGAAAAAGCAGGGCCCACAGCAGGGACAGCAACTTCTTCTGGGGTTACCAGCCCACTGCCTGGATGTTTAAAAATTATATACCTCAACTTCCAGAAATCAAGATGGAGGAATAAAATCTAGTTGCTCTCATCCCCTCTCCCCAACTCGGAAAAGTCCCAAGATAAATGCACCACCCAGAGTAAAATCCTGAATCAGTGGAAACAGCCTCAATCTTGGGAGTCACTGAGGAAGGGGGAAGTAAGGCAGTAGGGAGTCTAAGCCCAGGAGGGTGGAACCAGCAAATACTAACTACACAAACCCAGGTGTACTTTAGCTGAGGGGGAGGTGGAATCAGCTGACAGCAGCCCTGCCCTGCCGCTAGCCTCCTGCTCCTGAGCCTGCCTGAGCTGTAGTCCAGACATACAGAGGTAGAAACCTGAAGGACCCAGACCACCCGGCCCCCATAGGTTACTCTGTGAGCCTCAGGGTAACTCAGGGGAAACACTGAGAGTACTGGCCTTGGCCTCAGTCTAGTCACTCAGAGGCTACGGCTCATGAAGTGAACAACCAAACCCCTACCTCCCAGCCTGAGAAGCTCAATATTTCTGCACACCAGAAGCAGATAACCACTCTAAAAATCCAGGACATAGGCAATCACAATGGGGAAGAAGGAAACTATAAAGGCTAGGACCATCAAATCTTTTTATAATGAACAAGAACAACCAGATTCAGAAGGCAACATGGATTCTATACTCACACTGAAGACCACAGAAGGAAATGTGAATTGG
This sequence comes from Pseudochirops cupreus, assembly GCA_028627135.1. Classification (NCBI taxonomy): domain Eukaryota; kingdom Metazoa; phylum Chordata; class Mammalia; order Diprotodontia; family Pseudocheiridae; genus Pseudochirops; species Pseudochirops cupreus. The sequence continues at coordinate 263,039,472 of CM053581.1, read as the reverse complement.
TTTCAAGCCCAAAAAGCATTCTTGGAGGACCTCAAGAGGGATTTTAGAAATGAAATTAGAGAGGTAGGAGATAAATTTAAATCTACAGAAACCTAATTGGAAAAAAATCTCACTGAAGAAAACAAATCTTTAAAAAGTAAAATTGGAGAACTAGGACAGGAGGTCCAAAATCTAACTGGAGAAAATACCTCCCTAAAAATGAAAACTGAACATATGGAAAAGGGGCTTCAAAAACTAATTGAGGAAAATAATTCACTAAAAATTAGAATCAGTCAGATTGAAACTAAGGACTCTATGATGCAGCAAGAGTCAGTCAAACAAAACATAAAGATTGAAAAATTAGAAGAAAGTGCAAAATATTTCACTGGAAAAAAAAAACTGACCTGGAAAACAGATCCAGGAGACATAACCTAAAAATTATTGGCCTACCAGAAAGCCATGATGAAAAAAGCACCCTGGACAGCATCCTCCAAGAGATTGTCAAAGAAAACTGTCCTGAGGTCCTAGAATCAGAAGGGGAAATAGTTATTGAAAGAATTCACTGATCTCCTCCTGAAAGAGATCCCAAATCGAAAACTCCAAGAAATAGAGTAGCCAAATTCCAGAGTAACAAGGTCAAGGAGAAAATACTGAATGAAACCAAAAAGAAACAATTCAAATATCACAGAACTAGTCAGGATTACACAGGACTTAGCAGCTGCCACATTAAAAGATCGGAGGGATTAGAATTAGATATTTTGTAAAGCAAAAGAGCTAGGACTGCAACCAAGGATCAACTACCAAGACAAGACTGAGCGTAATCTTTCAGGCAAGGAGATGGTCATTTAATGAAATAGATGACTTCCAGACTTTCCTTATGAAAAAGCCAGAGCTCAATGGAAAATTTGATCTCCACTTACAAAACCTAAGAAAGACATAAAAAGATAAACAAGGAAAACACACACACACACATACACATACACACACAGATGCTCACACATGCACATAACTTGGGACTCAATAAGAGCAAACTGTTTACATTACTATATGAGAAGCAGATACCTGTCAATATTGAAATTTGTATAAGTATTGTGACATTTAAAAGGGATATACATATATAGGGGGTGTGGGTATAAGTGAACTAATCTGAAGATTTTTTTAAAAACCCTATTAAAGGGAAGAAAGTGATTGTAATGGGAGAAAAGGAAAGGTAGAGGCAGAAAATGGTAAATTATGCCACAAGAAGAGGCATAAAAACATACTAAAGTGGAGGGGAGGGAAAGAAGGAGATGAGCATCATATGATTGTTACTCTCTCATTGTTTCTGATCAATACAAACAGTTAAGTTTAGATTCTAACATGAAAAGACACAAAAACTCATAACAGTAGAGAGAAAAGAGGGAGGGAGAGGAGCACTGTATGAAATTTACTAACATTGGTTTGGGTTCAAGGAAGGAATAACATACTCTGTTAAGAATAAAAATCTATTGTG
>CM053581.1:263021306-263037501 GCA_028627135.1 Pseudochirops cupreus | reverse complement strand
TTTTCTCTCTCTCTCTCTCTCTCTCTCTCTCTCTCTCTCTCTCTCTCTCTCTCTCTCTGTTTCTCTGTCTCTGTCTGTCTCTGTCTCTCTCCCACCCACTCATGAACTAAACTCCCCTATATCAACTCTGTCCAAAAGTAGAATGGAAAGGAAGCAGTGGGTTCATCCTCATGGTGGATCTTCAAGCCAAAGATAACCTTGTTTAGGTATATTGTAGAGAAGATCCTTTTTCAAGTATAGGTTGATCTAGATGGCCTCTGAGGTCCCTTTAACTTCTTAGATTCTGTGATCTTGTAATTTTGCAATAAAAACGTTCTGTTTCTGCCAAAAAGTTCTCCCTAAACCCCTAGCAAATGTCTACTTTTATTCACATTGTTCATCCCATTCCAGGCCACTTGTCTGAATATTCAGGAGCTATGACTTCAATCAAGTATGACCAACAGGTCATTCAACAAACATTTGTTAAACACCTACTATGTGTTAGGTGCTAGGAATAGAAAGAGGAGGCAAAAGAAGAACAGAAACAATGCCTGCCCTCAAGGAGCTGACATTCTATTGTGTATAACAACACATATATAAATATGTACAAAATAAATTCAAAATACTTTTTTTTTTTGGTGAGGAAGTACTAGAAGCTAGACATAGGGAGAGAGATTAGGGGATAGGGGAGTAGGGGAAGAGTGAGAACTGGCCAAAAGATTTGGCTGTCTTGGTGTCTTCATTACCTCAGTCCATCTATGCTCCCTTGGGTGTGTGTGTTCTCTCCTTTAATGCGTATAATAATCTACTCATGTCTTCTCCCATTCAAGTCTCTCCCCATTACAACCAAACTGATGTTTCTAAAATCACAAGTGCGACTATGTCAGTAAGCATTTACTAAGTGCCATATGTGTACCAGGTATGAGGGATGCAAAGAAAGGCAAAAGACAGACCCTGCTTTCCAGGAACTCACAGTCTAAAGGAGAGAGACAGATGTGTACAAACAAGTTATACACAAGATAAATTGGAAATGATCAACAGAAGGAAGGCATTAGAATTAGGAGAGATCGGAAAATGCAGCATTTTAGCTGGGGCTTGAAGAAAGCCAAGGCTGAAATGAAGAGGGAGAGAATTCTAGGCATGGAAGACAGAGGGTGAAAATTCTCAGAGTTGAGAGATGGAGTGTCTTGTTCGAGGAACAACCAGAAGGTCGGTGACTCTGCATCAAAGGAGCACCTGGAGAGATGTAAAGTATAGTAAGGTATGAGAAGACTGGCAAACTGGAAGGGGGAAGTAACAAAGGGTTTCTTGTCCATTTCCTTCCATAATCCTTTCATAAAATGCCCATTTTCTATGCTTGAGGCCTTCCTCTGGTCCTTATCATATTTTTTGGCTGTCAATGCAGCACTCAGGATAGAATATGACTGGAACATAGTAATGATAGCAGACAAGGTTAAAATTGAACATTTGGAACAACTTGACAACTAAATCTCCTGTTTTCTTTTTCTACTCCCCCTTCCCCCACATTAGGAAATGCTGGTTATATTCAGTCTGATTGATTTTTTTTTCCCATTCTGCCCTGTAATCTGCCCAGGCCACACTTTTGCTTAGACCTGGTATTTGTTTCCTTATGGATTACTTTTGCTTTCTTTGCTTTTTGGTCTGATTTTGCTTCATATCTATAAACTATATATTACAGGAATGTTCGGAGGAGAAAAGAGTTGACAATCAAGAGATGAAAGTTTTAGTTACAGGTCTATGCTCCTTCATTGTTTGATGTGATTTCATCTCTCTGGTCCTCAGTTTCTGCATCTGCAAAATGCTACTTCCAATGTCCTTTCCAGCTCCATATCCTATGATTCAATAAGTAGATTTTTCTCTAAGGAGCCTTCCAGCTCTGCCATATGTCTAAGATACATACTAAGTCATTATATGTCATCAGATATCATATATTCTAATATTCTGTAATATATATTTCCTCCCAGCTTTACCATTCTATATTCCCAGGTCCCTCCCAGCTTTGACATTTTTTTGCTCCCAGGCACCTTATACTTGTAGCATTTAACATTTTCAGGTCTCTTCCTACTCTAATACTTTATGATTCTGAGAGTTTCTTCATAGATCCCTGAAAGAGAAGCAAGCGTCAAAAGAGCCTTCTCCCCAGGGGCTGATCCACAGAAGTCTCATGGTAGAAAAGTCAGTCACAAAAGGGATAGGCACGTGTCTTATAGGAAGTCTGAGTCAGGGCGAAGGACCTCAGAATGTTTTCAGAAATCATAATTTGCCCTAGCGTGATGGGAGCCAGACTTGATCAGTCTATTGGAAAGGCAAATGTTGAACATCAGAACGTGTTCCTTTTGGAAAAGGTTAGTGCCCTGCTGAGCCTGGAATGTGACACCTTGGCATTTTCAAAAGCAGACAGCTCAAGAGACCAGAACTGAAATGCCAGTGAATAAGGCCAACAAACTGCTCTATTAAATCCCCACCTGTTGAAATAATTCCTTTCAGGTTCTTCTCTTCCTATTTACACTTTTAATCACCTTTTGGTCTATCCCTATTCCAGATAGTTAATGACATCTCTCCCTCCCTTTTATAACCTCTGGTTAATATTGCCTACAATTATTACCTATTGCTGTGGAGGGTGCCACCATCCTCCCAATGACTCAGACTCACATCATAGGTGTCATCCTTGACTCCTCATTCTTTCTTATCCCTCACATCCAATCAATAGCCAAGACATGTTTCTACCTTCATATTATCTCTCCTATATGCCCTCTTTACTACTTTGCTGTTCCTACCACTCTAGTACAGGCCCTCATCTCTTGGCTCTTGCATTATTGCAGTAGGCTGCCTGGTCGATCTCCCTGCCTCAAGTCTCCCCCCATTCTAATCAAGTTGATGTTTCTAAAGTCACAAGTGTGGCTATGTCACTCTTCCACCTATTTAATCAACTGTAATGGTTTCTTATTGCTTCTAGGATCAAATATAAAATCCCCTGTCTTAAAAAGCTATCCACAATCTCACTCCTTCCACATTTCTAGTATCCTTCCACCTTACCTCATGCATTCTTAGATCCAGTGACACTAGCCTTCTTGCTGTTCTTTGAACAAGGCCCTTCATCTCCTGACTCCAGACGTTTTCACTAGCTTTTCTCAACTCCTGGTATACTCTCTCTTCTCATATCTGCTTTCTGGTTTCCTTGGTTTTAAATCTCAGCAAAAATCTCACTATACCTAGAAACATTTCCTAAACTCACCTTAATTCTAATGGATTTCTTCTCTTGATTATCTAAGATTCATCCTCTATATACTTTGTTTGTACATAGTTATTGGCCTATTTTCTTCCCCCTTAGACTGTGAGCTCCTAAAGAGCAGGCATCGTCTTATTTCCTTATTTGCTCAGCACAATATCTGGCACATAATATGTGCTAAATAAATGCCAGTTGCCTGGCATTTATTATAAATTATTACATATTCATAATTATTATAATAATTCATAGTTATTATATATTATAATAAGTCATAATTATTACATTGCTACAAAGTATCCTAGTGTGCTTTCATATAGATTACCTTGTTTTATTCTCACTTACAGCCACTTAGCTGGGGTAAGGATTATTCCCAAGTTACAAATGATGATGAAGAGGAGGAGGATGAGGATGATGATGAGGAGGAGGATATGATGATGACGATGATGGTGATGATGATGATGATGATAATGACTCATGTCAAGAAACATTTGTTAGGTGTCTAACAATTCAGAGAAACATGTTAGTTATTGGGAGAGACACAAATTTTTCTATGACATTGTCCTTGTCATCCTGGAGGTAATGACGGTCTAATATGGTAATACAGTAACAGGATGCGTGGAATAATATATGTTAAGTGCTTTAAAAATTTGAAAGAATAAGAGGAATATGGGAAGTTTCTGGTAACAGAGAAGGATACATTATGGGGGTAAATTTTGTTTGGGGTTTTAAAGTGTGGGTGAGAATCCATAGATGAAGAGAGGGCAAAAATGAACTTCAGGTTTAGGAAAAACATGGGTAAGAACATGAAGCATTAGAAGATGAATCACATGTTCAGATAAAAAAAAATTAGTGTTGATCAGTTCGATTAGAATAGAAACTGCATTTTTTTCTTGTTCAGTCATTTTTCACTTGTGTCAAATAGGATTAAATGACTTGCCTAGGACCATACAGTAAGTATCTGAAGATAGATTTGAATTTAGGAAGATGAATTTTCCTGACTCCACAACTGGTATTCTATCCATTCCAGCACCCAGCTTCCTAGAAAGTGCAGAGTTGTAATTTAAAATCAGTCGAAATAGGTGGGATGCCACTAGATGTTGGAGACATTCTCTCTAAAACTTCCTACAACACCAGTACCTCCTTCGGACACCAGACATCTTGCAACAAGGATATAATCCAGAATAAGGGCCTCAGATACCAGACTCAGCCAATCAACAACCACATACTCCATGTTCAGAATATTTTCAAATCATAGGGTCATAAATATAAAGGTGGAAGGGTGTCTGCATGGAATTTGGTCCAACCCTCTCATTGTACAGATGAATAAAATGAATCCTAATGAAACTGACTTGTTGAAGATCACTCAGATATAATTGAAGTCAGGATTAAAACCCATGATTTTTGACTCTAGAATCTTATTCTCCATTCCCCAATACCATATCTCCTTTCTATTGATGCATGTGACCTCCTAACATGTTGGAATGAAACAAAGGAAATAACACTGGGTTCATTGTGACTTATGGAAGGCCAGTCATCAGGTATCCACTAAAATTCCTGATCTGAGTTCCTGCTGGACCAACCTCTTCTTCCTTGATCTTTGAGAGAGAATAAGTTGATGTGACCCTCAGTATTCATAGAACCTCGGGGAAGGGGATCACTTCTCCAATATGGGCAGGCGATAATTACCCCATAGAACCATACTGACTAATATCTTTGGTCCTTTCATAGTTGATCCTATTGTTGGTCAATTTAACTAGAGGCTTTTGAATCCCTTGCTCCCTTGTCCTGTTATTGATCAAATCTTATTGAATTCTAGACTTGACTAACCCCATCCTGTGGGTAGTAAACTTCCACCCTTTTTCCTAATCCCCATTATTCAGAATTGTCATCTGATAATCTAAATCTTACTTCCTCTGTTACCACTCCCTGCTCTTCATCCCCATCCCTCTCCTCCATAATGATTTATAGCCCCCATCTTCCTCTGCCATCTCCTGTCATTATGTACTTTAGATCCCTTTAATAAACTCCCTTTCATCCTAGACCTCTTCCTTTCACTTTGATCTTTTTATTCTAAACCTAGATTTCTCTAAAGACACAACCTCCTCGATCACCATCTCCAGTACTGAATATTCCTTCTCCCACACTATATAATGCTCTGGGCCACTAGGAAGAGAGCATATCATCCTCACTTCCACTGTCACTCTCAGACTTGCCATCCATTACTCAATTTGCACCATCACTCTTAGATCATCGTCTCTTCTCTTTGCATCTCACAGCTTCCCTCCTCCAAAATCTATTGTTTTTAAGAATTATTTTTAATATTATAAACTTGATAAACACCAACAAATATGAACATTTCCTTCTGCAAAGGAGAACAGGAAAAGAGAAGGAAATGTTATAATGAAATTTCTATGTAGCTTATTATTTTAATATATATTAAGTTTAAGACAGTCATTCTAATACCACCATTCCTTCTGAACATCCTTCTGTTCTCTTCAGTATATTTTCAAAATATTTAGATGACATTCCTTTATTACTTTTCTTCTCCTTTTTAGACATCATTGTTATTCCAATTTACTCTTCTCCATTAATCCTGCTCCCCAACAACAACAAAAATCCTCCCTTATAACAAATAAGTAGAGTTTGGCAAAACACATTTACATACCTGTCTTGTTTGAACATGTATGCCTCATTCCACACCATTAGTCCATCATTTCTCTATGAAGAGGTGGGAAGCAAGAGTTACCATCACTCTTCTGGAATTATGATTGATAATTGCATTGATCACAGTACTTGCTTCTTTCATAGCTGTATTAAACCTATTTGTCATTCCTAACACAACTACCAGGCTTTCATATATGCTTGTTTTTCTAATCTTTCACCATTACCTTGGTCTCACTTCTCTCCTTTCACAATATTGACCCTAAAGTAGACAATTCAATTATAAATAACTGCTAAATCCTTTTTTCCCCTGTTCTATCACTGGTCACATTTTGTTAAATCCCAACTGTGGGTTACTCTACTATCTGCCTCCTCTACTCCTATTTGCATATTGCTGAATGCAGCTTAAGAAAACCACACAATTTTGTGGACTGTCCCTTTTGGATTTATTTTATCTAATCTCAAGTGGGTCCTCACAGCTTCATGACAATCCTTTTATTCTCTTTTGTTTGAATCTCTATAACACTCTCTACAATAAACCTATCTTCCAAGTCTTATTTCAAACCTACCTTCTCCAGGCCCTAAAATAGCCATATCTACCCTTCCTTCTCCATTACTAAGGAAAACAAGATATTCGCCTGTTAATTATCTCTTTTCTTCTACTCTTCAAATTTCCTCCACGTTGTTCTTCTGTGTTCTTGTCTCTTTAGTTCCAGTCTCTAAAGATCAGAAGGTACTTTTTCTTTTCAGTCAACCCTTCTACCAGTACCCTTCATCCCATCCTCTTCCATCTACTTGAAGATTTTCCTTTGATCATTCCCTTACTTATAATCTGTCTTTATGAACTGGATCCTTTCTTGGTATTTAAAACATGTCTCGATTTCTTCAAACCTACAAAAACAAAATTAAATCCCTTTCCTTTCATACTGCCATTCCTTGAAACTCTCATTCTGTTTGTCTTTTCTCAGTTAAACTTTTCAAGTCTATACTCCAATTCTTTACATTTTCTCACTCCCTACTAAGTTGTCAATTCCTTGTCATTTAGTATTTAACTACCCCATGCAACTGAAACAGTTCTTCCCAAGTTCACCATTGACCTCATAACTATGAATTCTTTTCTCAGTCTTCACTAATATTTTTCTTTGTCTTTTGACAATTGTTTAACCCTCATTTCTCTTGTAAACTCTCACCTTAATTGGGTTTTAGGTTTATTCTCTATCAAGACCCTCTTTTCTTCTTTCCCTATACTACACTTTTGTTGTGTCAAGGATCCCTTTGGCAATCTGTAATAAATTCATAAAATACACAAATATGAAGTAAGCATATTATGATGAAATAGGTATCAAAATATTGAAAAAAGATTCCTAGATCCCTTAAATCTATCCATGGACCCCAGTTTAAGAGCTTCTGCTCTATGGTATTCTTCTTGGTGATCTCTTCAGCTCCCTTGAGTTCATTCATCATATTTATGCAAATTATACTCAAATCTACATGAATCTCTTAATTTATCTCTTTAACCTCATTCCTACACCACCAATTTCCTGTTGAACATCTCCCATTAAATGTCACATAGATATCTCAACGGTACCTTTCTATGCCCTGCCCCTCTTCCAAAATCTCCTCTTCCTTTTGAGGATATATCTACCCTTCTGTTCACTCAAGTGTTCAAACCTTAGGGTTATTCTGAACTCTTTATTTTCTTTTATTCATGGTATCCATTTAATTTTCAAGTTTTATAAATTCTACATCCATTATATTTGTCATATCTTTTCCCTTCTCTTCACTCATCAAGATACTACCCTCGTTCAGGCCCTCATTCACTTTCACCCAAACTATTGGAATAGCCTTGTATTTCACCTCCCTGTATCTAATATCCTCTATTTACAATCCATCCTACACAAAGATGGTAAAGGTATAGATTTGACCATTTCATTACTCCATTCAAATTTTTTTTCCCCATCTCTTCCTTCTTATCTTGTGGAGGAAATACAAGCTCTGTACCTGGGGTTTAAAGACCTTTACAATCTGACTCCTATCTATCTTCCCAGGCTTTTATCATATGATTCTCCTTCAAATGTTCTATGTTCTAAACTGACCATACACTGTTCACTGAAATCAGCATTCTATTGCTTATCTCTATGTATTTATTTACATGCATGTTCTCCTAAGCCCAGGACATATTCCCTGCTCATCTCTGCTTCCAAGTATCCTTCATCTGTTGATTGACTTCCTTCAAATTTAGTTTTAGTGTCTCCTATACTGATGCTTTCTTGATCTCTTGGTTGTTTAAGGTATCATCTTCATGTAGATGACTCTGACATCTATTGTCTGGTTTCTCTTTTGACTTGTATTACTCCATCACCAACCGCCTATGAGACATTTACAAGTGGAAATATCTTAGACATCAAATTTAACATATACAAAAAAATTTTATTATTCCCCCAAGGCCTACCCTTCTTCAAAATTCTCTTTTTCTATCAAGGGCACTACCATTCTTCCAGTAACATAGGCACACTGTCTTGATGTCATTTTTGACTCTTCACTCGTAACCTCATACATACAATAGGTTGTCAAATCTTTTAATTTCCACCTTTTACATCTCTTGAATATGTCCCCTTCCTAGCATCCATATAGCCAGCCTCCACCCTATTTCAGATTCTCATCATTTCTCCCTAGACTATTGAAATAATCTCCTAATTGATCTCCCTGCCTCAAGACTCAACCTACTCAATCAATCTACAACGGAGCTTCAAAGTGTTTTTCCTGAAGCACAAGTTTGAGTCTGTCATTTTCTTACTTGATAAACTCTAGGAACACTCTATTATCTCTAGGAACAAATATAAGGTATTTTGTTTGACATTCAAAGCCCTTCACAACCTCTCTTCCACCTGCCTTTTCAATTTTATTGCATATAAAAATCTATGGTCCTATCAAACTCACCTTCTTAATATTTCCTGTTCATAGAACTCTATTTTCTGTCTCTGTCCCTTTTTACTGAGTGTCAGTCATGCCTAGATCATATTCTCTTCTCTTCTTCTTCTCTACCTCTTAGAATTCCTAGTTTTCCTCAGAATCATGTTATTGCTCACCCTCTACCTGAAGCTCTTCCTGATACTCAAGAAAGTATGAGAGGTTAAGAGGATAAAGAAAGGCTATATGTAGGATGTGACAATTGAGCTAAATGATGTGTGTTGATTTCTACATATTGTCACTCCAGGATATTTGTATCTTCCTTGAGAGTAAAGAGTCTTACTATGTCTTCATATCCCTAGTAACTACCTAGCACAATAACTGGCACTCAGTAGATGCTTGACAAATGTTTTTGATCAAATGACTGATTTATTTTTAGTATGCAGTCTCTCCTCAAATTGTCTTGCATTTATTTATGTGCACACACTAAATTACCCAGTAGAAAGTAAGCTTCTTACAGGGCAAGGACAGCTTTATTTATTAATTTATTTTTCCCTCTGTGCACAGTACATTTCATGTAATAGGCATATAAAAATGTTTATTTTAGAAATCATGCCACCCAACCCTTGAATTCATTGGCTTTCCAGCTGTGGGACTCAGACCAAATGACACTTCAAGATCCCTTTTTGTTTTGAGGGTTTCAAAGTCCCAAGTTTTATTTTCCCAGTGAGGTCCTATGTTGATGGAAGTGCTGAATATTGAGCTGGTTGGCAACCAGTCACAGTTTATGTTGGGAAAACCAATTCCAGATTGTCTTAACATTTTTGTTTTGATCAAACATTAAAAATTTATCCTCAGCATTTTTTAGGGCCACATATTTGGCTAGTGATACATTAATTGATTATACTTCTAATTCACTGACATTTATTTTTTAAATTTATTAATTATTTAGTTTTCAACATTCATTTCCACAAGATTTTGAGTTACAAATTTTCTCCTCATCTCTTCCCTTTCCCCAGCGAAGGATAGCAAGCCTACTGAATACCCCTTCACCTCCATCTGTTCTCTCTTATATCCTCCACCATCCTCCCCCTTTACTTTCTTGTAGGGCAAGATGGATTTCTACACTTCATTGCCTGTTTGTCTTATTTCCAGGTTGCACGTAAAAAAAACAACTTTTAACATTTTTTTTTAAAACTTTGAGTTCCAAATTCTTTTCCTTCTTCCTTCCTCACCCACCCCCACTGGGAAGATAAACAATTCAATATTGTTCCCTCATTGGTTACAACCCTTCTATACAACCAGACTGTTGTACAATGTGAAAGTATTTGCAGATCCTATACATGATTGCATGCCACCATGGGCGGGGGGCGGGAGGGAGAGGAGGAGGAAGGGGAAGGGAGGGGAGAAAATCTGAAACTCAAGGGACTGCGGAACTGAATCTTGTAAACTAAAAGTAAATAAACAAGTAATTGAAAAAAAAAACAATTCAATATAGGTTCTACATGTGTAGTTATGCAAAACATTTTCATAGTAGTTATATTGTAATTTACTGACATTTAGCCCTTCAAATGGCATTGAAACAAAAATCATCCAATTTCTCCAAAGTGGGGAGGGGTAACTTCCTAGGAAACTTCATCTAATGGAAGTAGAATCAAAATCTGTGGAGGCCAGGACTTTTCAATCCGAGAAGTCTGGATGAAGCTTAGGATAAGCCAGAAGTCCTTCACTTCCCTTTTTGCAATTTTTTCAAAGTGATGTAGCTACCTGCCTGGGCTTCTGCCACAAGTACTTGGTCTTTGAAGGTCATAAATCAAGATAGATATAGTTCAGTGCTCAGGATAAAGCATGGGCCAACACAAAGTCAAAAGGGAGAACAAATGCCATATTCAATTTTACAGAAGCATTGGGTGTTAGCATTGGAAAGTGGCCTAAAACACAGAATGTCAGCGTACTAGTGGCCCAGGATGCAGTGGATGACCTCGGTATCTTCAATGCCTGACCAGGCTCTAATCATTCCTTAGAGCCTGCTTCATCTACCTTCATGGACACTGGAACAAATTGTTCTCACCTGCTCATTCCAGTGAGGAGAATCTTCACATAATTGGAACCACAAGGCAACAGGTTTGAGGTCTGTCAATTACCCTCAACTTGGTTTATCCTGTCTGCTGAGATGGCTGCGTGTGCTACAGCTTCTTGGAGCCACAGATGAAAGGCAAATCAGATGGACATAATAATCAGATGAGCAGCCCTGAAAAGGGCTTGGCAAGTCTTCACATGAAAGGTGCTAGGCCTCTTGAACACCCCATAAACTACACACACGCACACACACACACACACACATGCATGGGTACATTAAATGAACATATACATGTATATATATATATATATATATATATATACATACATATATATATATATACACACACACACACGTGTGTATGTGTATGTGTGTGTCTATATCTATATCTCTCTATCTCTTTATTTATATTGAATTTTACAACCTTAGGATGTAGATGCTATTATCACCATTTCATCAACGATGAAACTGAGGCTCAAGGAGGATAAGGAATTTGACAGGGTCACAGAGAAAGCAAGGATTTTAGGAATGATCCTATCCCAGGGCTTTCTGACTCCAGGCCAAACACCATTCTGAATGTAGAGCAAGAATCGTACTTAGAATATGGGCCTGGAGTAAACCTTTGGAGGTAGACTCACTTTCTCAGCATTACATATCAAATTAGAACCAGAGCTAGAACTTTTAGCTCCAAGTACATGGTTTTGTTTTTATTTTGTTTCATTTTCCTGTTTCACTATCCTGGATTTCACCATTCTATGACAACAACTGTACCTTGCATTTTTACACACACACATATGTATGTATGTATGTATAAATGTATCTATAGCTTCTGTAAAATGGATATGTCAAGTTCCTCCCCTATGGCTCCACTTACCATCCCTATTACTTTCCAAATCAAAATACTTTCCCCTGGTCATCACTGTCCTATATACGTTATCTTTCCACATGAGAATGTAAGAGTTATGCTTCTTTATTTGTACCCTTAGCACTTAGTAAAATGTTTGAAAAATAGTAAGCACTTAATGTTTTTTTATTCCTTCATTCATTTATCCATCCATTCATTTATTATAAGATACTAGATTCAATATAACACTGCTTTAGCCCAATTCCTTCATCACCTACCCTTCCCCCTTGCTGCCCAGAGCAGAGAATATGTCTTAGATGACTTTCATCTCTGGAACTCTCACCCTAGGGTCCACTGTCCTAATTGGTGAGTACCCTTACATGGCTCACAATACCCAGGTTCACTTCAGCCATACTTCAGTTGACTCTCTGGTTATCTTGTTACCAGATGCTTTGCTGCCAATGTTTGTATCCTTTGCATTCCCTCCTCTCTTCTTACTTCTCACCCCTTTCTTAGTTCTGGAACTATAATCAAATCAATATTACCATGGCTGCTAGAAAGGATGTGATAGTCTACTCCTCTATTACAACATTTACCGTCCCCTGACTTCCCAAATGAAAACACCACTCCTTGGTGACCATTGCCCTATATGAGTTGTCTTTCCCAACTAGAATGCAAGCTACTTGAAGGAAGGAACTATTTTCCCTTTTGTATTTATACACCCAGAACTTAGCATACTGCTTGACTGCGTAGTAACTACTTTTAAAAAAATGCATTTTCCTTCATAATATCTTAGATTTACAACTGAAAGGAAACTCAAGAGGCCAAGAAAGTTAAGTGGTTTACTCAGTAAGTGGTAGAGCTAGGTCCTCTGATTGCAAATCCATTGATCATCCTCCAGCTAAGCACTGTGAATACAATGACAACTCTGATGACAACAATGATGGCCAGTGTGAAGAGCCTGAGGGACATGATAAGCTGAGGAAATGCCAAGAGACTTGCACCATTTATACTAGGAATCATTAGATGAGGGCTTTATTGATGCTTTTTTCATATGAAGAATAAATCTCTCCAAAGTAATGGCTACACAGAGATTGAAAGTTTTTTTCCTCTGTCATGCGCTCCTGTATGTCAGGCCATTTAAAAGGAGGATTTAATGATGAGCTTTATGCTATTAAGTTATATTGGAGTTCACAGGTTCCCCACCTCCCAGGAAGATAATAAACAACACTGAATTCTTGGGCAGCCATTGTTAGAAGTACTTGCATAAAGACCTCTGCAAGGCAACATGTATAATTAATCACCAATATCATTATTAATATCTCTTAATATAGAAGATGGATGGTTGTGTATCTAAGTTGCGCTGTGGCTTTGTTGCTGCCTAATTAGAAAACGGAAACCAAGTGCCAAGAAGACTTATTAATCGTGTGCAATTTAGTTTATCTATCTCAGTTCATGAGTTCTCAAAAATAATTGTGTGTTTTACCATGAGGAATACCTGTAATTTGAAAGCCATTCCTGAGCAAATTCCCTTGTTCTCCAATTCAAATAGATGTCTTTGCCATATTAACATACTTATTCTATCTCCTGGTGTCAATAAGACCATTAAGGAACTTCCAGCTTTTGATTCAGATATGCAGTTCATAAGACTACAAGTGCAAATTACTGGACAAAACGAGGGATTTATTTTGAACTTCATAGACAATTGCGCATTAATGAGAATAGGCTTGAAATTGGAGGCTTGCAACAAAGTAGAAAAAAATAGCAGAAACACTTCTAAGGGAATATTTATTAATTTTATTTTTCTTTTAAAAATTAGATTGTTCTCTGTGACCATAAATACAGAGTGCTTTTTGTCCTTGGTCATTAAAAAAAAAAATAACAGAATCATGGTGTGGAAAGACACGAGATTTGATATCAAAAGACTTGGGTATCTGAACAAGGGCAAATACCTTGGCTCTGGGCTTCTGTGTCTTTATTTGAAAAATTAGGGGGTTGGAGAGATATATGTGGAATGTATACACACAAACACACACATATATGCATATAATGCACATGTATTATGCACATATGTATGTCTATGTTTCCATCTATGTATATGTCTAAAAGTCTGTATGTGTACATGTATATTTGTATATGATCTTGAAGGTACCTTCCAACCTATGACTTTTTGATCACGTGAAGATTTATATCAGTGCTAACTCTAATAATCAACAGAGAAGACTTCAATGTTTATCCTTCCCACTCCTCCTGTCTTGGAGCTCCTTTATTCTATTCCCCTTCTAGTAATTTAGCTAAGGTATCAGGTAATAAGGACTCTGTTTCCTGGAACTATTTACATTTTAATAAGGGACTATTGAATATTAAAACTCTTTAAGACCCAAATTATAGATCCTAGAATAGAGAATTAAGATCTAGGATTAAACATAGATCATACTTTCTATTTTGCAGAGAAGGAAACAGAGTCTGACAGAAGGGATTCAGTTTTAAATCACTTCCCTTCATCAAATAGTAGCAATGCTAAGACTAGAGCTAATTTTGTGACTCCCAGACAATTTTTATTTCCACTCTACTACACTCAAAGAATTTCTAATGGTGACACTTCAGGTATTATTACAAAGTGGTAGAGGTCCTTCCTGGATGCTTCTTAAATGATGTCATATGGGCAGCTGTCTACTTCACGAAATTCCCATGTGATATGTTGGAAAGAGTGCTGGATTCTGAGTTAGAAGGGTTCAAATACTGACTGGTACTACCCATGTCCTTTCTGAACCTCAATTTCCTCATCCACAAGATGAAGGATTGGACTGGAAGGCCTGGAAGGTCATTTCAGCTCTAGATCTATGATCATATGACCTCAAGGCCTCATTCTCTCATTTATAAAATGAGAGGGTTTGATTAGATAACTTCTAAGGTATTTTCTAGCTCTGTATTTATCATACCACATGTAAGACTAGCTGGGTTCTAGACTAACCCAGTGAATCTGACAAGTCGACTAGCTTCGTTTCATGATCCAAATGGAATGAAATTCTAAAAGCAAACACCTAGGACAAATGAATCAACCTTTCATTGCAAGACACAGGCAAAAGGAGGCTATAAAAAAGCAATCTATGATTTTAAACTTGTCTGTGTCCCTTTAAATACAATCTGTGATGACTTATGATTCCAATGACCCTTCTTGATTACTGCCTGTTACCGTTCATTATCACCATGGAAACTGCTCGGTTGCCAGCTGTGCTTGGGGCGGAGGGGTGGGGCAGTGCTGCTAGCTGGGGATGGGAGAGGGTCGTATGGTGCAAGATTCTGTATTTGATGCCTTTTTTTTTCAGGAGGCAGGGAAAGCTAAGAAAGCATCTCCATCCCTTCTCTCTCCTGGTGGGGCATCATGCTGAGGAGAGCTCCATGGCAGATGGCTCTAGACCCCCTAGCTCTCCTTACAAGGGCATATGAAGAGAGCAGAGACACTTGAATTTAAAAGAAAATATTGTAGCTGGCAGAAGGAATGAGAAAGGGGCATTCTGTGCTCCAATTTAGTGAACTAAATTTCTGAGCCTCTTCTGGATATGGGCATCCACTCTTCCCAGATACCTCATATCCAAAGCTCTGCTGTCCTGTGTGTGATCATTGGAAAAGCTCTTTATATTTCTCTCTACCTGATTCTGAGTCTCAATTTCATCACTGTTTTCTACCCAATCTGACTTTACATGTCATTCTTCATTTTTAGCTCTAACGTTTTTGTCTTTCTCTATCTCTCTCTCAGTCACTCTGTCACAGTCTCTCTCTGTCTCTCTTTGTGTCTCTCTCTCTCAGTCTTTGTGTCTCTGTCTCTTTCTCTGCCTCTGTCTCTCTTTCTCATGTTCTCACCTGATAGCCCATTTTGGTGAACCTGTTTCTAGAAGGATGTGATGGAAGATAGGCCACTTATGGTCTCACTTTAGAGATTGGTAAGTATCCCATAACTGCTTCTTCTAAACGTCTTGCCTACAAGAATTGCTACATGGTAGCAACAGCAACAACAAGAAAAACAATTTTCAGAACAACTGAATCAGAATTGAGTGTGCATCCAAATTGCATAAAGAGAGGAAATACTGTAAGCCTCCAGGTGGGGGAAAGAGAGGTAGCAGACACTGTGTTTGGGGGCCTTTACTCTCCACCCAGGCCAACAGGTGGCTAAGATCCTTGTTTCTTCTGTCTTTTTTTTTTTAATTTTTTTTTAAATTTTATTTTAGTTTACATCATTCATTTCCACAAGATTTTGAGTTACATATTTTCTCCCCCTCTTTCCCCACCCACAGCCCCAAAGCATCCATCCCAGTGTGTCCCCCCTCCCCCAGTCTATTCTCTCCTATGTCACTTTTTGGTAGGGCAGGATGGATCTCCCAACCACAGTGCCTGTGTATCTCAAGTTCCAGTTGGATGTAGTCAATAATAATAATAATAATAATAATAATAATAATAATAATAATAATTG
>CM053581.1:263005460-263020806 GCA_028627135.1 Pseudochirops cupreus | reverse complement strand
AAATCTCTGTGGGGCTCTGCTTCCAGAAGGGAAAGCTCTGTCTCAAATCGCTTGGGTCCTCCCAGCTGCCGTAGCTTTTAGGGAGAGGCTGGGAACTCTTCCTATATACTTCCGGCAGACTGGATAATAAAGACTCCAAGACCGAGGCCCAAGACGGCGATCCTTCCAGGCCACTCAATGCGAGAGCTCTGGCCGAGAACAATTGCTCAGTCCCCCTGCTGCCTGCAGGCCGCGGGCTTGAAGCTGCAAAGCCGAGGTGGGTGCAAAACCTCTGCCTTTCCCTTTTCTGCTCTGGAGGACTTCTGGCCGGACTGCTTATCTCCCCCTTTCACAATTCCCATTCACAGCTGCCGCTAATCCACTCACCTGAAGCTCCTCAGCTCCTCCACTCCTCCCGTGCAGCCGCCCCCGGGGCACAGCCTTGGCTTCAGGCCAGGCTGATTTTTGGTTCGCAGTGCTGATATGGTTCCTCGTAGCCGAGCTGACTTTAGTGGGAAGTATCTTTGTGTGCGTTTTGGAGTTCTATGATTGGTTTAGAGTCCTATTTTATGGGTATTTTGGGGTGGCTATGTGAGAGCTGCGATATGTTGCCCCTGCTATGCTGTCATCTTGGCTCTGCCCCCCCCCACATCAGTTATTTTCTACCCATATGTATATCCTTTTTAAATGTCTTAATAAAGATATAATTTTTAGGATTTACAAGTATCATCTTCCCATGTAGGGATGTCAACAGTTTACCCATATAGCAGCAGTTTTCAACCTGTGGGTTGGGACCCCTTTGGGGGTCAAATGACCCTTTCACAGGGGTCACCTAAGACCATCAGAAAACTTTCCAATGGTCTTAGGAACTGAGACACCGCTCCTCTATCCCTCTCCAGGAGGGTCCACCCACATGCAGATACGCCACATAGGAGTATTAAAGGGTTGTGGCATCAGGAAGGTTGAGAACCACTGCCATATAGGATAACATTTTTTTCCTTTCTTGTTTACTGTTTTATGCCTCTCTTGAGTGTTGCATTTAATTATCAGATTTTTCACTGAACTTTGGTCTTTTAATCAGGAAGTGCTTGAGGTCGTCACCTATTTCATTGAATATCCATCTCCTTGCCTGAAAGATTATGCTCAATTTTTCTGCATAGATTATTATTGGTTGTAATCCAAGTTCTTTTGCTTTACAGAATATCGTGTTCCAAGGCCTCCCTCTTTTAATGTAGACCCTACAAGGGCCTGTGTGAGCTTGACTATAATTCCATCATATTTGAATTGTTTCTTTCGGGCTACTTGCAGTATTTTCTCCTTGATGTGATAATTTTGGAATTTGGCTACACTATTCCTTGGCCTTTTCAATTTGGGATCTCTTTAAGGAGATGATCTGTGGATTATTTCAATGACTATTTTACTCTCTGCTTCTAGGACATCCAGGAAGTTTTCCTTGATGATTTCTTTGAAGATGCTGTCCATGCTCCTTTTTTATCATGGTTTTCTGGTAGACCAACAATTCTTAAATTCCCTCTCCTGGATTTATTTTCCAGATGAGTTATTTTATGTTTTCTTATAATTATTTTTTATTCTTTTGCTTTTGTTTGACTGATTCTTGATGCCTCATTAGTTTCTACTTGTTCAATTATAATTTTAAATGAATTGTTTTCTTCCGTTAGCTTTTGTATCTCCTTTTCAGTTTGACCAATTTTACTTTTTAAGGAGTAGTTTTCTTCAGCAATTCACCCCCATTTTGTCAGTTGTATTTTTAAAGGAATTGATCAATTTTTCTTCTACCTCACTAATTTGACTTTTAAAATCCTTCTTGAGCTCTTCCAAGAAAGCTTTTTGGACTAGAGAGCAGTTCATATTCTTCTTTGAGGTTTTAGATGTGGGTATAGTGACAAAACTATTGGCTTCTGAATTTGTGTTTTGACCTTTTATAACTAATTAATTAGTTACTAAGGGCTAAGTACAGAAGGTGTGACCTGTTTCTTCTGTGAAAGAGGCAGAAGGTATGAACTCTGTTTCCTGTGTGAACAGAGGATGTGAACCCTTTTTCCTGTTGCTGACATGGCAGGAGGGGGTTGGCTGAGACAGGAGGCCAGTATGTGTATTTAAGGAGAGCTCCAGAGGACAGACAGACAGAGGCAAGAATGTACCTGGTGGCTCCTGGTAGAGGGAGCAGAATTGTCCCAGCATCTGGGAGCTGGGCTGCTGGACTGAGAACTGAGTTGGAGTTCTCTTGAGAGAGACAAAGACAGAGACAGACAGACAGACAGACAGACAGACACACACACACACACACACACACACACACACAGAGTTTCTCTCCCAGCATTTGGAAGCTGACTGAGAACTGAGTTGGAGTTTTCTTGAGACCAGAATCTAGTGAAGGCCAAAGTGGCTGCTGCACTGCCTGAAAGGCTGAGATTTCTACTGGGTCCTAGGGCCAGCTGAACTGCTGGAGGACTGAAGAAGCATGACCAGGATAAGACTTTGTTTGTTAGTGGCTTGGTGGATCCTTGAGTTCCCAGCCACAGAAGTGGTGAAGGGTGTGAGATGTGCTGGACCCTGTGAACTTTAGTGTGTAACAACAACTGCTTGGAGGACTGGACAAGGAGCTGGGAGCTGTCTGCCCTGAATCCAGGTGGCTGTTTGGTGGATTCAGGTAGGAGCTGGGACCATGGAAGGGGATCCAGAGAATATGAGAGACCACCCTGAGTCAAGGTGAAGAAAAGGCCACTCCTTGGATATAGAATGCCTGATGAAATTGAAGTTTGTTGGACACTGAGGGGTGGAGGGTTTGTGTAATTTTCCAATGATTGTATTTAGTGACTGATTGTTACATAAGTGACTGATTAAGTTAATCTATGATTGCCCCTTGAGTAGAAGATTGATTATTGTATTGTGATTGATTGAATGATTAAGTATTGATTATTGTATTGTGAATTGATTGAATGATTATGTATTGACTATTGTATTGTGAATTGATTGTGAATGTTTGCCTTGATTTGTGATGGAATAAAGGGAATGTTCACTATATTGTGTAATCCAAACCTTAAAAGCTGTTCACAATAGCATTCTTTTGGGAATCTGCTAGTGCATGACATTACACCTTCCCTATCCCCATAGCAAAAATCTGTATTCTTTGCTTTTCTAAATTGCTTTTTCTGCATCATGTTTGCCTT
The DNA here is from genome assembly GCA_028627135.1 of Pseudochirops cupreus. Taxonomy (NCBI): domain Eukaryota; kingdom Metazoa; phylum Chordata; class Mammalia; order Diprotodontia; family Pseudocheiridae; genus Pseudochirops; species Pseudochirops cupreus. Next base: position 263,017,636 of record CM053581.1, on the reverse strand, counting down.
TTTTTGGCTTTTAAAGTTGATTTCTGCTTCTGGGGCATCAAGATTTTGGTGATGAGGGCTAGGACCTGGTTACTGGCTTTGTGTACTGGGCCCTCTAGTTCTGGCAGCTAGAATCTATGTAATGCTGTGGCTTACATGGTACTGAGGTGGAGCTGTTAGCAGTGGCTGGTATGTTCGAGTCCTGGTGAGGCCTTTCTGTGTTTCCCCATGATTTCACTGAGGGTCATGGGTGAGGTGTGGGGGAGAGGTGGTTTGGCTGCTGGAGATCTCCTCCCTGGGCATTGGACTAGTACATCAGTAAGCTCAGTGTCACCCATCCATGGTGCAAGTGGTGGTTCTCTTCACTGGTGTCTGCCTATTGCCCTGGCTGTGTGAAGGAACATGGGGGTCCTGGTGTTGGTGCTTTCTGGCTCCACCACCCTGGAGCCGGAATCTTCTGTTTGAAGTAAGGCTTGCTATTGTCTTGCCTCAATGCCTCCTGTCCTATACCGGTTCTCTTCCACCACAGCAAGAGGTGCCTTTCTTTTAATCCCTGTAGGCTCCTGAGCTAGAAAGAAAGAAAGAAAGAAAGAAAGAAAGAAAGAAAGAAAGAAAGAAAGAAAGAAAGAAAGAATGCTGCTCCCTGTCTTCCAGGATTTTTTCTGGGGCCATATTTTCTGGGTTTTTCAAGGTTAGCAAAGGAGAGTGAGAGCAGCTTACTGCTTATTCTGCCATCTTGTCTCCCAGAAGTCAGTATTTTACATTTTCCAAAGGATGTTTCACACACTGTTTCCTTTGATCATCATTCCCATTTTACAGGTTGACAAACTGAAACTCAGAAAGGTCAAGAGGCATACAGAAGGCAACACAATAAGATAGAAAGATGTGGGTTGAAACAAGGTAACTAACAGCCTCTGCCTTTGGTACCTAAACCTTAATATTTAAAAGTGTTGTCACAATAATTCTTTGACATAGAAATTGCAAGTATTATTAGCACAATTTTACACATGAAGAAATGAGGCTTAGAAAATTAAATGATTTACCCAGAGTCAAATAAGCAGTAAAAGTCAGACAGAGCTGAGGAGAGAGAGAGAGAGAGAGAGAGAGAGAGAGAGAGAGAGAGAGAGAGAGAGAGAGAGAGAGAGAGAGAGAGGAATGACTGAGGGGGAAAAGTTCTTGAAAAATATGTGAGATGATTTAATGGTAATTAATTTAGCAGGTACTTGGTACTTAGTAACTAAGGGCTAAGTACTTCTGTGAAAGAGCCAGAGGGTACAAACTCTGTCTCCTGTGTGAAAGATGCAGAAGGTATGAACTCTGTCTCCTGTGTGAACAGAGGGCATGGACTCTGAATCCTGTTGCTGACATGACAGGAGGGGGTTGGCTGAGACAGGAGGCCAGTGTGTGTATATAAGAAGAGTTCTAGAGACAGAGAATCAGAATCAAGGAATCTTCCTCCTGATGGAGGAAGCAAAATTATTCCAGCATCTGGGAGCTGTGCTGCTGGACTGAAGGACTGAGTTGGAGTTTTTTTGAGAGAGAGTGAGTTTTTCTCCCAGCATCAGGAAGCTGACTGAAAACTGAGTTAGAGGAAGCAGGATTGTCCCAGCATCTGAGAGCTGGGCCTGCTCTACTGAGAACTGAGTTGGAGTTTTCTTGAGACCAGAATCTGGTGAAGGCTGAAGTTACTGCTGCCTTAGAGGGAGTTTCTCTCCCGGCACCTGGAAGCTGACTGAGAACTGAGTTGGAGTTTTCTTGAGACCAGAATCTGGTGAAGGCTGAAGTTGCTGCCATCTGGAAGGTTGAGATTCCTTCTGCGTCCTAGGGCCAGCTGAACTGCTGGAGAACTGAAGAAGCATGATCTGGATAAGCCTCTGTTTGTTTGTGGCTTGGTGGATCCTTGAGTTCCTGGAAACAGAAGTGGTGAAGGGTTTGAGATGTGCTGGACCCTGTGAGCTTCAGTGTGTAACAAGAACTGCCTGGAGGACTGGACAAGAACCTGGGAGCTGTCTGCCTCTGAATCCAGGTGACTGGTGGATTCAGGTAGGAGCTGGGACCATGGAAGAGGACCCAGAGAATCTGAAAGATTGCCCTGAGTCAAGATGAAGAAAAGGCCTCCACTTGGACACATGAGGAAATTGAAGTGTACTAGAAATTGAGGGGTGGAGGATTTGTGTAATTTTCTAATGACTGTATTTAGTGATTAATGATACTTAGTAATTGTGAATCTGGATAAGTGACTGATTATGTTAATCTATGATTGCTCCATGAGTGGAAGATTGATTATTGTATTGTGAAATGACTGAATGATTAAGTAAGGAGGGTTCCCCCTTAGGGAAACCAGATGATTATTATTTTGTTTTTTGTTTTATATATTGTGGCCACTGTAGTGAAAACTGTGATCATTCTAATATTTAGCTGTTGTGAACACTATATTGTGATAAGATATAGTGTTGTGAATATTATATTGTGATTTGTTGTGAATATTTGCCTTGATTTGTAATGGAATAAATGGAGTATTCACTATACTGTGTAATCAGAACCTTAAAAGCTGTTCACAGTAGCATTTTTTTGGGAAGCTACTCATGCATGGAGTTACAGATGAGAAGACAGTAACAAAGACATAAGAAAGGTTGTAGGTTGGGCCTTGGGAAGATAAAGGGTCTTCTCTTCATCAGAGACTCTTGAGGAAGAGGCAAGAGGGGAGAGAAAGGAGACAATGTATAAACACATTGCGATGTTTAGCAAGAGGGGAGGAGCTCATGGTGTATAGCCTATATTTTCTTTGACTAATGTTATATGGATGTCTTTTGCATTATGCTCCCATATTGTAATCCTTCATCTAGCGTGAGGGTGACACATTCATTCTCTGAATTGACACCCTAACACTTTCTTATACTGATGGTTTGAATTTCCAGAGAAGGACCACAACCATGCTGCTACACTCAAATGCTTTTTGGTTCCCAGGGGTAATTTTGTTGCAAGCGATAAACACCCCCTTTTTACCACTATAACTCTTGAATCTCTTCCTATGCACTTTCATTTATGCAAAACTAATAACTCATAATGTTGACACCATTAGACTTTTTAAAAAGAACCATTTATTTAACAAGAAGATAAAAGCAACAATAATCAGTACATGATCCACACCTAAATCTGAATCACATTATCCAATTAGTGCAAATGGTAACTATGAGGGAGTGGGCTCGCATTTACAAAAACAAAACAAAACAAAAAAACTGAGAGAGAAGCAGAAGAATAAAGAAAACACACCCATAACTCTGGACTATAGGCCTTGATGGCACTGGTCTCTGTAGCAACATTTGCTCTTTACCAAGCTGCTTCTTTGTTAACTCCTCTCCTACTGGTTCCCTCTGCTCTCCTGTTGGACAAATCCTCTTCTTTACATTCAAACTGACAAATCAGCAATAAGCTGTTTAAATTCACAATCATCCTTTAAAAGGTACTAAGAACATGTTACAAGATTTTCTTCCCCCTTTCAGCATTTCCCTACCAGAGAGAGCAGCAAGTACCACTGAGTCACTCCACCTCTCTTAAATTATTGATGTTGCTGGGAGTAAAATTTCTGTTTGCCATGGAGCTTCAATTTTTAACCAGCAAATCACCAAGTAATGGTGGAAACCTTTTTCATAGCCTACTTATCTGCTGCTGGTATCATCAACAGCTCTGGCTTTTTCAACCCCTGTTGAGTTCTTCTCTTGCTCAGGTCTTTATTATTCCAGCCAGAGTTCCCTTTCCTTTTAGTAACTCAAATCAGAGTCTCTTGGTACTCATTTATTTACTTTTTTCTTATGAGGTTAGAAGCTCGTGAACTTTTCTTTGGGTTATTTTTACAACCAACAGCCTTTGTTTAAATCAACCCATATTCTCGAAAAGTTATTCGATTTATCACTTTGTCAGTTTGAATATTTTAAGCTTTAAAAACAGTTACATGCAAATAAATTAAAGGGCTACAATATTCTGCAGCTTCAGGCACTAAACCTCAAATTTGTCCTCTTAATATTCTTTATCTCTCTTCATACTTGTATTTTATAAGTTTTTAGTATATAAAAGTTCTTTTTTCTCATCATCTTAGAACTTACACAGTTTGTAAAGAAGAGGGGAGTTTATCTTACACAAAGTCATTTAAGCATTTTTGATTTCTCAAAAAAATTCTTTTTTTTTTGTCCTTTTTGCTGACAAAACTACTCACAATTTATCTGGAAACTGTTTCTTTACACATGTATTTTCACAATTTTATTGAGCAAAAATTATTTTTTTTCTGGTTCTGTCAACTACTAAACCTTTCACCTATGAAAGAGGACATTACTATACATTCTCAAATTGATTTATTTCCTTTTATTTACACAAAGCTGCCTTGTCTGCCCCTTAAAAAAGTCAAAATGCTACATCTTAAAGGAGAGCAGGACCTTATATTAGTAATGAAAGAAGTGAAGTCCTCTGCTGACGGGGAGACAAGAGACAGACTGTTGAAGACTTTAGGAGAGAAAAGAAGGTTAAAATAGCCTTTTATGGGAAAAGTATTGAAATAAATAGGACATGTGTTAGAAGTCCTTTAACCAGGATGTTTTCTAAGGGCATACACAGAGGAGAACTAGAACTGATTCTCCTCATTTAATCTTCATGTCCAGACACACTTGGGTGTATTTGCTTGGAAGAGGACTCTTCAGTTTTGGGATGAGATTCACAAGATCAGAGAGATGCTGGGCCAGCACCAAAATGAACTGTAGCTCTTTGGACTGAGACCAGAGAGCAAGATTTTTGGAGCAAGATGTCCCCACTCCCAGTTTAACTTAAACTAGTACTGCAAATCAGGTTGAAAACACACATACACATGTTGTACACACGCATATACACAAATATCCATATATATAGATATATATACACATATATGTGTATACATATGTACACACATGTATATACACTCATATGAATGCATATACCTATATACACATACATAAAACTCTAAGAAAAGCTGCTGACAAAACTGTATCACTGTCTCTCTTACTCTACAAGTACCGCTCCATGTCCTTTTCATATTCTCTACTGTCCAAATCCAACCTGTAACATGTTTTATGGTCTTGCAAGCCCAAGGGCTTATACAACCACTAGTTGTCACCATTTAGGGGAGTGTTAGATACTGATATACACAGTTTCCATCTGGAGAGGGAAAGGTTCAAAATAAGCTATTAACATATTCCCAGTGATCTTAGTACTTACCTTATCAGAGGCATATAAGCCAGAGGAAAAAGATGTTGGTAAACATGACCAGGAGATTTCTATCAATTCTTATTGGGGGTCCACTAATGTGAAAGTTACATAAATAATTCCTCATATTTTTGTTTATTCATTTAACCTTCCCAACAATCCTGTGAGATATGCCATATATATATATATATATATATATATATATATGTATATGTATAAGACTGCTCTGAATTTAATTTCATTTAATTCAGCCCAAACGTTTCTTTGATGCCTGCCATGTGCTGGGAAAATGAACTTGGGGTTACTATCAGAATAATCTTTTGCCCTTCTGATAAGTCCCTTTTTTCCACAAAGTCTTTTTTTAATTTAATTTATTTTATTCTGAATTTATGGAATAAATCAAGCCTTTCCATAACACAGTAGAATAGAAGATGATTATACATGAAACTCTAAATCTATTATGTAGAACTTGCTATTCCTTTTAAATATATGATAAAGTTATCATCTCTCTCTCTCCTTTTCTCTCTTTTTCTTTCTCCCAAAATACATATGCACACATATACAGTATGCATAATTCTATTTATCAGTTCTTTCTCTGCATGCAAATAGCATCTTTCTTCGTATGTCCTTACATAGTTCACTCAATACTCACAATAACATTTTGTGGTTTAGACCCTTCCCACCTCTCCTAAATGCAAATATACTTTGGTGGGGGATAGAGAGAGGGGCTTCTGAAAAGCAATAGTCTTCCCATGAGCCTAGACTCCCAGGAATTCCATGCATTTTCTCTCCTACGTAGTAGGAAAAATCTGGCCTCAGACACTTAGTAGCTGTGTGACCCTGGGCAAATCACTCAATCCTGTTTTGTCTCAGTTTCCTCATAACTATGTGGATGCTTCTGTTTTTCCTCTTTCTCAAAGGTCTTACCCCCAAACTTTCATACTTGCAAACTCTTATACTTGAGTTAAACATGAGGTAACTCCCCCAAACCTGGGCTGCCTAGAAGATCCCTTTTCTTTGTACAGAAGCTAAATTCCTGACTCACACTGCATAAGAAATTTAAAATAAACTTTTCTGCCACATGTGAGCTGGGGTTCACAAACGTCACCTATGAATTTCCTTCTCAGGCTGCTTGTAACCACATGTCTACCTCCTTCTGAATCCAGATATAGAAACATCATACAGACACAGAAACTGAAGTCAGAAATATGAAGTGCCATGTTCATAGACACAGTGACAGAAGTGGGACTTGAAAACATTTATCCTAACTCCAAAGGCTACAATATTCCTGACAATGCGATCTTCTAGGCTTTGCTTGAAGAACTCCAATAAAGAGACATCACTACCTCCTTCTCCAGCCCAATCCACTATACTGTAAGTCTCAATGTTATGGTGTCATTTACTCTTTCATCTACTTTAATTCTTCATTTTAACAAATTCAACTTATTGCTTATTGTTTTGTCTTCAGGGACTAAGGAAAAAGAGATTGATCCCTCCTCCATACGACAGTCCTTCAAATACTTGAAAAGTTAGTCAGTTGGTCAATAAGCATTTATTAAGTCTCTATTATGTATGGGCACTGTTAAGAGCTAAGGATACAAGTAAAAGTAAAATTAGCCCCTGTTCTCAAGGAGCACATAGTCTAATAGAGACATTATGACAATAACTATTTACAGATAAGATACATACAGCATAATCTGGAGATGATTGACTAATTACTAACATTAATGGAAGTCAGGAAAAACTTCTCCTAAAAGACAGGATTTTAGGTGAGACTTGAAGAAAGCCAGGAAAACAGAGAAGCCAGGAGTCTTCACCTATTCAGAGTAGACAGCTAAGTTCCTTCAAAGAATATTCATAGTTAATGAAAACAAAGCCCTTTCAGCATCTTTTTTCTACTCACCTGTATAGTTTCCAACAATAACAATAATAATAAACTTACATGAATATAGCATTTTAAAGTTTTTAAAGCATTTTGTGTGTATTTTCTCATTAGAATGTAACAGAGTTCTTCCTAAAATGTGTCACTAAAAACTGAACAGGGCAGAATATTATTTCCTTATTTCTGGAGTCTGTGCCTTAATGTAGCCTGGCATAAGTTTTCTTGACTACTACATCACACTGTTTATTCATTTTGAGCTTATATTACACTAACACTTTAAGATACTTGTCAGTTGAACTGATGTCTTATCACACTTCCCTGTTAGTTTTTTTAACACAAGTATAAAACTTTAAATTTATCCATACAAAACTTAATCTTATTAGACTTGTCCAATGTTCTAGCTTGTCAAGATGATTTTAGATTCTAATTCTGTTATCCAGTGTGTAGGCTAGAATATCTTTCAAAGTCTTTTGTCATCTACAAATGTATAAGCATTCCTTCTATGTCGTTATCCAAGTCATTGAATAGCTGAACAGTTGCATAGCACATGTCTAGGCATAGATCCCTGTGACACTGTATTAGAGACCTCCTTCCTAGTCCCATGGAACAATGACTGCTTTTGAGGTCTAGCCATTCGACCAGCTCCAAATTTACCTAGACTATTGTCCAGACTATATTTCTTTACTTTTCTCCACAGTAGCATGAGAAAATTTATCAAAAGCCTTGCTAAAGTGTAAGTAAGTGTTACCTTTACATCTCGGTTTAGTGATAAGTTTTAGGCTGCTGTGACCTTCTCTAGATGAAGTCAAGGGTCCTTCTGGCTCCCAAAACTTTTCCCAGTCCAAGTGTTACAGTCCTTGAAATTCTTGTATTCATGAAAATGTAATGGCTTGTGGAGTGTTCCCTGTGGGCGATCCTGACTGAAGACTAAGTAAACATCAAGTACTGGTCTGACTTTCCCTTAATAAATTTTATTAAGTACTGAGAAACTATGAACTATTTTCAGCTTCAGTAGCTGCATAGTTCTAGAATTCTGACCTTCAGAAATGACTCCTTTAGATACCAGTATATATGTATATCTATCTATATTTATCTATATATCTATAGATATATAATAGCAAAACACTTCTATGTTCTGTGTCAGTCAGTCAACATTTATTAATGCCTACTATATGCCAATCCCTGTGCTAAGCATTGTCAATACAGAGAAAAGTTAACCAGCAGGGCTTCTTAAACTTCTTCCACTTGTGGATCCGTCAGGAACCCCATATGGGGTCACAACCTACAGTTTAAAAAATACTGAACTAGAGACCTTGCTCTTGAGGATCCCACAATGTAACAAAGGGGATGACATTAGAATTACCACATACAAACAAGCTATATACAGTATACATTGGAAATTAACAAATTAGGGCAGGTACTAGAATTAAGATGGGTCAGGAAAAGCTTCCTGTAGAGGTTGGGATTTTAGCTGGAATTTGGAGGAAGCCAGAACAGCCAAAAGGCAGAGATAAGGAGGGAGAATATTCCAGGCATGGAAGACATCCAGTGAAAATACCCAGAGTTGGATGATGGAGTTTGAAGAGTAGCATGGAGGCAAGGTCACTGGATTGGAGTACATGGGAGGAAGAAACATAAGATGTAAGAACCATGAAGGGGGCAAGGGTTTAGGGCAGGTTTGAAAAGGTTTGAATACTAAACAGATGATTTTATAATTTACCCTGGTGGTAATAGGGAACCAATAGGAGTTTGTTGAGAAGGAGGGGTGACATGATCAGATTTACACTTCAGGAAGATCCCCTTGATAGCTGAGTGAAAAATGCACTGGAGTGGTAAGAGATTTAAACCAGGGAGATCAATGATCAGAATGGTTATTCCAATGGCCCAGGTTTAAAGTGATGGGGGCCTCAACCAATATAGTAAACAGTATAGTCAGAATGGAGTATGCCTTAGATTCTAAATTCAAAACAGATCCCCTTAATAAAGTATTTTTTTTTTGGTAAAGTTTGGATTCAGTCAAAGGCCCATACTTGAGGACCTAGAGAACAGCATGTGGCCTCAAGACCACAGGTTGCCCATTCCTGTTTTAGAAAATTTATATAAAATCAAGTTCCTACCCTTATAGAATCTGTGTCCTACTAGAGATATAGGACATCTGGGTTTTTGTTTTTTGTTTTTTGTTTTTAATGTCAGTAGTTTGAAGATATATGGACACTCCTTCTACCAATACCTAGTAAAGGATAGCAGTAGGGTTTGGGCAAGGAGGGGAAGAAGACTATAAGGCAAATTACTAACTGATTGTGAATGAAGAGAGAATGACATGAGCACCAAAACATAAAGATAAAGCCCCTTGAAGCTGAACGGCGTTATACATTTGGAAAGAGCGATAGAGAGCTCAGTTTCCTTGCCCAAACTGAGAGAAGAGCAAATCAAACCAAATCAAACCCTGTTGCTCTGCTGTTTGACTGGAGACAAGAGGTCTCAGAACCTTTGAGGCTTAAAATCTCCTACTACTTTTGATTAAGTCATATCTTATGATATGACTTAAAATCATCATTATCATTTTCATAATCAATCAATAAGCATTTATCAATGGTCTACCACATTCCAGGTACTATGCCAGGACATTGGGACATAAAACAATCACTTCCCACAAAGAATTTTCATTCTAGCTGGGGAAAACAACACATATCAGCTTATATAAAATCAATACAAACGCATAGAAGATAATATTTTGGGGAAAAACACTGACAATTGGGGAATCCAGCAACATCGGAACTTGGACAGCTTCTCTGCTTTTATATTGTGAATTCTGTTCAGAGTGAAAGAGTCAGATTTCAATTGAGAAGTCCCTGTGCCTTTAATGAACAAAAAACTTGCCCCTCAGCGTGTGACCTATTGAGGATCCCTCCTGATGTCTAGAATCAAATGAAGTCAGACAGTGTTATTTTATACCCTCCAGCCCTACTCAGATATTTAGGACTCAGTTCATTCAATCATCAAGCATTTACTAAATGCCTGCTCAGTTCTAGGTACTGGGGATCCAAATGAAAAAGGGAGACAATTTTCCCTTGAAGGAGTTTATATTCTAGAATGGAAGTACAGCACATATTGATAAGTGCTGGTCAGGGCAAGGGAGCTTTGATCCTGCCAGTTATAGGGATTATGAATGGAACCATAAGATAGTAAATTGTCTTGCTATTTCCAATAGCTAAGAAAAATATTGATTTGATTTGATCCTTTGAGAAGCAGATAAGTGGAGGTAGAAGGGTAGGAATATATGTGTGGTATCAGGATTAATAGGTTGGCTAGGTGCAGGGATGCTGAGTGATTAGATGAGATAGAACATGGTTTAGGGATGGCTACATACGGTAAATTAGATTAATATTCACTGTCACTCTTCAATCCAGCAGGTAGCTCTACCTTATGTCTTAGTAGATACATTTTCAAGGATTAGGTATAGGAGGGCAGTTTCCATGTAGAATTATTCTCATTGACTTGGAAAGGTGGGTATTGGAATGGTAAATGTCAAGATGCTGACTCTTGATGAGTCCTGGAGATCTAGTAGATAGCTCAATGTTAAATGGCTAGTGACTGATAGCTGTAATAATCTTCAATATTACTGTGTCTACCGTATCACAACTATGCAAGCAGAGTGGACGTATTACATTTGACTGGCACAACTTTTGCAAACCTCACTCTATGATGAGATGCCTTCTCAGAACAGTATTTTAGTAGAACAAGCTATATACATTGATAACAATAATGACAATCATTCCTCTTTCTAAAACACTTCAAGGCTTAAAAGGCACTTCCTTTACAACAGCTTTGTGAAGTAGGCAGTATACATGTTATCATCTTCAGTTTACTTTTCAGTAGAGAAACTGAGAGCCCAAGGGGTGAAGGGACTCTCTCAGGTTATGCAACTAGTTGGTGGAAGAGGCAAACTTGACACTGGGACATTTTACCTGACATCCAGAATATTTTCAACTATTATACACAATGCTTAAATTCTAGTTTCATAGACAAAGTGAAAAATTTTGCATGAATATTGCATCAGAGAAACATAAAATAAAGATCTGTGTGTGGTACATTGGGTAAAGATCACTCCCTATTAGGAAAGTTCCATGAGGGTAGTTGGCATTTAAGTTAAAAGATTAGGAGGAATTTAATGTGCAAAAAAGGTTTGGTTTCATGGATAGCCAAGTAACTTCTTATACTTTACTGATAGAGTCACTAAATCTTTATGGGGTTCTCTACAGAACTCCCTTTAAAGAAAGGATGGGCACCAAGGACACTTATTGTCCTCAATCAGAAAAGCAAAAAGCATGGGGCAAATAATGTTTTGCCCCTGGATACTGACATTGAGGGTAGTGCTTCTTCCTTTCAGTAATCTTCCACTGGCCCTGCACTATTATGCACAAACATGTCAACTCCCTGCCATTCCCTTCCACTGCATCACCAACCTAGGAAGCTTGGAATGTTTTGTCCTGCCCAAAAGCATATTCATGGTATACCAACTCCTCCAAATGATTATTCCTCAGTTGTTAGTATTACCAGTTATGGCTTTGCCTTTTTATACCCTCCTAGCACAAGACTTCGGTCACTGAAAAAACAAATTTTATATGCAAAACCATCAGACCAACTGGTTTGATAATCAGGGAATGGTTTTTAATCTTAATAATAATCACAATGATAATCTATTTCTATATCACTTATTTTTTATAAAGATCTTGAAAACAATGTCATAAAAGTGGATAGTGTAACTTCTTAATCTGCATTTTACAGGTGAAGAAACTGAGGTGTACAGAATTTTAGTCACTCAACCAAAAAAAAAAATGGAGATAGAATTGAAACTCAGCTCTCCTGTCTTCAAGTTCATGTTCCTTCCACCATAGCTTAGGATGTGTCACACTCAGTTCCTGGGATTGTCAAAGCCAGGGCAACTAGCTGAATTGGAGAAGTCTTCGATTACTATACTTTCTAATATACTTCACCAGTAAATATAACTACTGAAATCTTTCCCATCTGGTGTCTTTAACCCATAATTTATTGCAACTTGTTTATTTAATGGGGGGGGGGGGAG
>CM053581.1:262981726-263004960 GCA_028627135.1 Pseudochirops cupreus | reverse complement strand
AAAAGTGACATAGGAGAGAATAGACTGGGGGAGGGGGGAAACACTGGGATGGCTGTTTTGGGGTAGTGGGCGGGGGAAAGACGGGGAGAAAATATGTAACTGAAAAAAATTTAATAAAATAAATTTATTATTAAAAAAAAGAAAATAACTGATGTGATGATAAAAATCCTAATTAAAAGGTGAAAGGGGATTGTAATTTGAGAAGAGCAAAGGAGAAGGTAAAAAAAAGGTAAATTATGTCACATGAATAGGCACAAAAACATATTACATTATAGGGAAAGAAGGGAGGGAGATGAGCATTGTTTGAACTTTATTCTCATTTGATTTGCCTCAAGGAGGGAATAACTTACTGAGGTAGAAAAATCTAATTTGCCCTAAAGGCAGCTGGAAAGGAAAGGGGAAAGAAAGGGGAGGGACAGAAAGATAGAGGGGAGGGAAGAAGTAGTAAGAGAAAAGGTAAAGAAAAGGGAGGGGGGCTGATAGAAGGAAGGGCAGATTGAGGGAGGTGGTGTTCAAAAAAATCTATAGAATGGGGAAGCCTTGTTTCAGGTTGTTACAGAGGACAGCACTAGGTCCAGGGTGTTAATGATATTAGAGGGTCAGATAAAACCTTTTTGTCTGAAAGGCAGGTCCAACAAGAATTACTTCATTAGGCAACAAGTTCCTTGTTTCCGTAGGAGAAGAAAACAATGTTAATAGTTACACAACTGAAGGGAAGACTGAAGGAGGCAGTGGTCAAAAGGAAAACTCTTTTGAGGAGGGAAAGGAAGAAGAGAGAAATAAAAGCACAAATAGGGGAGGGGCAGGAGGAGAGATAGGATGGATAGAAAGACACATAGTAATCATAATTGTTCATGTGAATGGGATGAACTCTCCCATAAAACAGAAAGGGATAGCAGAATGGAATAAAAATCAAATTATGTTGTTTACAAGAAACACATTTGAAACAGGGGTATACATAGGGGCTAAAGGTAAAAGATTTGAGTAGAATATATTATGCTTCAGCTGAAGTAAAAACAAACAAACAAATAAAAAACAGGGGTAGCAATCCTAATCTCAGACAAAGCAAAAGCAAAAAAAAAAAAGATCTAATTAAAAGAGATAAGTAAGGAAACTATATCCTGCTAAAAGGCACCATTGGCAATGAGGCAATATCCTTTCCAAATATGTATGCACCAAGTGGTATAGCATCCAAATTCTTAAGAGGGGAAGTTAAAGGAATTACAAGAAGAAATAACAGAACTATACTAGTGGAGGACCTTAACCTTCCCATCTCTGAACTTCATAAATCTAACCTCAAAATAAACAAGAAAGAAGTTAAGGAGGTGAACAAAATTTTAGAAAAGGTAGATTCAGTAGACCTCTGGAGAAAATTGAATGGGGATAAAAAGCAATATACTTTTTCTCAGTGGTACATGGCACATACATTAAAAAATGGCCATCTACTAGGGCATACAAACCTCATAAGCCAATGCAAAAAGGAATAAATATTAAGTGCATCTTTTTCAGGTCATAATGCAATAAAATTATATGTAATAAAGGGCCATGGAAAGATAGATAAAAAATTAATTGGAAACTAAATAATCTTATTCTAAAGAATGAGTGGGTCAAACAACAAAGCATAGAAACAATCTGTAACTTCATTCAAGAGAATGACAATATTGAGACAACCTACCAAAACTTATGGGATGCTGTGAAACCAGTTCTTAGAGGAAGTTTTATATCTATGAATGCTTACATGAATAAAATAGAGAAAGAAGAGACTTATGAATTGGGCATGCAACTAATAAGCTAGAAAAAGAACAAATTTAAAATCCCCAATTAAATACCAAATTGGAAATACTGAAAACTGAAGGAGAGATTAACAAAAATGAAATTAAGATAACTATTGAACTAATAAATAAAACTAAGAGCTGGTTTCATTTAAAAAATTTTAAAAAAACAATAAAATAAAATTTTTGGTTAATTTGATTAAAAAAGAAAGAAGAAAACCAAATTACCAGTATCAAAAATGAAAAGGGTGAATTCACCACCAATGAAGAGGAAATTAAAGCAATAATTAGAAACTATTTTGTCCAGCTATATGCCAATAAGTTTGACAATCTTAGTGAAACAGATGAATATTTACAAAAATATAAGTTGTCCAGATTAACAGAAGAAATACAAACTTAAATAACTCCATCTCAGAAAAATAAATTGACAAAGCCATCAATGAACTCTTTAGGAAAAAAACCTCCAGGGCCAGATGGATTTATGAATGAATTCTATCAAACATTTAAAATACAATTAATTCTAAAACTATATAGACCATTTAGGAAAAATTGACAAAGACAGAGTTCTACCAAATTGTTTTTATGATACAAATATGGTACTCATACCTAAACTCATAGCCAAAACAGAGAAATAAAACTATAGACCAATTGCCCTAATGAATATAGATGCAAAATTTTTAAATAAAATATTAGCAAAAAGATTATAGCAACTTATGATGAGAACAATACACTTCTATCAGGTCGGATTTATACTGGGAATGCAGGGTTTGTTCAATATTAGGAAAGCTATCAGCATAATTGATCATATTAACAACAATACTAACAGAAACCATATGATTATCTCAATAGATGCAGAAAAAGCTTTTGACAAAATACAACACCCATTCCTATAATTTTCACACGTGTTTCTGATAAAGACCTCATTTCTAAAATATATAGAAAAATGAGTCAAATTTCTAAGAATGCAAGTCATTTCCCAGTTGATAAATAGCCAAAGTATATGAACAGGCTGTTTTCAGAGGAAGAAATTATAGCTATTTATACTTATATGAAAAAAATACTCTTGATCACTCTTGATTAGAGAAATGCAAAGAAAAACAATTCTGAGGTACCACATCACACCTCTCAGACTGGCTAACATGACAAAACAGGGCAATGACAAATGATGGAAAAGATGTGGGAAAATTGGAACATTAATTCATTGTTGGTGGAGTTGTGAACTGATCCAACCATTCTGGAGAACAATTTGTAACTAAAAGGGCTATAAAATGTGCATACCCTTTGACCCAGTAATACCACTTCTAGGGCTATACCCCAAAAAGATAATAAAAATGGGGAAAGGACCCACATGTACAAAAAAATATTTATAGCAGCACTGGACACTGAGGGGATGCCCATCAATTAGGGAATGACTAAACAAGTTGTGGTATAGGAATGTAATGGATTGTGCTATAAGAAACGTTGTACAGATGGACTTCAGAAAAACCTGGAAAGACTTATATGAACTGATGCTGAGTGAAGTAAGCAGAACCAGAACACTGTACACAATAATAGCCACAGTGTATGTTAACTGATTTTGATAGACTTCGCTCTTCTCAGCAATGCAAGGACCTAAAACAATTATAAAAGATTTGTGATGGGAAATGCCATCCACATGCAGAGAAAGAAATATGGAGTCTGAATGCAGATCAAAGAAGGCTACTAACTCTCTTTTTTGTTTTGTTTTGTTTTCTTTTTCATGGTTCCTCCCCTTTAGCCTAATTCTTCTAGAAAACATGATTAATGTGAATATGTGTTTAGTAAAATTGTATATGTAGAGACTACATAGGATTGCTTGCCATCTTGGGGAGGGGGAAGAGGTTGGGGGGGAAATTTAAAACTTATGGAAGTGAATGTTGAAAACTAAAACTAAATTTATTAACTTTAAAAAAAGAAAACGTAAAACACTTTGCAAAGTTTAAGGAGGTAAATGTGGTTTCATGTGTGATATGGTTTTAAGGGCCCAGGAAACATTTGCGCCTTGCCCCAAATAGCTTCTTCCCTCTCACTGAAGCTAGAAATGACAACCAACATGAACAAAATCTTTTTATTCAACAGTGAAATATGAGACTTAAAACATGGTAAGTGACATCAGCTGTGAGTGACAGAAAATAGGACTGATAAGGGAATGGGAAAAGGGAAGAGAGAAAAAGCACACAGTTCCCTGAGTGAATGAGTAGATGAGTGGCATAATTATTCATCAGAATGCTCTCCCTCTTCTTCTTCTTATATCAACTTTCTATCTATTCTTTAAAGACCATCTCAGATATCCCCTCTTCCAGGAAACTTTGATGGCTCAACTAAAAAGAAATGACCGGACTCTTTAGACCACACAGAGCAATTCTCTAATAAATTTCTCCTATTAAAGACAGGTAGCAGGGAGCGTTAGATAGCAGGTGGGTCTTGGAGTAAGGAAAACAGATTCAACCCATGCATCTGATATATAAACTGAATGAGCACAGAAAGGTAATTAAACCTCTCAATACCCTAGGCAGTTGGGGGTAGAGCAAAGTTGTCATCGCTATTGTTAATTATTCTTATAGTTATCTTTGTTGGTGTCTTATTGGCACTACTAGTCTATAAGTTTCTTGAGAGAAAAGATCCTTTCTAATCTGAACTTTGTATCTTACCTGTTATTTATACAAATGGGTTGTATGGTACTCTACATTTTAGAAAACTGGGCAGAAACCACGATTTCCTAAGACTTATCTAATTTTATAGTTCTGAATTAACAATAAGTCTCCGCTGCGGTCTACTTTTCATTTCACTCTGAATTCTACAGTACAAACACTAGCCTGCCAGGTGAACCAGGAGATCAACAGGGAGTGAAGAGAACGGCATGGCAATAGAGGACATCACCTCTTTCTGAGGGAGAGACTGCCCAGAAAAGAGAAGAAGAAAGAACGAGTGACAGGTCAGGCAAGTTGTAAGTTATTTCTTGATAAAAGTCTGCAACCTGACAGATGGGAGCAGGAAATATTAATTCACAGGCTTTTAGTGCCTGACAAACACTTCACATTCATAACTTGAGGTATGTTTTCCACAGCCATTAAACTAACAAGAGAAGACTTCAGGGACTCTCTGGAGAGGTGACTTTGGTCTGGGGTAAGAGTATATTTGTTTGTAGTGGGAAGAGAATGAGGGAGAGGAGACTGAGTGGTAAAGAGAAGGGACAGCTTCATGTTGGCGGGGCTAGATGGGTTTTCATAAGTGTATGTAGAGAGAGGGTCAAGTACGCCTGCATACCTTTAATAAAGCATTACTTTTGGCCATTTCCCTGAGAAGGGAATTTTTCACACCAGGCCCAACTCTATGAACATGTATAACTAAACTATTGGTTTATGGGTATGTTCTTTAGTTTCAAACCAAAGGCTTCATTCAATTCATTAAAAATAATGGAAAGAATACTGAACTGGTAGCCAGGCAATCTAGGTTCTAGCTCCAGCTACAGAATTAATTCCCTACATGGCATTTAATAACTCACCTTCTGTGAGCTTCACTTTTCCCTCTATACAACCTTAGGAGACAGGCAGTCCACATTTTATCTACTCTTGGAATGTGGATTGATCCAAGTATTCTCAAAAAAAAAAAAGAATTATGGGAATAAAGTCACCAAACTGTTTAAGTCATTTGATCCAGCAATTTAATCACTGATTATATTCCCCTGAAGGAGAAGAAAAGGAAGGAATGAAGGAAGGAAGAAAGGAAAGAAGGAAAGAAGGAAGGAAGGAAGGAAAGAAGGAAGAAAGAAAGGAAAGAAGGAAGGAATGAAGGAACGAAGGAACGAAGGAACAAAGGAAGGAACAAAGGGAGGAACAAAGGGAGGAAGGAAGGAAGGAAGAAAAGAAGGAAGGAAGGAAGGAAGGAAAGAAGGAAGGAAAAGAGACAGAGCAAAAGGAAAGAAGGAAGGGAAGAAGGAATAAAGATCAGGATATTGTCTAGATGTGATTTAATTGATACAGAGAAAAATCCTCAAACAGGGAAACTCCATGTACTACTGGAGCTCTGTACCTTCTCTGAAATTCATGGCATTAGAGAGTAGTCTAGTGCACTAAGAAGTTTAGCAATTTGCCCAGGGACACAAAGCTAATATATGCCAAACACTGAACTTTAATGCAGGTCTTCCTGGTTCTGAGGTGAGGGTTTTATCCCCTCCATCATTCTGAAAAGAAAGTAGGTGTTTATGAATTGGAGAGCAACTGAGACATTCTGACGGCATATAAATGGTTTTAGTGTGCTATAAAAAATGATGACTATAAGAAATTCACAGATACATGGGAGAAGACTTATGTGATTTGATGAAGAGCCAAGATAAGCAGAATGAAGGGGACAATATACACAATGATAGAAGCAAAAACAACACTGAAAGGCAGCCAAATTCAGATTAATTGTAATGATAACATTGGTCCCAGAGATATGTTGATGAAAACTGACTTCTTCCTCACAATAGAGAAGTGAAGTACTATGAATGGGGAAAGTGGTATATGTGAACAGACAAGGTCATTGTGTTGATTGGTTTGGATGTTTTTTCCTTGTTACAAAGGAATTATCGATGAGATGGGGGTGGAACATTTAAGGGAAAAATTATCATAAAATAAAATTGTTTTAAAACCATAGAAGACTTACCTAAATCTTGAAAGTACTTTTCAAATTTGATTATTTAAATTCCATATTTTAACATTCTATATCTTAATGTCCTTTCCAGTTCTAGCATCTTAAATTGGGAAGTTCCCTGCCAGCATTAACATTCTATGGCCTCTTAGTATATCCTACTATGTTGTAAGGTCCCTTTCAGGCCTTAAGTTATATTTTCTAACATTATATGTTTGAAATTTTTGTTTATTTGTTTTGTTTTTGTTTTGTCCTAGCTCTTAACATTTCTGTATGTAAAACCAATTTGCCCCTCACCCTGTGATTTCTCTACTTTATGAGTCCATGATTCCTCTTATCTATTTTATGTGTAATGACCTTGTTTGGTTTTCTCCTCCTGCCTGATGTAGAGGTCATTTCAAAAGAACTTTCATATCCAGCACAACTTGCAGGATTTAATTTATTTTCTTTTACTGAAGCAGAGTCAAAATAAATTCCCATGCCTACATAATAAAACTTAGGCCAACCGATCAATTTTGACACTGGTTCCAGTGTTGGATCCTGCTCCATGCCTATTTGCTGGGCAAAAGTTTTAGGTAGAGCTCTCATAGAGAACTGATGGGAGGGCATGAGCAGATGTTACTTATAATGATAAAGTGTGCATAGATTTAATAATAATAATTAAAATTTATATGACAACCATGTGATTGTGACTGCATAAATGTACTGAAGTATGTTCTTGAGTACACATCTGTATTATACCTAAAATAAATGGTGGGTGGGGCATCTTCTATATGAATACACTTTCCACAAATCATTTCCATGTATGGAAAAATAGTTCTGATGTCAAGTAAAGATAAAAGATCATAATAATTATCACCTCTCTCCATTTCTCTACATACACATGTGTGCATATAGATGCATATGTGTGTATTTCTTTAATGTTTAAGATTCCATTATTTCACTGATAGAGGACTGAGTTTTCCATCTACTAATGCAGACAACAAACCTTCTGTGATTTAGAAGACAGTGTTCATGCATGCATGCATGCATGTATGTATGCACATATGTATGCATAATTAACCAGGTCTGTAATTTTATGAATGCAGGGAAATTCCTAATGAGGAAACCCCCTATGTCAATTCAACAGACATGTGTTTTATAACAAAGTCTTGGAGAGATGCCTAGGAAACTGAAAAGTCAAGTAACTTTGCTAGATTCACAGAATCACTGTTTCAGAACCAGGATTTTGACAAAGATCTTCCTGATTTTTCTCTTAATGTGTGTATGTATGTTTAACATATACTCAACAGTTTATTTTTAAAACTGTTCTACTTGTCTGTGTCTTCTTCTTCTAGAAGTGAATGCCTCAAAGTTTTTAGTTGTTTTTCAGTTATTTTAGTCATGCCTGACTCTGTGATCCCGTTTTTGTTGTTTTGTTTTGTTTTTGTAAAGATAGTGGAGTGGTTTCCCATTTCCTTCTCTAGTTCATTTTACAGATAAGGAATTAAGGCAAACAGAGTTAAATGACTCGCCAGGGTCATAGAGCTACTAAGTATTTGATGCAGGATTTGAACTCAGGTCTCCCTGATTCTGAGCCAGGTACACTGTCCACTGAACCACCTAGCAGCCATATGTAGGCTGTATAGGGTGTTCAAGGAAGAGTAGCACCTCTAGTGTGAAGGTTTGCTGAGCCCTTTTCCATCTTCAGTGTCTACTGGCACTCAACTCTCACCTGCGGCTCCAAGAAGCTGCAGTATGCACACTGGCCACACCTTGGTAAACCAGATTGAGATAGCCTCAAACCTGTCCTTGAGTTAGTGTGGTACCTACCCCAAGGGTGTGAAGATTATTCCTAGTGCAGTGCATGGATGAGAACAATTTGTTCAAACTGCCATGAAGGTGGCTGAAACAGGCACTGTGGAGCAACTTAGAACTTGGTCACACATTGAAGATGGCAAGTTCATCCACTGAGGCCACTGACAGTTTTCCTGACTCTTGACTTGCTCTGGACTACAATGATTTTGGAAGAGAGAGTGAGGCTGACATATCTGCCTTTGGGCAAGCCTGCCTCTCTTAAATCCAAATCCGTGATGTCATTGGTCCTTTTTCAAAAATGAAGAACAAACAACAATTGTCTGTGTGTATATATATACATGCATATGTATATGTATATATATATATGTATATATATACACACACACATGCATGTATGCATATTATTTACATGCATACATATATGTATGTGTGC
Source organism: Pseudochirops cupreus (assembly GCA_028627135.1). Taxonomy (NCBI): domain Eukaryota; kingdom Metazoa; phylum Chordata; class Mammalia; order Diprotodontia; family Pseudocheiridae; genus Pseudochirops; species Pseudochirops cupreus. The sequence goes on along the minus strand of CM053581.1, from coordinate 262,996,308 downwards.
ACACAGATTATTGAGTATTAGTAATAAGGAACCTTTCAACATATAATATTATAGATAGAAGTCCCATTAAAATAGTATATTATAACAGAGCGTTAAAGTTAGAAAAGACATTAAGTATCATGTCATCCAACCTGCTCATTTTCTAGATAAAGTGAGTTGAGGATTAGATTATGTATAGTAACTCATCCAGGGTCACACAGTGACTTAGTGACACAGACAGATTTGAAGTCACCTCCTACTATAGCAGGATTGCTCTCATTGCAGAAAATAAAGCACTTTGAAACATCGAAATGTATAGATAAGGAAGTACTATTAATAACATAAAAATAGTAGCAAAGCAGTAATTTAGCTAAATTCCATTTAGAAAATATCAGGAGAATATTCCATTTCAAGCCCAAATCACAATGAATAGGAAAAAAAGGTAAAGGGACACAGAGTAGAATTGAAGAAACGCACATTCAAAGTGAAACTGAGAAATCTTTTGTCAAACAGAGAATCGTAACTGTGTGAGAAGACCCAGCAGGTGATGTTCTCAAGGGAGGAGGTGTGGATACCAGAGGGATTCAGGAAATCATTAGCAGGCTTCCTGGGGAGAAGTGATGCTATGAGCAGAAAAGAAGAGAAGATGAAGAACAAAAGTGGAGATAAGAAGGTAAGAAAAAGAAAATTGACTGAGAATTTGATGGGGTGAGATTTTTACTCATTGATTTAGAAGAAGAATTTCAGTGGTGTGTCCCAGTGGTTCTTGTATGGCCCCTCTCATGTTGGGGCAGTATGGTCCTGATGAGTCATTCAATTTTTCCAGATTAAATAAGTATACTCATAGAGTTATGACTCTTTGGATTTGAGGGACTTCAAAGGTCATTAAGTGCGATATCCATACAAGTGCAGGGATATCTGATTTAATTCTGCTCATGTCAATTGTGTAGCCATTACATTGTTTTCTTCTCCTACTGGAACAAGGAATTTGTTGCCTAATGAAGTACCTTCTGTTGGGCCTATATTCCAAACAAAAAAGTTTAATCTGGACCTCTAGTACCATTAAGGTAGTAGATGTAGTACTGCCCTCTGTAACAACCTGGAACAAGGCTTCTCCCTCTAGTACAGTTCTGTAATTTTTTGAACACCACTTCCCTCAATCTGGCCTCCCTTTTATCAGCTCCCCCTCCATTTTCTTTCTCCTTTCCCTTCCAACTGCCTTTAGAGCAAGTCAGATTTCCATACCTGAGTATGTTATTCCCACCTTGAGCCAAATTCAATGAGAGTAAAGTTATAAAATGCTTATCTCCCTCCCTTCTTTCCCTCTAAAGCAATGTTTTTGTGCCTCTTCATGTGATGTAATTTACCCTTTTCTGCTACTTCCTTTCCTCTTCTCTCATTACAATCCTTTTTTCACTACTTAATTAGGATTTTATCATCACATCAAAGTTAACTTAAACCCACCCCTTCTGTCTATGTATTTCCCTTCTAGATCTCATAATAAAGATACAGTTCTCAAGAGTTATAAGTATCATCTTCCCATGTAGTGATATAAACAGTTTACCCTTATTGAATAACATGCTTTATATTTTTCCCTTCCTTATTTACCTTTTTATGCCTCTCTTGAATCTAATATTTGAACATCAACTTTTCTGTTGAGCTCTGTTTGTTTTTTTTCATCAAAGAAATCTGGAAATGCCCTATTTCTTGAATGTCCATCTCCTTGACTGAAAGATTATGCTCAATTTTGTTGGGTAATTGATCCTTGGTTGTAATCCACACTCCTTTGCCTTACTGAATATCATATTCCAAGCTTTCTGATCTTTTAATGTAGAAGCTGCAAGGTCCTCCATAATCTTGACTCTGGTTCCATGATATTTGAATTGTTTCTTTCTGTCTGCTTGCAGTATTTTCTCCTTGATCTGATAATTCTGGAATTTGGCTACAATATTCCATGGCATTTCCAATTTGGGATCTCTTATAGGAGATGATCAGCAGATTCTTTCAATGACTATTTTACCCTCTGGTTCTAGGACCTTGGAGAAGTTTTCCTTGATCATTTCTTGAAAGATGTCTCCAGGCTATTTTTTAAAATGGCTTTCAAGTGTACAATAATTCTTAAATCATCTCTCCTGGATCTATTTTCCAAATCAGTTGTTTTTCCAATGAGGTGTTTTATGTTTTTTTTCTATTTTTTTTTTCATTCTTTTGATTTTGTTTGACTGATTCTTGTTGTCTCATAGAGTCATTTCCATGGCCAAAAACTGCCTAGTTCACTTGGGGTTTACTGGCTAGATTTCTTTCTCAAAGACCAAATCTCAAACCCATTTCACTCTCTATCTCATAGATTGGACAAGAACTCCCTGTCCAAGCACCAGTTAATGGCTATTTTTTGGACCCTCCTGGCTAAGAGTGAAGGTAAATAGTAACTGTTTCTCTTTTGGCCAGCAGCCCTGAGTGTCTTCTTCTCCCAGTTTGACTTTTTTAATTAAAGTGACTGTCCCTTGCCTCATTTCTTAGAGTCCTATTCACTGAATGGGTACTAACTCGCTCAAAGCGAGAACCTGAAAAGACCTTAGGCTTTAGCCTAAAAGGGTCAGAGTCTTCCATTGCATCCTGGGCAATCTCCAGTCATCCTGATGAATATCTGGACACTGGAAGAAGATGGCTCCAGAGGAGGAAGTGAAGCTGGTGACCTTGCACAGTCCTCTCTCACTCAAATCTAAGTCAACTGCAAGTCATATCATTGTCTCCTGGATGTCATGGTCCTTTTGAGAACAAAGGACAAACAAAATTAGCCTCCACTTTCCCAAGTCTAATTTTTAATGAATTGTTTTCTTCAGTTAGCTTTTGTACCTCCTTTTCCATTTGGTCAACTCAATTTTTAAGGAGTTGTTTTCTTCAGTGTACTTTTTTCCATTTTATCAATTGTATTTTAAAAACAATTGTTCACTTTTTTCTTCTACCTCTCTTATTTGACTTTTAAAATCCTTTTTAAGTTCTTCCAAGAGGCTTTTTGGGGCTTGTGACCAGATCATATTTCCCTTTGAGGTTTCAGAAGTGGGTATATTGACCATGTTGTCCTTTCCTGGACTTGTGTTTTGATCTTCTCTGTCACCCAGATACTTCTCTTTGGTCCTTGGTTTTCTTTGTTGCTCTTTGCTCATGTTGTTGCCTTTTTCTAGCTTCAAATTTGATCCCTGCTTCTGAGGCCCAGGGGTTACTGTCCCAGACTTCTCTTGCTGGGAATTAAGGGGCCTGGTTACTGGTTTTGTGTGCTGGGGCCTCAGGTGCTAGTAGTAAGACACTATAGTGATCTGGCAGTTTACCTGGGGAAGAGCTGGAGCTGGTAGTGGTGGCTGGTGTGGGCCTGATGTTGACACCTGCTCCTCCACCCTGGGTGTCAGGATCTCCCACTGGTCTACCGAGGTGGGGCTTGCCACTGGCTTGCTGGGACGCCTTCCATCTTTTAGTGGTCCTCTTCAGCCACAGTAAGAGGGACCCTTTCCATTTATCCCCTTAGCCCCCCAAGCAAAAAGACTGTTATACCCTATCTTTCTAATGCTTCCACTATTCCAGAATTTTCCTGAGGCAATATTCTCTGGATTTTTCAAGGTCTATAAGGGAAGGTGAGAGTGACTTACTGCTTACTTCACCATCTTGGCTCCTGGAAGTTGAAATAGGAGACTTTCAAACATTCTGTCTCTGGGCTGATAGCTTCGGGAACAGCTGCTGCCACACACCCTGCACAGGACTGTGCTTCTCTCACCCAGTTCCCAGCAGGCCCCTCTTGCTGATGACCTTCTAAGTTGTCTCTGACGTCTGTGTGCTGAGAAGTCTGGGAACTGCCACTGTTGCCAGTGATTCAGTCCCCTAAGGACTGTTCCTAGTTCTGTAGCTTTTTAAAGAAAATTCTACTACTTCCCTTTTGTCTTTGCAACTCTGGCGCCTTTCACAGGCTTGGCAGATAATAGGCAGTTAATACACACTCTTTGATTGTTTATACTCTTTTTTTCTCAATAAACAACCCTGCTTGCACTTATTCTCCTTCATATGCCATGGGACCCTTTACCTTTAAGAACTGCTTTAAAATATTTCTGATATCATTGGTAAGGATGATACTTCTATAACTTCTCTGGACCAAGAACAAGACTCCTCCATGCATTATCACGTGTGTCTCTTTTTGAAAATTTCCTATTGAATAACAGCTCAAGTACTGAAGTTCATCTTCCATTTTTTAAAGAAAATAATGCTTGGATATTAGCCCAAGGATACTCCCTTTCCAATTCTATATGTGTGATGGCAGGGGCAGGGGAACAGAGAGGGAGGATGCATCATAGTTTAGCCTAAATTATACTGAGTTCAGAATCAGAGAATGTGAGTCTGAATCTCTGCTCTGCTAATTATGACCTTTTTGGACATGGACAAGTTATTTCATTCTCCTTGGTATCAGCTTCCTCATTTGTAAAATGACAGGGGGCCTAGATGAACTCTAAGGCCCAATGCAAAATTAAATCTTATATTTGATACCACTTTTTCTGTGCAAATCATTGTTGACAATGTGAGGAAAAGGCATTTTACACTCACCATACATCTTTTTATTGACTTTTCATTCACCTGATATTTTGATTTATCAGTGTACTCCATGATTTTCAGTGGTATAGAAACTTAGAGATTGATTAATGGTTAAAAAGGAGGGGAGGGAAATTTTTTATGAATAAGAAACACTTGGTATCACTGACTTTGTTGTATATTTTCTCTATTGTAATACATTCTGCTGAAACAGTGATGAGAGCACTAGGTTTGGGGTCAGGAAGACCTAAATTCAAATTTGACGTCAGACACTTGATAGCTACGTGATTCTAGAAACTTCTGTCTGATTCAGTTTGCTCAATTATAAAATGTGGATAATAATAGTAGCTACCTTCTGGTTTTTTTAGAGGATCAAATGAGATAACATTTGTAAAGTACTTAATAAACCCATCCTACCTTTTTTCTTTTTTTTCCTTCCTTTCTTCCTTCCTCCCATCTTCAATGCAGTTAGCATAATATCACCTGTAAATTCACCAACCATAAGAAATCTCTCTTCTATTTAGGCTTTTAGTCCAAGTAAATATATTAGGTATATTCATATATCTCTGTTTTGTACCTGCCTTGATAATTTAATAAAGATATATTCATGTTATAGGTGCCATATAAAGCTGACCTTGACATGTGTAATAAGGACACATTATTTGAGAAGAACCTTTAAAGTTATATTTTATTTTAGTTGTTCGTTTTTAAAAATCAACAAAAAAATAGATGCAGTGGACTTTTCTATTTCTTCAAACTTTGGGTCAGTTGCATAACTATGTAGATGGAGATGTAGAAAATCAACTGTGAAAAGTCTCCTGGATGACTTGTATTCATCAAATTGATTTTGAATGGGTGAAAAAAATTCTTATAAATTCTTTTAAAATTATCTTTATAAGGACATGAGTTAGTAGATCCAGATGGGTTCTCACTTACTTTTTAAAAGTATCATAGAAGCTATCATCTACTCCTTTGAAATAATTTTCTTTGGGATGTCTTGTAAATAAAAGCCTGAATACCTTTGAAGTTAGCATAGATTACTTCTGTATATATTTAGTCAGGTCTGAATGCTTCAGATATTTGACAGAATCTAAATGTAATGGTTCCACTAACTTAATCAATGAGAACAAATCAGACACCAGCTTTAAAATATCAAAAGGTCTGTTCCATTTCACATCTATTTATTGCCCTCCTTTGCTTTTAGATTTACGTGTATCTCACTTCAATTTCTCTTCAGTATTATTAGACTGTTTTGTGAAATCATACTGTTAATTCATAATTTTCCAAACTCTGTCAGTCAGTCTGTCAAAAAGAATTCTACTCCTCCTAGGTGCTATTTGTGTTGCTAATTGCCAGGAATACAAAGGAAGGCAAAAGTTCCTTCTTTCAAGTTGCTCATAGTCAAATGAGGGGAAACAACATGGAAACAACTATGTATAAACAAGATATACATAGCATAAATTCAAGATAATTAGAGGGAAGGCAGTAGGAGAAATTAGGAATGGCTTCTTGAAGAAGATAGGATTTTAGCTTGAATATGAATGAAACTAGGAAACCAAGAGATTGAAATGAGGAAAGAGAGAGTTCCAGGCATGGGGGCCGAACAGTGAAAAAATCTTGAGAGGTAGACTGTTTTTTTCAAGAAACAGAAAAGAGACCAATATTACTGAATCAAAGAGCATGCAGAGCTGTGGTTCTCAACCTTCCTAATGCTGTGACTACTCATATGTGGGCATATCTGCACATGGGCGGACCCGCCTGGAGATGGATAGAGGAGCCCTGTCTCGGTTCTAAGCCCATCGGAAATACGTGTTTTCTAATGGTGTTAGGTGACTCCATTTGACCCCCAAAGGGGTTGCGACCCACAGGTTGAGAACTGTTGATGTAGAGGGAAGCAGTATGTAAGAAAACCAGCAAGGTAGGAATGAGCTAGGTAAGCAAGGATTTTAAAAGCCAAACAGGATTTGCTATTTGATTCTGAAGGTAAGAAGTAGTCACTGGAGTTCTTCAAATAGAGAGCGACATGATCAGACTGTACTTTAGAAAGACCAATTTGACAAATGAGTGGAGGATGAACTGTAGATTTGAGTGGGGATACTTAAGAAGATGAAATGGAATAGGGGAGGCTTATTTTTAATGATTTGCAAATGAATTTGTACTTTAAGCTGGTGTTGCTATTGCTGAATATCCATATCCTCATTTGTAAAGTGGGAATGATAAAAGCATCTACTTCAATAAGCTGTTTGAAGTATAATAATCCTGTTGCCAAGGCTTGGCCAAAGGGGTTCTAAGTCCTAAAGACTCTAGGTGTTGTATTTCTTCCCATCAAGTGAAGAGAGCAAGCTAATACAAAATAAGGGCTGTACTGTGGGGTCTTCTTTCCACACCAGTGGTTTGAAGGAAATCTGGAGGAAAAAGATAAAGAACAAGAAGAAAGGAAAGAGGGGACCCAGCATTTCCCTCACACACATGCAGGCATACACATACACACTCTTTCTTTCTCACAGAGATCAGCAGCAACCAATGAAAGCAATATCTCATGCTCTTTTCCTTAAACTCAAACCTTTAAGAGAGACTCCTAGATGTGAAAGATAAAGGTACAAGGGGTAAGGTATAAGCCTGTTATTGTTGTTGTTTTTGATTAAGTATACTCCTTCTGGAGGCTGGAATGCTTAAGGGGGAAAATGGAGGAACTTAAGATAAAGTAACTTGCCTAAGATCACAGAGCTAGTAAGTGTCTGAGGCCATATATGAATTGAGGTCTGCTTGACTCCAGATCCAATAAGCTATCCACTAGGCCACCTAACTGTCTTTCATTCTTGATCCTGAACCATATATTTTAAATGAAGTTGTCACTATTCTTCATACAAATTGAAGTCACAAAGTATCAAATATGTGTAGACTTCATTTGAAGGAACTGATCACATTTTTAAAATGAAATTTTTCTATCCTCTTTACATTATTCCTTAGTATAGCTTGGTCCTTTATGTAGTCTGGTAATGTATTGCAACTCCTCAGAATGATTTTTTTTCTTAAATGAATAAAATGAATTATATGGCATTTAGAAAGAAAACAATTATAATGAATTTCAGTCTGTCTATCTATCTATCTATCTATCTGTCCATCTGTCTGTCTCTGTCTATCTGTCTGTCTGCCTCTTCTCTCTATCTATCTATCTATTGATCTATCAATCTATCTAATCTTTTTTGGGCCGAGGTGAAGATATTCTAGATAAACTGTACATCCCTTAATTGTTAAATGGACGAAATGCCCTCTAAATTCCCTTTCGGCTCAATATGTATCATCCATGAACCACTATTTAATATTCAACATGATGTCTGCAAGGCAATTTTGAGAAGTAGTACCTGAAATCATGTTTTTTGTTACCTTTTGTATTCACAATGAAACCAACTTCTTTCACCAAGTCTTTTTGCCTCTTAGGTGATCACCTATGAAATATCCTCCCCTTTTGCTACAAATTCATTATGCCTTCTGTATTCATCTGGGGTGGCAATGTCAATATGAACATGATTAAGATTTATTGATAGTATAAAAGATGTGTGATCTTCAGTATCCTCTGCCTCTTTTCTCCTTATTTTACTACAACTGTCACTGTTGAAGCAGACATGAATCAGACATGAAGTGACATCTGAGCAATATTTTGTATTTTTTGTTTCACAAATTGACTGGGTTAAAAGAAAAATCATTGTCAGGGGGCCAGTCTTCTGGTAATTAATCTCCACATTGAACTACAATGATTTCTGAGAAAAATAAAATCTGTATCTGGACTTATACTCTAAAATATTTTATATTGCTTTAACATATGTGAGTTTATACTCCAGTACTATAACTTTCAGGAATCTAGGGTTAGCTCTTCTCCATGGTAAAGAATCAGAATAGGAATTTGTGAAGGCCATGGGGAAATATAATCCTCCTGCCTCTCGCAAAATAAAGGGGTAATAGAACTATTTTCTTTCAATCACTTTTCTTCATCTCTGTAGTTTGCATGTTTCTCAAATCCAGGCCACCTTGGTCACAGGGAATTATGAGCACTGTGGTGACATAGACAAACACATTAGGTGTGTATGCATAGATGTATAGGTACATATATATGTATACATACATTTTCAATTGGTTGCATGTATTCCTGACTCCAATGCCAAGGCATCATTATGTACAAGTTCCATAAAGCCTTCTCTGGGCTCTGAATATCTCTATCATCTGTAGGATATTGTGACATATGAAATGTTCAAGAGACATAATTACTGGGTAATCATTTCATTTATTATGGCTATTGAGTAATTAATAAAAGGATGGTCATTTGGTCATCTCTCTTAAACCAGAGACTGATTGTGATGTCCTATTGACTCTTATATGTCCTTGGAAGAGTGGGTTTTCCCAACAAATGGCAATCAATTAATGAGAGAATGAATATTATAATGAGAGGTGGACTAATTCTAATAAACGTCTAGGGGCCAGGACTTTGATTATGCTACTTTTACTCTCAGACAATCCAGACAAAGGATCTATTCCCCACACAAGCCGCAGTAGAACACAATGGGCTTCCTCCACTTGGATGGGATCTGAACAAGATTGGGGAGAAAGTTAATCCAATCTCATTACCAACAATGTACTTCAGATGATGGCTGAATGACCTACTGGGAACTGATTTCTGAATGAGTAAGTAGGAAGGCAAAAAATCTGGTCTTGATTCAATAATTGGTTATTAATGAGAGAAATAATCATTTTGCTCAATATTACACTTATTTACAGGAAGATTTTGCCTTGACAGTTCAAAAGACAGTAGAATCACTTTCACTTGGAGAAATTATCAGACTTCCTGTTGGAGGAGGCATTTGAGCTGAACCTTAAAGTGTGAGTAGAAATTCAAAAGGCTAAATAAATCTAGGAGGAAGAAGGCAAAGAAAAGGTTAGACATGGGAAAATGTGTGATATGTGTATAAAACAGACTCTGAGTAGCCAATCTCTAACATTGACTTAAAAGAAGTAAGTTATGGGAAGAAAAAACAAAACAAAACAAAACAACAGTGGCCTTGCAGAGCCTCTTTCCGTGCCAAAAAAAGCTATCACAAGCTTAGCTATTCTTTTCTCCCTTCTCTTGAATCAAACTGGCTTTGTAGGCACAACATTGCAATAATCCCATCAATGCCTTCTCTGCTGACCACATGCACAACATAACAAAGTCTGATTTGGAAATTATAGTTAAACCTCTTTACACAACAAAGTCTGATTTGGAAATTATATTTAAACCTCCTTAATATGAAGTAGCTGATGGGGTGATACTTTGGAGATATCAGATATGTTTTAAAAGAAGTTCAGTTAGTTATCTTGCAATTGTACAGAATACTTGAAGTTTAAAAAAAAAGTTTAGCAAAGGAAAGCCACTCCTAAAAATCCCTTGGGGTCTTAATATGATAAACAGAAAACAGTACAAATAGCATCCCAATTATTCTTCAAAGATATTCTAGATAGGATCCATGCCTCAGGATAGATTTGAATTGGACGGCATCTAAAGCTTTTTCTAGACCTTACGGTATGTTTTGAAACCATGTCCAGAGACAGTGGTTAGGTGGGCAAAAGCTCACTTGGGAAATACCATGACCAGAGGAAGAGTAGAGTTCAACTCAGATGGGCTTCATTAGAATGCTATCATGGACTTGAGGGTAAAGAGTACAACTGAGAGATGTTGGCTAGTATTTTTGAGGTTGACTGACATGGTGAAAACTTCTGGTGGATGCATTTGTCCATGAATAGTAATCCAGAATGTGGTAAAATTTTGGAGTGTTAAAGAACTTAGATCCATTATATGCAAATCCTATGAGGATTCTTTGATATGGGAATCTCCTCCCACCTACATGCCTCCAGAAGTCCATTCTAGTACTCTGGTCCTGTCATTCTGTGATATTCAGACAGCCTAAAATTCCAGTGTATCTCTTGCTAGATATGTCACACAGTTACCTCATATTAAATTTGCAGTCTACTAAATCCTACAGATCTTTTTCAAAAGAACTCCCTGGGTAAGGCTCTCCTTCTGACAGTTATGGAACTCAAAACTGATTGAGTGAATTCTAAAGGGTTCAGTAAATGAATTACCCAACTATAAGGTCCATTCTTCATACAGTCAACTCTTGAATATCAGGAGGTGTTTATCCAGTTTTCAATTATCCAGGCTCTTGGATTCTCTTCAATTTCTCACTTGTGTTCTCACTTCTGACTACTTTCTTGGTGTTCCCACTAAATAGCACTCAGAATTAAATTTTAAAGAGGAAATAAAATGGAAAGGAATGCATCTTTCCCTCCCATGTCACACATTATTTTATAAAGCAATAATCATCAAAATTATTTAGTACTGGTTAAGAAATAGGAAATCTTTCCAAGGAAACATACAACACAAGATCCAAAAGCAAATAAAGACATCAATATACTTGATAAAACTGAAAATATAAAGCACCAGTGTAAAATACTCCTATTTAACAAGAACTATGAAAATCTGAAAAGCAATCCCTCCAAAACAGTCAGTCAGATAATACAATGGATAGAGAGCTAGATTTGGATTCAGGAAAAACTGAGTTCAAATCTCTGGCCAAGTCATTTCACCTCCATTACCTCAGTCTCCTCAAATGTAAAGTGAGGATAAAATAGCACCTCCCTTTCAGGGTCATTGTGGGGATCATGAGATAATCCCTGCTATGATTATTACAGTACCTTGTACATGGTAGATACTTAATAAATGCTCATTTTCTTCCTTCCTTCTTCATTGAGGGAGACAAGAGCTACTAGATGTATCAAGAAAGGCCTCATGTGAAAGAAGGCACTTGAACTGACCTTTGTAGGAAGGACTGAATTTTAAGAGTTGGAGATGATGGAATAATTCAATGTTTCCAAAACAATGGAGAGAAATGATGGAAAAATGCATGTTAGAACACAAGAAGCCTGCGCAAGAATGTGAAAAAGTACATAATGTACAATAAGTTTGGAAAAGAAGGTTGGAACTGAGTTGTAAAAGACTTTTACAAAAGACTTTAAAAGTTTTAAACAACAAAGAAGACATACTGTTTTTGATTCTAAAGGCAATAGGAAACCTGTGGAGCCTTATTGAAAAGGAAGGTTGTATCATACCTATGCTTTAGGCCTGCCTTTGGCAGCTATCTGGAGGATGGCCTAGAGACAAGAGATGTCCAACTGAGAAACTAATTAATGATGAAAACAATAATGATTTACATTATTAATGATTTAAGATTAAAAAGCATATATCTCACAGCTGCTTTATGCTCTCACTAGTCCAAGTATCATCATTCTCGTTTTAAAGATGAAGAAATTTAGGCTTAGAGAAGTTAGGTAACTTTCTAGAGATTTATATCTAGAAAGCATCAGAGTCAAGTTTCTCTTCAGTCTAGCTCTTTTCCTCTACATGAAACTATCCTCTTACCCTGGCATTTATACTCTACAATAAAGTTTGAGAAGCATTTTAGATGTATTATTTGATTTTATTTCTATAATAATACTGTGGAGTGGATACTTCAGGTATTACTGTATGTCTGTTTAAAGGTGATAAATAGATAATCAAAAAACATCTATTAAATAATTACCATATGCCAGGCACTGTACTAAGAAAACTGAAGCTCAGACAGTTCAAGAGACTCACCCATGGGGAAAGTGTAGCTAGTGTTAGCACATGAGACAGTACTGTAAAAGTCTCCATTAGAAATCATCTCAGAAGGAAATGGGTGGAGTGAGCTTTGTCAATCTTCTTACACGGTATCTGATATTTCAAGGCTATTGGGTCTAAACTATTTCAGAATACCTAAATGGAAAGAGTCTTTTCCTTTTCCTATATTTACCAGAATGGTTATATGGCTGCAAAAATACTTGATAAATTCTTGTCGAGTTGCTCATTGAAGAAGATAAAATTAACTTCTGTCCCAGGGTAATGTATACAGTAACTTTCATGAAAGCAGAATGAAGGCTAGGTTCTCTTGATATCACTTCCGGCTTTTAGATTTTTATGTCCAAATAGCAAGGAAAGGACAATTTTCATTTTCTTACTCAAATCATGGCAACCTCAAGCCTTCTATGACAGTCTATTATCCTGTGAGCTTTTCTTTCTTTATTCCAACATAGATATAGTTGTATCTTAAATGAACCAAACGTGTTTTTTTTAAACTTTTATTTGATTTTTTTAAAATTTATGTTTATTTTTGGTTTACAACATTCATTTCCATAAGATATTGAGCTACAAATTTTCTCCCTGTCTCTCTCCTACCTACCACCCCAAAACAGCAATCCCACTGAAATGCCCTCCCCCAATCAGTTCTCTCCTTTTCCTCCTACATCCCCCCTCAGACATTCTGGTAGGGCAAGATGGATCTCCATACCCCAGTGCCTGTATATGCTATTTCCCAGTTGCATGTAAAAATAATAATAAATACAATAATTTTTTAAACGTATGATTTCAAAACTTTGAATTCCAGATTCTTTCCCTTCTTCACTCATCACCCACCCTTACTGGGAAGATAAGCAATTCAATATAGGTTGTACATGTGTAGTAATGCAAAACATTTCCATAGTAGGTATATTGTGAAAGACTGACTTTTCCCTCCATCCTATCCCACCCCCAACTTGTTCTATTTTCTACTTTGACCCTGTCCATTTTCAAAAGTGTGTGCTTCTAACTACTCTCCTCCACAATCTGCCCTCCCTTCTATCATCCCCCCTCTTATCCCCTTCCCCCCTACTTTCCTGTAGGGTAAGATAACCAGTTTAGTGTGTAAGTTGTTGCCTCCTTAAGCCAAATTCAATGAGAGTAAGGTTGACCCATTCCCTTTAGCCTTCCTCTTCTTCGCATCCATTGTAACAGTTTTCCCTTGCCTCATTTATATGAGATAATTTGTCCTATTGTGTTTCTCCCTATTTCTTCTCATTATATTGCTCTCTCACCTCTTAATTTTTTTTAAAATATCCTCCCTTCCTATTCAATTGATCCTGTTCCTTCTGTCTATGTATCCCTATACCTATATATATATATATATATATATATACACACACAAACACACACTCACATATGTATTCATATGCACATATACCCTTATATAGACATGTATATGTGTATATACATACATACATACACAGACAAACATATATAGATATATATATGTATACACACACATTTATATTCCCTTCAACAATCTTCATACTGAAAAAAGTTTCATAAGTTACAATGATTATTTTTCTATGTAGGAATGTAAATAGTTCAACTTTGATAAGTTCTTTAGGATTTCTTTTCCCTGCTTACCTTCTCATGGTTCTTTTACTTCTTGTATGTGAATGTCAAATTTTCTATTCAACTCTTGTTTTTTCATCAAGAATGCTTGAAAGTCCTCCACCTCATTAAATGACCATATTTCCCCTTGAAACATTAAACTCAGTTTTGCTGGGTAGGAGATTCTTGGTTTTAATCCTAGCTCTTTCAACCTCCAGAATATCATATTCCAAGCCCCTCGATCCTTTAATGTAGAAGTTGCTATATCTTGTGTTATCCTGATTGTATTTTCACAGTGTTTGATTTGTTTCTTCTTAGCTGCTTGTAATATTTTCTCCTTGATCTGGGAACTCCAGGACCTGGCTATAATATCCCTAGGAGTTTTCTTTTTGGGATCTTTTTCAAGAGGTGATCTGTGAATTCTTTCAACTTCTATTTTGCCTTCTGATTCTAAAATATCAGGGTGATATTCCTTGAGAATTTCTTGAAGGATAATTTCTAGGTTCTTTTTTTGATCATGGCTTTCAGGTAGTCCAATAATTTTTAAATGATCTTTCCTGGATCTATTTTCCAGGTCAGTGATTTTTCCAAAGAGGTATTTCACATTGCCTTCTATTTTTTCATTTGTTTGGAGCTGTTTAATAGTATCTTGACTTCCCATAAAGTCATTAGCTTCCATTTGCTCCAATCTAATTCTGAAGGAATTATTCTCTTCAGTGAGTTTTTGAAATTCTTTTTTTTTGTTTTTTTG
>CM053581.1:262962561-262981226 GCA_028627135.1 Pseudochirops cupreus | reverse complement strand
TGCTTTCTAAGTTCTTTTTTTGGTCATGGCTTTCAGGTAGTCCAATAATTTTTAAATTGTCTCTCCTGGATCTGTTTTCCAGGTCAGTATTTTTTTCAAGGAGATATTTCACATTGCCTTCTATTTTTTCATTTGTTTGGATCTGTTTAATAGTATCTTGATTTCTCATAAAGTCATTTACTTCCATTCGCTCCACTCTAATTCTGAAGGAATTATTTTCTTCAGAAAGCTTTTGAGATTCTTTTTCCATCTGGCAAAGTCAACTTTCTAAAGCATTCTTCTCCTCATTGGCTTTTTGGGCCTCTTTTTCCATTTGAGTTAATCTATTTTTTAAGGTATTATTTTCTTCAGTACCTTTCTGGGCCTCCTTTAGCAGGCTCTTGACTCTCTTTTCATGATTTTCTTGCATCATTCTCATTTCTCTTCCCCAATTCTTCCTCCACTTCTCTTACTTGATTTTCAAAATCCTTCTTGAGCTCCTTCATGGCCTGTGAGAAGTTCATATTTTTCTTGGAAGCTTTTGATGCAGGAGTTCTCACTTTGTTGTCTGCCTCCAGTTCCATGCTTTGATCTTTTTTGTCCCCAAAAAAGGATTGTATGGTCTGATTGCATTTTCTCTGGTTGCTCATGTTGCCACTCAATTACTTGACTTTTGAGCTCTTTGCCACAGTAGAACTCTGCTTATAGAATGGAGAGAGCTTTGTCTCAAATCACTGGGGTGTTTACAGCTGCCAGAGCTATTAGTTGGGTGCCCTCTCTGCAGCCCCCACATGCTCTGGCACACTGTCCACACACCCTAGGACCACTACCCAAGACCATGGTCCAGATCCAATCAGGAAAGCAAGAACTATTACTCTCTGAATGGTTGCTGGGTCCCCCTAAAATCTGCAGCCCAGGAGCTCTGGACGTAGCCACTCAGCAGCAGCTGCAGCCCCTGTGTCTCTACCACTTCTTGCCCTGGTGCAGGGGCCAGACCACACTGTTCCTTCACCCTTCCAACAGAGTTCCCCACTGAACTTTTATTTTCTCTTTGGCGTTTATGGGTTGAGAAGTCTGGAAACCACCACCGCTGCTGTTTATTCACTCTCTTGAAGTCTGCTTTGGCAGATCTGCACCACCCTTGGGCTGGAACTTCAGCTCATGGGGGATTGTGCTCAGCTCCTAGCATGCTGTGATAGACCTTTCCTGGTGGCCTGCCAGGCTGCCTTCAGTGGGAGATTTGTTTCTCTCTATAGATTTGTGGGTTCTGTAGCTTTAAAATTTGTTTAGTCATTTTTTTTACAGGTATTGGAAGTGGTTTGAGCCCACGCCAAGTTTGTGTTTTTACTCTGCCATCTTGGCTATGCCTCTCCCTGCCCCATTTAAGGGCACTTAAAATTCATCACCAAGAGAAAGTGATTGAAGAGAAACATCAAGGTTATTCAGAGCATCTCCCTCTTCACTTAGGTATAAACATGAATGAGTGTTAGGGTAGGGGGAACCTTCCTAGGTACATACTTCGAAATAGGTCTTAGAGCAGAAAGAGCTTCATGAATGGGTAGTTACTCAGGGCAGAATTTAAAGGATATTTATTATCCATATGATCATATGCTTAAAATTTGAAAGAGACCTTAGGAATTGAGTCTAATCTCCTCTTCTTTGTAGAAGAGGAAGCTGAGATCCAGAGAAGGTTAGTCAGTCAATAAGCACATCTTAAATGCTCACGGTGATTCTGGACAAGTCACTTAACTTGTCCGTGCCTTGGATTCTTCATTTAAAAAAAAATTGATTTGGATTCATTGGCCCCTGGGGTCTTTTCCATCTCTAGTCCTTTAATATGACTCACCTAAATGTTACCTGGGTTCACACGGCTAATAAGTGTAGACACAGAATTCAAAAAATAGTGCTTTTTTCGTTTGTTTTTTGTCTTTTGGAGGGCAATTGGGGTTAAGTGACTTGCCCAAAGTCCCATGGCTAGTAAGTGTGTCAAGTTTCTGAGGCTGGATTTGAACTCAGGTCCTTCTGACTTCAGGTCTGGTGTTCTATTCACTGCACCACCAAGCCACCCCAATGGTGCTTTTTTTCAATATATGACACTGCCTCTTATATTCCGGACATGTATATACAGTAATAACTGCCACGATGCTTATAGAAGGCACTATGGGATAGTAGAGGGAGTGCCAGTCTTGGAGTCAGTAAGACTTAGGTTCAGTCTCAGCTCACACAGACCCTCTTATGAGGTTCTGGGCAAGTCACTCATCTCAGTATCATAGGAAAATCTCCAAGACTGTGAATTACAGAGTCATTACCACTATGCATTTGTAGAATGGTGTTCTTCATTGGGTAAAGGTTATGTCAGTGAAATGACACTTCCAGATAAAATGCATATTAAGACTTACAAAATGATTTCCTCAGGACAGTTTTGTGGAAAGGCAGAGCCAAGGTGGAGGGTACAGGCTGGGACCCAATTAAGCTCTCCTAATATTCCACTCCAAACAACTTTATTTTGTTTTTTAAATTATATTTTACCCCACTTACATGTCAAGAAAAATTTTAGCAGTCACTTTTACAAAATTTCAAGTTCCAAATTTTTCTCATTCTCCTTCCCTCTTTTGAAAATTGTAGGCAGTTATACGTGTACTATCATGTAAAAATATTTCTGTATTAGTCACAGTTGTGAAAGAAGAAACAGATCAAAAGGAATAAAACATAAGAACAAATAAAGGAAGTGAAAAAAATATTCTATCTACATACAGAGTCCATCAGTTCTTTATCTAGATATGGATAGCATTTCCCTTTATGTATCTTTTGTACTTCTCTTGGATCATTGTGTTCCTGAGAATCATTCATAGCTGATCATCACACAATGTTGCTGATACTGTACAATGTTTTTCTGGTTCTGCTCATTTCACTTTGCATCAGTTCATGCAAGTCTTTCTCTGTTTTTCTGAAATCTGCCTGTTCATAATTTCTTATTTCATAACAGTATTCCATTACCTTCATATGCCACAGCTTGTTCAGTCATTCCCCAGTTGATAGACCTTCCTTCAATTTCTAATATTTTTCCACTACAAAAAGGACTGCTATCAATATTTTTTTCACATGTAGTTCTTTTCCTTTTTTATGCTCTCTTTGGAATGCAGATCTTTTAGTGACATTACTGGATCAATGGTATGCACAGTTTGATTACCCTTTGGGCATAGTTCCAAATTGCTCTCCAGAATGGGTGGATCAGTTCACAACTCCACCAAAAATGCATTAGTGTCCTGACTTTACCACATCTCCAGACTTTATAATTTTCCTTTTTTGTCATATTTGACAATCTGATGGTATGAGGTGGTATCTCAGAGTTGTTTCAATTTGTATTTATCTAATTAAAAGTGATTTAGAGCATTTCCTCATATGCCTAAGGATAGCTTCATCTTTATAGGAAAACTGCCTCTTTGTATCCTTTGACCATTCATCAATTGGGGAATGGCTTGTACTCTTGTAATTTGACTCAGTTCTCTATATATTTTTAAAATGAGGTCTTTATCAGTGGTACTTGTTATAAAGATCGTTTTACATCTTTCTGATTTCCTTCTAATTTTGGTTGCATTGATTTTGTTTGTGCAAAATTTTTTTAATTTAATATAATCAAAATGATCTATTTTACATTTTTAATGTTATCTCTTATTTTGGTGTGAATTCTTCCCCTCCCCATAGAGCTTATGGGCAGACTATTCCTTGTTCTTCTTATTTGCTTATGGTGTCACCCTTTATATCTAAATCATGTCAATGGTCTGTCACATCTAGCTTTTCTAATATTCTATTTAACTCCTTAGCTTCTTGTTTATTTTTGGTTGGATTTGTCAAATTCTGAGAGGGGACAGTTGAGGTCTCCTACTAGTATAGTTGTGTGTGTGTGTGTGCATGTGTGTGTGTTTCTGTCTATTTCTTCTGTAACTCACTTAACTTCTCCTCTAAGAATTTGGATGCTATACAGTGTATATATGTTTAAGATTGATATTGCTTCACTGTTCATGGTACCTTTTAGCAAAATGTAGTTTCCTTCTTCATCTCTTTTAATTAGGTCCATTTGCCTTTAATTTGTCTGAGATCAGAATTGCTATCCCTACTATTTTTTTCTCCTACTTCAAATGAGGCATAATAGATTCTGCTTTAGCCCCTTACTTTTACGTTGTGCATCTCTCTCTGTTTCAAGTGTGTTTCTTTAAAAAAAAAACAACATATTGTAGAATTCTGGTTTTGATTGATTCTGCGATCTGCTTTTGTTTTATGGGACAATTCATTCCATTCACATTACAGTTATGATTACTATTTGTGTATTTCCCTCCCTCTTTTTCTTCTTCCTTTCTGTCCTCTTTCTCCTTTCACCCTTTCTCTCCTCACCAGTGTTTTGCTTCTATTTAGTACATCCCTTGATCTTCCCTCCCCCACCCCTAACCCTCTTTACTTGATTTCCTCCCCTCCTAATTCCCTGTCAGAGGAGATAGATTTTAATATTTATCTGTTTGTGTATATTATTCCTTCTTTGAGCCAATACTGATAAGAGTAAGGTTCAAACAATGCTCATTGTCTACCCTTCCATCTTCCTGTCTACTATAATAGGTCTTTCAAGCCTGTTCATTTGAAATAATTTACCTAATTCTATCTCTCCCTTCCTTCTATATCCATTGTACTCCTCTTTCTCATTCTTTTTTATGCCATTCCCTCAAATTCACCTTATTGCATAACATTTGTCTATGTATATTCCTTCTAGCTACCCTATTAGTGATAAAATTCTTAAGAGTTACAAGTATCATCTTTCTCTTTAGGGATGCAAATAGCTTAGCTCTATTGAATCCCTTATGTTTTCTTTTTTTCACCCTTTTTACCTGATTATACCTCTCTTGGATATTGATATTAGAAGCCAAATTTTTGGTTTAATTCCAGTCTTCTCCTTATAGAACCTTGAAGTCCTTCTATTTTTTTGAATGGTCATTTTCCCCTTAATGTGTTATGCTTAACTTTGCTTGGCAAGTGATTCTTCATTGTATTCCTAGCTCCTTTGCCTTCCAGAATATAATGTTCCCTGACCTCTAATGCTTTAATGTTGCAGCTATCAACTCTTGTGCAAGCTTGATTGTAACTCCTCAATATATGAATTGTTTCTTTCTGGACACGTGTAGTGTTGTTTTTTTTTTTTTTCCTTGACCTGAAAATTCTGAAATTTGGTTATAATGTTCCTTGGAGCTTTTATTTTGGAATCTCTTCCCTGAGGTGACCAGTGGATTCTTTCAATGCCTGTTATGCCCTCTCATTCCATGACATCAGGGCAGTTTACCTTTATAATTTCTTGAAAGATGTCCAGCTGCTCCTTTTGATTATAGCTTTCAGGTAATCCAATAATTCTGATATTTTCTCTCCTGGACTTATTTTCCAGGTCAGTTGTTTTTCTCTTGAGAAATTTTACATGTTATTCTATTTTTTTTTTATTCTTTTGAATTTGTTTGATTGATTCTTGATGCCTCATAGAGTCATTAGCTTCTACTTGTCCAATTCTAACTTTTAAAGTGTTATTTTCCTTAATTAGCTTTTGAACTTTCTTTTTCCATTTGGTCAGTTCTTCTTTTTAAGTAGTTTTCCAAGCTGTTGACTCTTTTTTTCCATAATTCTCTTATATCATTTTAATTTCTTTACCCATTTTTTCTTCTAACACTCTTATATGATTTTTAAGCTCTTTACTGACATCTTCCGTGAGGTCTTTCTGGGCTTGAGACCACTTCCCACTTTTTCTTTGGGGTTTTTCCCATAAGTGTTTTGACATTTTTTTTCTCTTCTGAATTTGTGTCTTGGTCTTCCCTGTCACCATAATAACTTTTCATGATCAGATTTTTTTTGTTGTTTTTATACTCCTTTTTTGGGGGGTCTTTTCTCTTTCTTTTATATTTGAACTCTTCATACCAGATAGAAGGGGCACTATCTCAGGCTTCTTGTGCCAGTGTTTGTAGGCCCTGGCTGTTTACCTGGTGTTGTACTAATGTTGCCCTGAGGGCCTAGGAGGACCCTTGTGCCTGGTGCAGGGTTAAGAGGGGTGGTTGGTGCTGTTGGAGGCTGTCAGGCAGTTTACCTGGTGCTGTTAGTTATGCCCAAGGCCAACAAGAATTCCTGAAATAGTTAAAGAGATAAGTGTGATAGAGGAAAAATTGGGGGAAAAAAAGAAATGAGAGTGATACCAGAAATTTATGAAAAATGAATTAAAAGCTTTGTAAAAGGTAAAAAAAAAGTGAGAAGAAAATGTCATCTTAAGAAACAGAATCAACCTAATGGTAAAAGAGGCACACACATTCCGTTAAGAAAAGAACTTCTTTAAAAACAGAATTGGTCAAATAGAAAAAAAAATAGGTACAAAAGCTCAGTAAAGAAAATAATTCCTTAAAAATTAGAATCAGTCAGGGGAAAACTAATGACCCCATGAGACATCCAGGAACAGTAAGAAGAAAAAAGAAGAAAAACTGAAATATCTCTTTGGAAAGACAACTGACCTGAAACATAGATTGAGAAAATCTGAGAGTTATTGGACTACCTAAAAGGCATAACAAAAATAGGACCTACACATCATATTTCAAGAAATTATAAAGGTAAACTCCCCCAAAATCTTAGATCTAGAGGGTAAAATGGAAATGGAAAGAATCCATCAATCACCTCCTGAAAGAGATCCCAAAATAAAAATTCCCAGGAATATTATAGTCAATTTTCTGAGAGCTGCCAGTTCAAGGAGATAATATTGCAAACAATCAGAAAAAAAAAAACCAACCAAAAGACAAAAATGAAAATATGGCAAGACCTTTACCAACCGATGCAAAGTCAAGTGATAAGAATTGGGAGATCATTGTGCATAGTAGCAGCAGTGTTGTAATGAAGATGAACTGGGAAAGACTTGGCTACTCTGAACAATATTAATGCAATTCCAAAGGACAAAAATGCTGTCAGCTTTCAGAGAGAGATATTATAAACTCTCAGTGCAAATTAAAGCATAATTTTCCTGGTTTTTTTTTTTTTTGCTTTTTAAATAGTATTACTAATATGGAAATATGTTTTGCATGATTTTACATGTATAATTGTATCATTCTTTACTTTCTCAGTGGAAGAAGGCAGAGTGGGGGGGGAGGGAGAGAATCTGTATCTAAAATTTTGAAAAAGAATGCTAAAAATAAATGTTAATTAAAAAAAGAGGACCCCTCTGTGAGGTAACCAAGTGACACAAATAGAGAAATAGGCTCTGAAAAATTAAATGTTTACCTCATCAAGTAAGTGCTGTGATTGGATCTGGGCACAGTTCTCTCGATGGCAAGTTCAGAACCATCTTAGCTTTCCCAGCAATGTTGTTTCTTTTTGCTTCCCCTCACCTTCTCACCTCATTCTGGTGAAGGCAGGTGCAGGAATTTGAAAACATTTAGTCTTTCTCTTGCATCATTCCTGCTTACAGAGTCTGACTTAATATCTGGGCATCTGGAACACAGTTTTTTTTTTGTTTTTTTTTGTTTTAATTTCCACAGTTGTTTTGGGTTGCTGCCAAGGAAGTTAGAATATGTCTTGACAACACTCATAGTCTTCTCTCCCTCGGTTTGCTCATGTCTCACTCATTTTTCATAACATTCCACAGAAACTTTTTGAGTCAAATGGATGCATCAAATGGTCAGTAGCTTGGGTTTTATGTCTTTTATTCAAGCTGGCTTTTTAAGACTTAAAAGACTAAAAACACATGCATATGTGTCCACAGAGACATACAGAGGATTCATTTGGCTCAATAACTTGCTTCAAATTGAGAAAATTTGCAAATTCTTAGCAAGTCCCTTAATATATACTTCCCATGTCTCCCTACTTAGACCAAGCCCTTACTTGGTATTCACTACTGGTCTCTCTCTGCATTTACTTCCATATCACATTAAATGCCTACCAACATAGAAATGGTAAATATTTAAATGAAACGGTCAAGGGAATCAGCAGAAAGTGGGGCTTTTCAGAATTTTGGAGGTTGGAGAAAATTCAGATTCCAGTTGATTAGGGGAGATCTGTGCTTCCTTGGAATATATCTCCCCTAAACCATTTGGAGGTA
This sequence comes from Pseudochirops cupreus, assembly GCA_028627135.1. NCBI lineage: Eukaryota > Metazoa > Chordata > Mammalia > Diprotodontia > Pseudocheiridae > Pseudochirops > Pseudochirops cupreus. The sequence goes on along the minus strand of CM053581.1, from coordinate 262,973,146 downwards.
TCTATCATTCTAGTCACCCTGGAGAAATAGGGATGTGGATTTGGGGGTAGGTACTTTCCTTCTACATTTTCAATATCACAAAACTTTAATCCACTGATTGGTTACTTTTGACTGGTGAAAAAGAGAATCAGGCCCTGGCAACTTTGATTTATATTTTTCTACTACACTCATTGTGATGTTTTACTTTCTAACTATGCTTTATCTGCCAATTGGACTTAAAGCTCCACGAGAGTAGGAAGATCATATCTTATCTAAACTTTATATCTCCAAAATGCTTTTTATATAATAGAAACTGAATAGATGATTATTTTCTCTCTGTCTCTGTGTCATTCTATATGTTTCCATCTCTCTGTCTCTGTCTGTTTTTGTCTCTCTGGCTCTGTCTCTCTGTCTCTCTGTTTCTGTCTCTCTGTCTGTCTGTCTCTCTCTCTGTCTGTCTCTCTCTCTCCCTCCCTCCTTCCCTTCTTTGAGACTACTGGGCACTCCTTAATACTAATTCATCTCTATCTTCACAGGTTTCTGAAGAAGTAGATATCCTGTAAAGGAATGGCTGATTCCTTTAACATAGAAACTTTAAAGTCAACTTAAAACTAAACTAATACTAATTCAACTAATCCAAGTTGCACATGCATATTCACGTCTGTATATATGGAGAGGTTTGGGGATGAGGCATAAACATCTTCCCAAACTTTACTAGCTTCTACAATGTTTTTAACCATTTTACTCTCTTTTATATTCTGTCATTGGTAGAGAAAAAAAAAGATGGATTCAAGGATTATAATATTCTTGGCCTTTTGTTTCCCTGATGCTGTTTTAGCATTTTACCCTGGTTCTTGGAAAGTACTACTCATGGTAGTACCTAAAGAGGTCCCTGAAAGCCTTGGGACACTAAGATGACAAAATAATACATTAACAGACTATGAGTAATTATTTCATTCTCTCTCCTTTTCCTAATGAGTAGAATTGAAAGAGCATTTTAAAAAGGTAGAGATTTGGAGAAAGATGGTATCACTCTTGAACTTATGCCTCATTAATGGTGATATCCTGTATAGGAAATTCCATTCTTGTTCAATTCTAGCCCACATATAAAGATATAAAGGATAAGGATAGTACCAGAAAGAAAATAAATAAACAAATAATTCATGGTCAAGGTTTTCCTTATCTTCTATTAAGTATGATAATTTGTTAATTTAGATGAGCTCTTATGATTTCACTTATCCAGAATGGTCCTGGAGTGTGGATTAAGATTCATCCATTTGTTCATTCATTCAACATATAATTATAGATCGTCTAAATGTTTTTATAACTGAAAAAAGTGATATGTAATTTTAAAATATGCTTGTCTGAGTAGATGACAGCTTTTTGAAGGATTATATTTCTTTAAAAAAAATCATCCAGTACCACAACTATGCTGTACATGCTTTGTCTTTGTTTTGGAATTGAGGGTGTTGGCATTTTCTCTGAACTATTATTATGAGCAGAAAACTTTATAACACAAGGATGCCAAAGACATTAGGAATTAGTATGTCTAACATTTTAGAGTTGTAACCTTAAAAGTCTTTCTAGTCAAAGCCTTTCATTCTGTAGTTAAAGAAAGTGAGGCCTAGAGATGCAAATTATTTGCCCAAGGTCATTTAGCAAGTTCTTGGCAGAGCTGGGACTAGAATCCACTAAAGACCTGCCACTGGCCATACCCACCACAACACATTGCATTTCCAGCACAAATTGGGAGGGAAAGGTTCTTAGCTGAATCCCTCACTCTCTTGTTGCTCTATACAGGAAGTAACAAACAAATTCTGTGAATTCCCTGGCAAAGTAGCTCAGTCAGAAGAATCATAGTTAAATGGAACTGAGTAATATAGTGTTATTTAATGCCTTATGTCCTTCTATGGCCAGGTTGTACCTCAGTACAGCATTGTGTCCTTAGACTGTCCCCTTAGCAAAAATATAGAAGTCTTTACTTTACTTGCAGATGTCTTGACAAACCTGTTAGAGAAGGTAGATCAGAAAATGACTTGTGTCTCAGCTTCTCATAGAATATTGTTCATCGTTTCAATAGTCTCACTCAGCAATAAGTTTGTCAGGGGACAAACACATTAGATAAATGTTCCCCATCCTCCCAAACCAGCATCTATATTGAAAAACGTTATTAGGGCAGTCATTGGGCTAAATGAAAATTATTCCAAATGGGATCAAATGTATATGGGTACGCTCTCAACAATTTCATGGAAAATTGCTTCCAAAATTACACCCCTATAAAGAAGCACCCATTAATAACACTCCACAGGGCCACATAAATTCCTTAAGAACCATTGCTTGGTGCAATTAGGTATATAGAACATCTCTGCATTACCAAGAAGTAGACTTGGAAAATACAATGGTATGTTTGAACAGCTATCTTGAGATCATCAAGGCTGCATTGTAGATACTGTCATAATGAAAGGTCAGTTATTTCTCTCCAAAGGGGATCTATTTAAAGTCTGTAAAATAAGTAAACTGAATGGAATGAGTACATTCATATAGGAGAACCCTAGAACTAGATTTCCCCCTTGAAGATGGAAGAAAGTAGTCTTAGGGAGGAGTAATGGATGATAATAATAAATCAGAGAAATCAACCAGCCTGAATCCAGAAGAAAATTCAAATGTGGTTGGTACTAGAATCAATTTATGGGTCTATTTTAACTCATCAATCAACAAACATTCATTAAGCTTTTACTATATGCTAGGTTCTATATTAAGAATTGTGGATGCAAATAAAAAACCCAAATGGTCCCTACCCTCAAGGAATTTACATTTCATTTCAGTCATGGAACCATGAAACTTTGCTGTTTAATAGACAAGATCTTGGAATGTTAGAACCTAGAACATAAAATGGTATTACTGTGTGTGTGTGTGTCTGTGTGTCTGTGTGTATGGGAGCTTTAGAACACAGATAATAGAATTTAGAGGGCTAGAACTAGAAAGGACAAAACCCTCAATTGCTAGGGTGGGAAGGTACCCTAAATTTCAAAGCTGAAAGAGGCCTCAGAATGTTATTTCTTAGACACCATTTAATCTGTCTAACCTTATCACTTTGAAGATAATAAAAAGTAGAATAAGTGACTTTCCCAAGGTCATGTCAGTAGTTAGTGTCTGTGATCTCTCCCCTAGATCATGACATGGCTTTTTCAAATTAAAGAATCCCAGATTTTAAGGTATCATCAGTAACAAATTTCAGGAAATTTCAGAGGAAAAATGCCTTGCATCTTTCTGCCTCATTGACTCTCTATCTCATTTCAAATCTCATCTGAAAACATCTTCTCTCTCCTGACCGAGCCTGCTAATTGCCTTCTCCCACAGCTATTATTTAACTGGAATATGTGTAATCTTTTTAAACAAGGACATTTAACTCTATAGGGCTGTTAGCCTTTTTTTTTTTAACAGTATTAGGTTAAACTTCAATTTAAGTTAAAAATCAGACTACTTGGATTCCTAAAGGGACGGAAGCCCTTGGAAAGTCCCCAAGGCCTTTTGTCTACTTTGAGAGGGTTGTGGGTCATCTAAAGGACGAAGCCAGTGGAATTTGTTTTTATATCCTCCTGTCTGACTACTAAATGCCCCAACCCACTTTCCTTTACCTACCAATGCTTCACCCATGTTATGATCCTATGTTCTATTCTTAGGCAATATACCTCCCCTTTACAAGTGCTGAGGACCTCACAAGAGAAATAATTTTAATGGTAGCTAAACATCTTGAGATTTATTATTTTGCTTTATTGGCTTATCCTCCTACAAAGTCTTGCCCTCAGCTGGCTGTTGACTAATTATAGACTCTTTGACATGGACAGAAGATTCCTTTCCTCCTTCTATCTAGTCCTCTGACTTCATAAACCTGCCCCACCCCCCACCTCCATCTCCCATACAGTCAGTAAATGTAGACTCTAGTTTTAAATTTTCCACTAGTGAACTCTGAGTCCTCTACTCTACTACAAATCCTCTTTATCCTGGAAGTTCACTTTATTTCTGGGACTTCTCACCATGGGAGTTCTCTTGCTTTGCAAGCCTCTTCCTCTGATGGTATGATTCTTCCAAAAATCTCTATTTTAAGGAGGAAGCCCGGTTCTTACTTGTCTTCGATTCTCTCCAGGCTGTATTCTTGGCTATTTGTACTTTTTCTACCATGTTCCCATTTGAGTACCTCCCCTTCTCTCCGTTGGGGTTTAAAGAGCCTTCGTTGATCGTATTATAAATCAAGGAATTGAAACTCAGTAGGTGAGGTGCTTTATTGGTAATTGAAACTCAGTAGATGAGGTGCTTTATTGGTAAAGTAGTTTGATACAAAGGAAGGATTTTGTTTCTTTTCCCTAAAAGACCTGGGTTTGTATCCTAGCACTACCAATAGCTATCTGCATGACCTTAGAAAAGTCCCTTCCTGTCCTTGGATCATAGTTTACTCATCTCTTAAAAAAATGGGTTGGATTAATTAGTTGACCTTTAAGTTTCCTTCAAACATCAAATACCCTAGCCTCTTACATTTTATCTAATGCCATTGGAGTATGAAGCAGTAATTGTTTCATTCACATTTAGAGCTTAAACACCATCAAATCCAACCCCCACATTAAATAGATGACAAAATGTGGTCAAGAGAGGTTGGTTAAACAACTTGTCCAAGGTCACGTAGGTAATAAATCACAGAGTCAAGATTTGAAACCGGGTCCTTAAACTCCAAATTCAATGCTTTTTTCCACTATACTTTCTACTTACTATATGCCCTTATTTTTAAAATAAGGAAGAGGAAGCTCAGCAGTTTGAAATATCTTGCCAAAGGTCATATAGACAATAAGTTACAAAGCTGGGATTCAAAGCCAGTTGGTCCAGCTCCAAAATCAAAGTTCTTTCCACAATGCAAGGTTGCTTTTTTTTTGTTTTTCTTTTAGAAACTGAGTCTCCCTGTCTCCCACAGGTGGGAAGTATGGTGGTTAGCCATGGCCCAATCTCACTATTGATCACAGGAACTTAGAATCAATTCATTTCCAATCAGGGCCGGTTCACCCATATTAGACAGCATGGTGGTTGCCAGCTCTTAAGGGCTCAGCATATTGGTGTGAAAGTTGGTACAGATGCCGGAATGATCTGGATTACCACAGGTCAGAAATCCTGCGCTCAGATGATTCACCAGCCTCAGTCCTCTGGGTAGCTGGGTTCACAGGTATATGCTGTCACAAATAGGCTCTGTTTTAGTCAAAGACCTTAAATTTTCCAAGCATCAATTTCTTCCCCTATGAAATGAGGCTAATAATCCTTTTTTATCTGCTTAAGAGGGCAGATGTGAAGGAAATGGTCTGTAAACCACAAAATTCTAAGGAAATTTGAACTGTCATTAGTGTAAACTAAATTGAGGTATTTGGGGTTGACCTTAAAGGAAAAAAAACGTTCAGTCAAAGAAATTGTTTAGCTGTGGGTAGTCAAAACAAACAATGGACTGAATTTTCCATTTTTCATCCAGCTGTTTCTGCTTCATGTAGGCATAGTCTTTGTTCCATGTCAGGGTTAAGTTCACTGAAGCTTAATTGGAAAGTGCACAAGCTTGTACAGAAAATACCCTTGGGTGGGGCTGACCCAAAGACCCTTTGTTATCTGCTTGCAGACACAGCTGGAAAAAGCTAAAAAAAATCTTTAAAAATGTAGTTGTTTTTTTTTTCTGAGCTCTGTTCCTACCATTCCCTCTGAATATATTTGGCATCCTTTCAGCAAAAAGAAAAAAAGTCATCTTATTCTAGGTTGGTTAAGAGTAAAGGTATATTGGGAGGAAGTGAATCAATGTGTAGTCTGACTCTCATCTCTGGAGAAATATTGCAGAGTTAGAGAAGATATAGGTAAAGGCATCTACATGTCTGTTGTGGTTGGAGGGTCTGCTGTATGAGAAGAGGTTAAAAAAGAACATGGGATTAAGATCTGGAAATGACCATAGAGATCATCTAGTCTAATAAGCTAATATAAAAGATGAGAGAATTGAGACGCAGAGAGACAAACTGCTTTAAACAAGGTCCTACATTTAACTATGGAGGCCATTTTGTATAGTGGATACAGCACTGAAATTGTACCCAGCAAGACGAGTTCAAATCCTACCATAAACATTCAGTAACTGTATAATTCTGGGGAAAATCACTTAACCTCTTTAAGCCTCCATTTCTTTATTCACCAAATGAGAATAATAACGACACTTATCACAAAGGACAAAATGAAATTCTGTGGGATCATAGATTTAAAGCTGAAAGGGGTCTTAACGGTAATTAAGTCCAAATTCCATATTTGACAGATGAGAAAACTGAGGCAAAACATTAAATAACTTGCCCAGGATCAAACTACTGGTAAGCGTATGAGGTAGGATTTTTAACTAAATTCTTACTGCTCCAAATCCAGCATTTCTTTATATACACTCTGCAAACTTTGAAACACTATCTGTATAAATGTTCCTTATCATGAATGGAAGCAGTAAGACTAGAGGCTAGGTCTCTTGTCTTCTAACTAAGAGATGTTTCCATTACAGTACAATGTACTAACTGCCTGGGAGGGTATCGTATTAGAGTTAAGCAGAGATGAGACATAATCAATAACTCACATTGGTGCAACCCCAACAATAGGAAAAAAAAAAACATTTATTGAACACCAGCCACATGCAGGGTCCTGTGGGAGATGTCATTGGAGCTACATCTACAAAGCTTACTCAGATGTATATTCACTGGTCCAAAAGAGAATGCATGTATCAAACAAATGCACATGGAAGGGAGAATTAAGTACATGTCAAATGAATGGTCCGTACCATAGTTTCAGACGAAGCATAGATAATTTTAGTCTGTCTTGTTGACCCAGGAAGGTAACCTAGAAAGGGTAGAATCTGAGCTAGGTGTGAAGAAATATTATCTCAAAACTTTATAGGAATCTATGCTATGAATGACTATTGGTAGGTCTAGGTGAAAGAAAACAATGATTCCCATAGCTCTGACAGATAACAGCCCATGCAGCAGCTGCTGTCTTCTGTAGAAGGTAGCTCTAATGTCAGAGATCCCAAAGCGGGGAGTCAGAAAGAGGTCAATTAATCACATTGTATGGAGACATCAGCTTCCTGTTGGTTGGAGCTTAAATACTGTCTCCTGCTTGGGAAATTAACCTGTGACTTTTAAGTGTTTGTGCAAACTTTCAGGAAGAACACCACTTTCCCAGGATCAGCAAATTGAATTACATTTAACTTAATTGTTAATGATATGGCATATTAATTGTGAAGTGTTGATTCTTTCCCTTCAGCTGTTACCACTTACTTTTATTGGCAGTGGTGGGGGTGGGATGAAGAGGTGTTTTGTATTGTAAGTGCAAGTTATATGTATAATCAGCGCAGGGCAATGTCCAAATCACAGGCTGGAAACAACAATTGCATCCTTAAGGGATATAGTTCTCAGTTTAGAAAATGTCAATCAAAGGCACAGAACCATCAACAGATAATTGAGGAATGGAGGTGAGAAGGCAGTTGTCCAGTGGGAGCAAAGGCATTCCAAATAAAAAATATAGTTGGGATGAAATTAATTCATGACTAAAATCAACATCTATTTGTGTGTATCAGCATCTATCTATCTATCTATCTATCTATCTATCTATCTATCTATCTTTTTATCTGTCTGTATATCTATCTATCTATCTAATCTGTCTATCTATCTTTCTATCTCTGTCTGTCTATCTTTTCTAATGTGTGTGGGGGAAAATGTTCACATTGAAAGTTAATTGGGTTTCAAAAATCACCCATCATTACCCCATTCAGGTACTTGATCCTGCTCTTTTACCAATTCACCGTGACATAAAGTCCCTTTCCCTTTCAGAACATCCTTATCTGGAAAACTAGACATTTTGATTAGATAGTCTCAAAGGATTTTTCTAACTTCTACAATTGTAAGTTTCTGTCTAGCTCTGACTCTCAGTGTTCAAAATCCCTTCTGGTTTGAATATTCTATGAATTTTAATAACTCATCTTCCTGAGTTCAAATCTGGCTACAGATGCTTCCTAGGTGTTGACCCTGGGGAATTCACTTCACCCTGTTTGCTTCAGTTTCCTCATCTGTGAAATGAGCTGGAGAATGAAATAGCAAACCATTCCAGTATCTTTGCCTAAAAAACCCTAAATGAGATCATGGAGAGTCAGACATGACTGAAATGAATGAACAACAACAACAACAAACAATGAATTAGAAGGCCACATTTATACAACATGCCATGGATGATGGGGACAATGGTTTTATTAGAACTCTCTCAGTAAAGTACATTTGGTAGAAATTTGGCAAGTCCCACTAGGTGATTTGATTGTTAATTTCAAAATATTCCAATGGTTTAAGTCCCACATGCCTTGCTGAATCAGCAGGTATCCATTAGGTACCTTGTGTGTTCTCTGTTGAAGTTCTAAGTTAAGAGGGATATATAGCAATTTTAAAAAAAAAATGTGGGCTTGTCCCCTGAGGAATTCACAATCCAGTTGGGGAGATAAAATTAAAGCCAAAAAAAACAAGTGGGGAATGATAAAACTGTATAACTGCCTGGTAAACAGTGTGGTATACCCTTAAATATAATGGAAGCTTAAGAGAAGTGAAAGTGAATTCATAGTCTTCATGAAGGAGGTCAATGCATAGCCATATAGTATTAGAGTTAGAAGGGAAGCTGAAAGTCACCCAAGTTACACAAGGGGAAGCAGAAGCCCAGGGAAGTAATTCATGAAAGACATTCAGCAGACTTTCTGTATTAGACTGTCTGCCTTGGAAAGAGAGGATCCTGGGCATTTTCACTGGCTATACCTCTTCCCTGGAACTTTCTTCCCCCTCATGTTTGCCTCCTGGCTTACCTATATTCCTTCAAGTCTGAGGTAAAGTCTTCTGAAAAAAACATTTCTCTCATCCTTCTTAAACTTAGTGCCTTCCTTCTGAGATAGATAGACAGATAGATAGATAGGTAGATAATATATGCATATATGTGTATATATATGTGTATGTATATATATATATATACACACACATATGTATGTATATATATATATATGCATTGTGTATATAGGTATGAACAGATACACCCTCCCCGAGATGGTCCTAGATACATGCATGTATACATGCACATGTGTATATGTATGAATATATACATGCATATACATATGTGTATGTATATGTATACGTATATAAAGATATACATATACACACATGTCCAACCATAGAGAGAGAGAGAGTTGTTTTTGTTTTCATCTTCTGTCCTCCATTAGAATATGAGCTTCTTGAGAGCAAGGATCATATCTTTGCCTTTGCCTTCCCTGCACCCCTCAGCCCCCCATTTTGGATATTCTCAGCACTCAGCACAGTTGCTAGAATGTAGTAGGTACTAAATAAATACTGGCTGACCTGCTTTGACTTGCTCATATAGAGAAGTAAATCAATGCATTTAGGAAGCTTTTGGACAACAAAATTTGAATTAAAAAGTCAGGTAGGTTAATTCTCAGGGTAAGGCCCAGAGGCAGTCTGGTATAATGGAAACATCACTGCACTTAGATTTAGGAGGCCCGGCTGCTCACATGCCAACTGTGTCATTTGGGGAGTGTCACTTAACCCCTTTTGGGATTTTTACCTCACCTGTAAAATGGAAATAACTGCCATGGGAAGCAGGGTACAGTGGGGAGTAGAGTCTTTTAGAACCGGTAGGACCGACGTTCAAGTCTTTCCTCTGATACACAGATGTGTGACAATGGTGAGTTAATTAAATTTAAATTTAATTATTCCATTATTTAATAAGTTAAATAATTTAATTATAGTTAAATTTAATTTAATAAAATTAAATTTAAATTTAAAATGCCTCAGACAACTTTCTAAGAGTAACTTACATATAATTCTTCTTTACAACATGGCTAATGGGAAACTATGTTTAATATGGATGTATATGTAAAGCCTTGTATTGGTAATAGAATTTGGAGATGCCCCTGTATTGGTTTGGTTTTTGGGTTGAATGTTAAAACCCAGAGCTTATGAATCCCACTTGTGGGATGGACTTGTTGATGTGAAGAGAGAGGGCTGAACTGGGAGGAGCCATGAATTGGGAGAGAGGCCCAAGCCTAGAGAAGACCAGAAGGACTTTGGGAGAGCAGTGTCCAGTATCATGGAGCCTGAGTTGCTGAGAGAAAGACTGCTGAGAACCCACTGGAGTTGCCCAGGACTTTTGGGAACTACCAAGAACTGAGGAGGAATGGCTGTGATGCTGGTATTTTGTCTGTCTGTTTTGATGTTGTTTTTCCAGATTCACCTGATGGTGAAGGACAGTGCTGCTGTTGTAGAGGTCCTGGAACCTGGCTGTTGGTTCAGAAGCCCTGAAGGAGGATTTTCTTGTGGTACCTGCACAGAAATCCTGGAAGAGGGCCTTGCTGATGTTTTTAGGGGTTCTGGGACTGTTCTATAGGCAGAGAGTGACTTGATGAGGACACTGGCTATGGCTTTGTTGAGCCTTGTCTCCCCAGGAACTGAGATTGCTGAGGGCTTGCCTCCAGTGAAGATGAAAGAAGGCCCTTTCCTTGAGTATTCAATGCTGAGCTTAA
>CM053581.1:262946885-262962061 GCA_028627135.1 Pseudochirops cupreus | reverse complement strand
GACTACATCCAACTGGAACTTGAGATACACAGGCACTGCAGTTGGGAGATCCATCCTGCCCTACCAAAAAGTGACATAGGAGAGAATAGACTGGGGGAGGGGGGAAACACTGGGATGGCTGTTTTGGGGTGGTGGGTGGGGAAAAGACGGGGAGAAAATATGTAACTCAAAAAAAATTTAATAAAATAAATTTATTATTTAAAAAAAATTAAAGAGAATGCAACAACACAGATGAAACAATCCCTATTTTCAAGGAATTTATATTCTACTGGGGAAGAAATATGTACAAAAAAGAAATAAATACTTTTTTTTTGGTCTAGAAACAAAAAAAGATAATGAGCTTATCTAAAAACCCTGTATTTTAGAGGTGCTAGCTTTTTTGTCGTGATCTACCTCTCCTCTAGCCATGTCCTTTCCTTCTCCCAGGCAACTCATCTCTTTTATAGGCTTTCCTCCTCTAAATCTGGAATCTTACTAGAAACTTCCAACTATGTGTCACCTACCCACCTGGGAAATAAAATATGGGGAATCAATTAGATTTCCTAAACAAGAGCTTGCCTTCTCCATATAAAACCTAGCTCATTTCATCTGTCCCATTTTACATAAGCAGGTATAGAGAAGGTTGTATTAGGAATACCCATGATGAACTAGGTGGAACTCTAGAGTTTGATACAACCTCAGTGGCTGGCCAACAGGAGTGGGGAACCTGTGGCCTTGAGGCCTCAGATGGCCCTCTAGGTCTTCAAGTGAAGTCCTTTGACTGAATCCAAACTTCACAGAACAAATATCATCTTTGAAAGGCTGCACTTGAGGACCTAGAGGGCCACCTGTGGTGGCCTCAAGGCTTGGGTTCCCCACCCCAGGTAGAAAAACACAAAAAACAAAAACTTTTAATGAATAAATTAAAAAGATGAATGACAAAGCAAGTCTTAAGTCTTTACTATGTGTAAGGCACTATGGTAAGCCTGGGGATAGAAATCAAGACAGTCCCTTCCTCAAGGAAGAAAAAAGAAAAGACAACATATATAAAAGAATAGGTGCCGTGATAGGGTGTTTAATTTAGAGACACCACAGAGATAATAAGTGGAATATCAGGGCAATTCATTGACATGATCATTTGAGGAATAGTATTATTGATTTACTTACTGGTCCTGGAGCCAGTAGCAAAAAATTTGGGAAGTTATTTAATGAAGATTGCTAGGAAGTAGCTACATGATGGTTCTAGGTCAAGCTGGTTACAGTGAAAGGTAATCTACCCCCAATTTTCTTTTCTTGCATATTCTCATTGAGAATATCACATCCAAGGTCTCAGTCTCCTGGTTGTCTAAGTTATGATGTATCCTACCTCAAGAGTGATCAAATTATACCCTAGCCTTTCAACAGATTTGTACCTAGATGTGTTTTCATCCAAGTTCTCTTACTGTCATCTTTCTGTTTCCCTTCAGTATACAAAGTAAAACATTTTCCTTTATTCTAGGGTAAATGTGCTTATATTAAAGGCCTATTGCATTTTGGCATCAGAGATCTAGTCTAGGAGTTCTTAACCTGAATAGATTTGGGGGATGTTTAGATGAGAAAAAAAATATATATATATGTGTGTGTGTGTGTGTGTGTGTGTGTGTGTGTGTGTGTGTGCATATATACATATACATATATATATGTGTGTGTGTGTGTGTGTGTGTACACACATAAAATCTTTAATTGAAACTTATCTTTGCCTTCAATTATAAACTTAAAAATATATATTCTGAGGAAAGGTACATAGTCTTCACCAGACCGACAAAGATGTCCAACATACACACACACATGCAAAAGATTAAGAGTCCCTGTTCTGGTCTGTCTGTAAATCTCTTGCTTTGCCCTCAAAACACCTGCTACTCTCAGTTGAATTCTAGAAGTGAAGCCTCACACACAGCTTCGAAGGGGAGCAGAGACCTTTGCTTGAGGGATAGACCTGTTAGTTTGTGTTTAAGGCAATGTCCATTGATGATGCCTTTCTCTCAATTAAGCGAAGTAGATTTTTCTTCCAATGTGTGGCTACCATCTTTATGTTTGAATTATGATATTTAGAGAAGGAATGCATCTCATCATCCTGATAGAGTCTCAGTGACTCAGCCATCTTAAAACCAGCTTTTCCATTTTAGGAGGGATCATGTGGAAAACAGCCCCGGAACATAGATTCACTTGATAGTCAGGGAAAAACCTATGATGTCTTTTAGTTTACCATCTAAACCTTCTCCCTACATCATCTTGGCAGCTCCTGGGGGCCTCCCCAATTTTCTATGTGAACTGACAAGATCACAGCCCTGGGGTGTACTGTATACAGCACTGCAGGGGAGACCACGTAGGCAAGATGGGATGCCTTTGGGCAGACAGATGCCTGCCAAAGCACCAGTGCCTGTTACCTTTCTCCTTGCTGGGTGATAGATCAGCATTATGAAACCCATTCATTACAGCTCAGATCCTCTGATACAGGAAATAGTTCCTTGAGCACTGTCACCTAGAGGAAAACTCTGTCCTTTATCTCCCTGTGCATTTCTCATTGCTGGCATCCATTGAGTAATATCTCTGCTCCATATATATGGGATAAATGTCCATGGAAATAGTCATGGTAAAGGATGACATGTCACCCAATAGAGCAGAGGCACTTCTGAGGCATTCATCTCCTTCTGTTGTTGATTCTTGATCTGCCTATAGCATCATCTTTCTTAGCAAATGGCTGGTAATTTACTTCTGGGGAGTTTACTCTCTGTACTGAACTCAGAGCTGTGACTTACTGTAGCTCTTCTAACACAGGTAGGTCATAGAGCCATAGACTGTCGTGGTTGGGAATGACCTCAGGACATAAAGTGTTAGAACATAGCTTGTGACAGCTAGAAGAGTCCTTAAGGAACACAAAGTGTTTGTTAGAGAAATGCAAATTAAAACAACTCTGAGATATCACCTCACACATATCAGACTGGCTTATGTGACAAAAAAGGAAAATGATATATATTGGAGAAGATGTGGGAAAATTGGAACACTGATGTATTGTGGGTCATATGATTCAACCTATTCATTTGAAAAATTAAGAAACTGAGGCTTAGACAGGCCAGCTGACTTTCCCAATTTCCCTAGACACTAGAAACAAATCTAGGACTGGAAAGCAGACCTCTTTAATTGTCATTCAATGCTCTTACACTATGACACAATTCCTTCTTTGCCCTCTTCTCCAGCATCTACACTGCGTTATTAACACCATGGATTAGCTAAATGAAGAGTTTCTCTCCCTTATTATGTCATGCCCACTCCCTTGAAGTTTCACCTGCATTCTTGGAAGACAGCACAGTGTGAAGCCAGAGACTCCCTGACGAGGGAGGCAATAAAGAGTGAGTGTGGGAGAAATCAATAGCTGGGTACTTGTCCTGTATGTCCAAGAGTGTTTGTTTGTTTGAGAATCAGTTTCTGGGATTGTAGCTATCATGACCAATGTATTTATTCCTTTCCTGCTGATACATCAAATGTCAAAATGTGAGACTGCTTAGGAGCCGGCATTTAAGGCCTTTTATAATTCTGATTGGAGCTGATCACTACTTTCTATCTGTTCCCATGATCTTTCCTTTTTAGTTGCATGCCGACAAGGGATTATATCAGAAAGGAAGTAGGAAAATTAGAGAATTAGCATATAAAGTGAAAGAACGTAGAACAGAATTTTAGAGCTGGGAGGGACTTAGAAAAATTAACATTTAGAGCTAAAAATATTAAAATATAGAACTAGAAAGACTCTTAGAAGTCAGTTGTTTTTTTTCCCATACCACAATCACTCTACCTCTCCCTGCTTCTCAATATTGAGCAGCATGCTCTCTGTAGCCTCCTCAGAGGCAGCATGAACAAATATTCTTCATAACCTTTATTGACAACCACCTCCACCACGACATATTTATCAAACACATACTCATTGCAACACACAGGTGCAATGGATCACACACATGTATGCACACACACATGCACAAACACTACAAGCAAGAAAATACATTAAATTCATTCCCACTGAAATACCAATTACTGATGAGTACTCAGTATAATTTCTCTCACAAGCCATTACAAGTTGTCTTATTTAACCTTGAAAGAATGGAGTAGAAGGTCATTTGGTCTGATCTTCGGTCTTCAGGCAGGAAAGATATTATTATCCGTATTTTATAGGTATGGGAACTGAGGCCTAGAGAAGTAAAAAAAAAGGCTTGCCCTTGATCATATTTCAAATTAATGATATAGCCACAACTAAATCCAGGCCTCCTGCCTCTTGCTGTTATGTTTTCCCCCATAGTATTATGACAACTTTCTTCCTATCTCTTAAACTAATAAAATGAAACTCACATAGTACTGTAAGTAGGAGTCCTTCATATCACTGAAATCACGTCATGTAGGCAGGTATCACTTTAGTCTATGACTAAGGTAAATATAGAACTGTTATCTGGGGAGGATAGGACTATTCATTTAAGGCATCACCAACTCACCTAATTCCTATAAACCCCTTGAAGAAATCCCCACAAAATCTCTCCAGTTTTGAAAGGGTTACATCTTTCGTTTCCTTACTCACTTTTTTGAGTTTCACCTCCCAGAGATGAGTCCAGTGAACTGCATTAATCAGGACTTGTATCTCCATATTTGATCTCTCTTTTCATAATGGCCATAGCCTGCTATCTCTCCCCTTGCCTTGCAGTTTGACAATGAAGTCTTTCTCTCCCCATCTGGTTCCCATTCCACCATGTTTCCTCCATCACCCAAAGGCTCCAGGCAGACCTCTTCTTCTTCTGCATTAAAAAAAAAATTACATATATACACATACAGATATGTATGTGTGTATCCCATCAAAACAGCAAATATTTGACATCAATAATTGATCACATCTTCGTTAAAGCCCTTTTTTCACTTGATATTAACATCAGATCAGGAAGCTTAGGAAAGGCTTTTTTTGAGTTTTGTGCAGTGCTAAAGAGTGATGTGCCCACATCCACACAGAGTCACAATCTACCACTACCTCTTGCAACAAATAGTGACCAAATTCCAAAGAAAACCAAAGAGGAATGTAATGGTAAGTGAGGGTCCCTTTATTTCCAGTGCCACAGAGTTGCAGAGAGAGAGAAATCAGTGAAGAGTACTATGTCCTGGATCAGCACATTTTAAAACAAAATGTACCTTTGTATCTAAAAATCTGAGAGCCACAAATATTTAACAGAAAGAGAAACGAATGATTTTGTCAGCGGGTGAAACAAAATCCCTTGGAAGCTTAAATTCTGCTCACTTCTAATAGCTTCTCAGCTCAGTAAACAGAGTGACTCATTCATGGGGAAGGAGGGAGGAAGGACAGAGTGTAGAGGTTGGAGTGGGGGGCAGTGCACCTCAAAGTCTTGAGGAAAGGGTTTGATACAAATTGGGTGAAAAGCAGAAAGTTGTTTTACGCCAGCTAGTGGTTGTGATCTCAAATGGACTTGGGCAGAAAGCAGCAGGAGACTGCCTATAAGATGAATTTCAAAATCTAGCCCCTACAGTAGAATAGCAAAAGAGGTGAAAGGCAGGTATGGAAGAAAGACCAGAACAATGGAAAGAGCTAACAGGCTTGCCTCGCTGCCTTTGTGGATGTTAAGTGTCCAGTTAAATTTGTCTGATTCTCTGTTTCCATCTGTAAAAATGGTTATGATGCCAGCTCTCCATTCCATAGAAAAATCTTGGGATGAGTGAAATCTGCCTGCTGAGATCCATGGTAAATATTTGATAGTTAAGTCTGAGACCACAGAAGGGAATATTTAAGCAGCTCACCATCCCCCAGAGAGAGGTTTCTTAATGTGGTATAATTCAAGACTTTTAGCATAGCCCTTCCCCTGTCATTATGACTCAGATGATACTCCCAGGAGCTCCCTAGTACCCAGAAACCAACTTCCTACAGGCTAATGATGTATTGATTCTTTTGTGTATGAAGCCTACACCAGAGAAAATGATGGATCTAGCAGGATAGTATGGTATAAACAGGTATACAGCTGAATTAAGCTACACTAATCAGTAGGATTGGCTGTTCCCCAGTCTATTTTTATATCTGACTTCCTATGGAGACTTGACTGACATTTTCTTTCTTAAACTTCACAGTCTAATCTTGTAGTGTGGCATGAAGGCTATGGGATTGTGTAGTAAGACAACATTGGACCAGAAGTGAAAAGCGTTAGGTTATTGGGGGGGGGAGGGGTGTCTGACCCTAAGGACCTTTATGGTGTGGTACAATGAATGAAATGGATGAATAAATAAGTGAGGGAAAGAAAGAAAGAGAAAGGAAGAAAAAAAGGAAGGAAGGAAGGAAGGAAGGAAGGAAGGAGCATTTATTAAACATTTTAATGTGCAAAGAACTGTGCTCAGAATTTAGGTTAGGTGGCACAGTGGATAATGCTGGGTCTGAAGTCAGAAAGATTCATCCTCCTTGTTCAAATCTGACTTCAGACATTTACTAGCTATGTGACCCTGGGCAAGTCACTTAACTGTGTTTGCCTCAGTTACCCCATATGTAAAATGAGCTGGCAAAGAAATGGCAAGCTACTCTAATATCTTTGCCAAAAAAACTCTAAAGGGGATCAAAAAAGAGTCAGACACAACTGAAGTTACTGAACAACAACAAAGAACTGAGGATACAAATAGAAAATAAAACAACTCTTGCTCTTAAACTTCCCATTCTAATTCAGGAAGGCAACTTTTCACACATAGAAGGTTTCAGCAGCAAGTCAGATGAAAAGGTACCCTGATCCTTAGGGTATTGTGGCAAAGCAGAAGCCTCAGAGCTTTGGACCTAGAGTAAGAAGATCTGAGTTCATATACCTGCGTTTCCACTTTCAAGTTATATGATTTAGAGCAAAACACTGAGCCTCTTTGGGCCTCAGTTTCTTCATCTGTATGTAGCATCTGGTGTTCTGGCTCATTGCTCCCACACAGGGTCCCAAACTGGTTTACCAAAATTTGAGGTATTCACTGGGTTCAAAACCACTCATAAAGAAAAGAAAGGCAAAAGGGAGAAAAAGCCCCCACTGATAGATTTGTTTTTGTGAGTTACTCATAGGACACACAGTTTGTTTAAAGCAAATGTATTTAACTAAATATCACAGTTAAGAGAAGTGGTAATTGAACATTTCCCTGGGGTACATTCTCTCAGAAACATAGATATGATCAATGTGAACGGCAGTCTTAGCCAGAGAACAAATGTGGAGAGATATGTAAGGAACTCATGGGGCCAGGGTGCACACACATAAATTAACATATAGATACGGAGTGTATATGTCCACGGTAACAATCAATCAATCAATAAGCATTTAGTAAGTGTTTACCATGTGCCAAGCACCGTACTAAGCAAAAAGAGATAATATATAATCCGTGCATCAAGGAGTTTGCAATCTCATGGAGGAGACAACATGCAACAGACATGCAAAGTAAGCTGTCTGTAAGACACATAGAAAACAATGACCAGAAGTAAGTTTGTGTGTGGAGGGACAAAGATATTTTCTGAGGATGTTGTCACACTACTCCCTGCTGATCTGGTGTGATATTCCCTTTCTGCTTCATGTGTGGTTGCTGCAAGGTATGCGAAGTGGCATCTGATGTATAGAGCTCCCTGTTGGTGTCTTACAGCAGCTGTCGAATGGTCCTCCTCTGGTCCTGTGGCTGTTGCTACCTGTTTGTTCATTGCTGCCAGGCATGAATTCACCGCAAAGGAGGCTGAGGAGCTTTTAGCTTCTGGAATCATCAGGAGTCCTGATCTCAGGTGTTGCTTGTTCCTATAAAAGACATAGTGAATCTTGCAATATGTCTTTAGGTCAGAGTACAGGGGTTTATACTTTAGTTTATGCATCATAGTCATTGGACCAAAAAAAAAAAACAAAACCCTTAGCCACTTTTATTTCCTCCCCCATAAGAAAAAATATTTCAGTCCTCAGAAGCTCGGCTGTGATGAACTTTTCTTCTCCAAAAGGAGAATCTGATTCCCAGGGATCATGAGTATCTCTGTCATAGAACTACAGAGTAACCATAGGCTGTAAGTTTATGTTTTAAACACAGTTTCCTATTTCCCAAGGGCAACACCTCTCCCCCAATCCCTGGTCTGACTTAAAGTTAGGAAACTCTGTGTGCGTGTGTGTGTGTGTGTGTGTGTGTGTGTGTGTGTGAACTCTAGGTTAATTGTTGACCACAAAAGAGCAACCCTCTAAATATGTATTTAGTGGTATCAGATATATTTAGTGTTTTCCCATTTAACAAAACACAAAGGTGTATGTAAAGTGGATTTTAGTTTGTGTAAGGTAGATTTTTGTTATTCTTTTTAAGATACTAGTTTTCAGGATCCATTGACATAATAATAATCTAGTTTCCAGGCTCATGGTTGGCACACATCTCCACCCTGCTTGCAAATAATATTATAATTTTAAGATAATGTAAACATATGGGTTGATCTGGTAAACACCTACTGCATGTGCTCTGTGCTGTCACCATGATATTGCTAAAATTAATGTAAACTTCTGAGGCTATTGCTGGCAAATTGTCTTCTTTGTCTGTTACCCTATAAATCAAGCAGGCACTGGCCAGTAAGTGGGGAATAGGAATGCACAAGGGGAATGTGCATGTGTGCTTGCCTTATCCAGCCCTCTCTGAGGCTTAGGAAAGGAATGCACAAACTGGAATGTTGTGTGTGCCTTCATCAGCTCCAGTCAAGATTTTGGGGAATTTGTTAATGAGTGTTAGTCTCAATTGGGCCCCATTGAGACTTAGGGGTCCTATAGGAGTTATAGTCCCTACTATATTCTTGCACACCCCTGCAGGAAGAGTAACTGGGGAATGCTATAGGAGTTGATGCTCCCATTATCAACAAACCCCTTTGAGAAGACTAGAATAAAATCAGCTTATTTAACACCTTATTATTCCTCTGATGCTGTCTTCCTGTCTGCCCAGATCAACAGTGAAAGTGCTAGAACACCTGCTAGAAAAGCTCCTACTATCATGGCTCCCACCTAATACAAGGGTTGTCTAAATCTATCCTATTTATAACCCTAAGATCATTTTTGGTCTCCTGTATAAATGAATGGGGGACTGAAAGGCAGAGAAATAACAATCTCTAAGTAGAATTACTTCAGAGCATCATAGCCCACCTCATTTGCAAGTAACATTTTCATTTTACCTGTTTTACAGAGGACGAAACCTAGTGTTTGTGATGTTAAATGATTTGCCAGATAACACAGCTTCTAATGACTTCAGGTAGTATTTGAGCAAAGGTTCCTAAACTCTAAATCTGGTTCTTGAGACCTATCTCCCTCCCCACTACCTCTCTGTTGTAATGATTTACACTGACATGAAACTTTAAGTTTTACAAAAGACTTCTCTCATGAAACCCAAGAAGTTTATTGGATGGGAATTGAATTGGATTGGATAGAAGGAAGGCGAATGCTCTCTCTATATCTTTCTCCAGAACTTATATAGTACTTAATGTTTTTACTTCTCCATTTATGGTTATTTACTTATTAGAGGAATCTGTGGTATGGGTGAAAAGGTTTTGAAAATGATGTCACAGAGTTGGGTTCAAGTTTAGCCTTGTAATGTTGAGCAAATCAGTTCATCTTTTTAAACCTCCATTTCCTCACTTGTAATTTTTAAAATAATTTTAAAATAGTATTTTATTTTTTCCCCAATTACATGTAAAGACAATTTTAAGCATTCTTTTTTGTTTTGTTATTTTTTTCCTCTTTTTCTACCCCTTCTTTCACCTCCTCTCTCCTTAAGACAGTAAGCAATTTAATATAGGTTATAGATGTTCAGTCATGCAAAACATAATACCATATTGGCCATGTGGTAACAACAATTCTTTTTTTGTTTTTATTAATTAATTTCAGTTTTCAACATTCACTTCCACAAGATATTGAGTTCCAAATTTTCTCCCCATCTCATACCTCCCCCCACCCCAAGATGGTGTGCATTCTGATTACCCTTTCCCCAATCTGCCTTCCCTTCTATAACCCCTGACATTCTCTTATCCTCTTCACTTCTAGTTTCCTGCAGAGCAAGATAGATTTCTGTATCCCATTGTCTGTATAAGTTATTTCCCAGTTGCATATAAAAACAATTTTTAACATTCATTTTTAAAACTTTTGATTTCCATATTGTCTCCCTTCCTCCCTTCCCACCCGCCCTCACTGTGAAAGTAAGCAATTTGATATAGGTTGTACATGTGTAGTCATGCAAAACACTTCCATGGCAGTCATGTTGTGAAAGACTAACTGTATTTCTCTCCATACGGTCCCACCCTCCATTTACTCAATAGTCTCCTTTTGATGTGTCCTTCCTCAAAAGTGTTTTCTTCTGATTACTGTCTCCTCAATCTGCCTTCCCTTCTATCATACACCCTCTCTTATCCCCTTCCCCCCTACTTTCCTGTAGAGTGAGATAAACTTCCATACTCTATTGAGTGTGGGTGTTATTTACTCCTTAAGTTAAATCCAATGACAGTGAGGTTCATTCATTCCCTCTCACCTCCCCTTTTTTCCCCTCCATTGTAAAAACTCTTTCTTGCCTCTTTTATATGAAATGATTTACTCCAGTATACCTCTCCCTTTCTACTTCTCCCAGTACATTCCTTTCTCTTACCACTTAATTTTATTTTTTTAGGTATCATCCCTTCATATTCAACTAACCCTGTGCCCATATATTCCCTCCAACTACCTTAATACTGAGAAAGGTCTCATGAGTTACAAGCATCTTTCCATGTAGGAAGGTAAGCACTTCAACTTTAATAAGCCTCTTATGATTTCTCTTTCCTGTTTGCCTTTTCATGCTTCTCTTGAGTCTTGTATTTGAAAGTCAAATTTTCTATTCTGCTCTGGTCTTTTCATCAAGAAGGCTGGAAAGTCCTCTATTTCGTTGAATATCTATTTTTTTCTCCTGAAAATTATACTCAGTTTTGTTGGGTAGGTAATTCTTGGTTTTAATCCTAGCATGTTTGCCCTCTAGAATATCATATTCCTAGCCTCTCAATCCCTTAATATGGAAGTTGCTAAATCTTGTGTTATCCTGATTGTGTCTCCACAATATTTGAATTGTTTCTTTCTGGCTGCTTGCAATATTTCTCTTTGACCAGGGGACTTTGGTTTGTGGCTACAATATTCCTAGGAGTATTCCATTTGGGATTTCTTTCAGGAGGTGATAAGTTGGATTCTTCAATATCTATTTTCCCCTCTTACTCTAGAATACCAGGGCAGTTTTCCTCGATAATTGCTTGAAAGATGATGTCTAGGTTCTTTTTTGATAATGGTTTTCAGGAAATCTAATAATTTTTAAATGATCTCTCCTGGATCTGTTTTCTAGGTCAGTTCTTTTTCCAGTAAGATATTTCACATTGTCCTCTATTTTTTTATTCTTCTGTTTTTGTGTTATAATTGCTTGATTCCTCATAAAGTCATTAGCTTCCATTTGCTCCATTCTGATTTTTAAGGACTTTTTTTTTTCAATGAGTTTTTGGAACTCCTGTTCCATTTGGCCAATTCTGCTTTTTGAGGCAGTCTTCTCCTTATTGTCTTTTTGGACCTCTTTTGCCATTTGGGTTAGTCTATTTTTTAAGGTGTTGTTTTCTTCAGCAATTTTTTAGTCTCCTTTAGCAGGCTATTGACTCTTTTCTTGTGATTTTCTTGCATCACTCTCATTTCTCTTCCCAATTTTTCCTCTATTTCTCTTACTTGATTTTCAAAATCCTTTTTGGGGCCTTCCATGGCCTGTAACCAAGTCATATTTTTTTCTTGGAGGCTGTGGATATAAGAGCTTTGAATTGGGGTTGTATGTTTTGATCTTCTTTGTCACCAAAGTAAGATTCAATGGTCTGATTTTTTGTTGTTGTTTGCTCATTTTCCCAGCCAATTACTTGACTTTTGAGCTCTTTTTTAAAGTAGCACTCTGCTTCTAGTGTGGAAGACTGTCTGATTAAGGAGATACAGGATTTGTGTGAATGGAACAATCAGCACTTCAAAAGATTCAATATAGTTTATTTAGAATATAGACAAATAGGAAGGAAGCCAGAGATAAGAGAGTAAAGGCTTAGGGGTAGTAAAATAAGAGCAACTATGATTAATAATTAATTAATACTATATGTATGTGTGTGTATATGTATATATATATATATATACATATATATATATATATATATATAATGTTATATATAATATATGTAATCTATACAATCATTACCGCTGCAGGGAAGCACCAACACCTGACCACACAAGCTGGAGAATCCCGGGTACAGCCATCAGGGTTCTACTAGGGAGGGTCCCAGGCAAGATGTCTTCTCCATTGGTGAGATTCCAATTTGGGGACTGAATTTTACAGTTTAAGTAGAGCTGAGAACAAAGAAGGGATACTGCCAGGTGTTTTTTAGTAAGCATCATATCTTGTGTGAGGCCGAGGAGGGAGGCCAATCCCTCCAAAGCCCCCCCAAGAGTGATGTTTCCTTGGAATGGCTAGTTCCAGGACTTGGGCAGTTAACCATATCTTTTCTCAAGGTCCTGGCTAGGGTCCCAGGAGAAGCACAGCCCTCATGTTCCCAGGATTTTCTGTTCCAAAACAACTCAGAGTAATAGAAAGGTCCTATTGAGTTGGGTCCTTGGTTTGTATAATCTTATTCCTTACAGAGGGGCTTATCTTGCCCCTTCAAGGATGTACTGTCCCAAGCTTCAGGGGTTTTATGCAACTGTTTTCAGAAGTATTTCTAGGGACTGGTAAATTTTCAGTTCTTCCAATTTGGTATGATCAAAGGAGAAATGTTTTCTCCTTTCCTGATCTGTACTCTAGTCTGTGAACATCTGTCTTTTCTGCTTTGGGACTGTGAGGAAGATTCCCTCTCTACCACAGCCACAAGCTCTGCCAATCCAGCATTCCTTCTCTCCACATGGCTATCACCCAGGATTGTGAACCAGATCTAAGCATGGGCAAAACAAGAGAAGCATGCCTCAGAACCAGCAAAGTGATCCCTAAAATCCCCCTCTGATCAGTTGCCCAATCCCCCCACTTTTCTGTGGACCAAGAGCTATGAAAGCAGTTATTGCTGCTGCCAACTCTGCCATCCCAGAGCTGGGGCCAGATCTTGCTCCTCTCTCACCTAGGTCTGAAAGACCTTTCCTACTAGTCTTCGAAGTTGTCTTTGGTGTTTGTGGGCTGAGAAGTCTGGAAACCATCACAGCTGCCAATGATACAGTGCCCTGAGCCCTGCACCAGGTTTGCTAGGGACATGGTCTGTGCCAGCATGTCCCATGTGTAAAAATAATGCAATATTCACAATGCCCATGGTGGTTATTAATATGCTGGTATAATTGTGAATCACAAAATGTAGCAGGCTCTCCAGAACCAAAGACTTTATTCAAATACTAAAAAAAACAAGTCCCAGAACCAGAAAGTCAAAGTCATCATACTAACCATGAAGTTGGCACACATGGTTAATGCAGTGAATACCCACATTCCCAAGTCTTCACAACAGAACAGGTTTCTTCAACCAGGGATCTTCTTCTCTCACTCATGGTCGCTCCTCAGCCTGGTTCTAGGAAGCTCTCAGCAGAAGTTCCCAGAAGAAAAGATCTCAGCAGAAGTTCCAGCTGGTTCTCAGAAGAAGCTCCGCCACCACAAGTTCTGTTCTCAAAATCAAATTCACTTTCTCTAGCCTAGGCCTCCACATGGCTTGCTCCAAGAAATTCTTCAAGAAGTTCTGACTGTCCAGCTTGTGCTCTTCCTTATATACGGTATTAACTTTACCCTATTCAACCCCTTCCTGTTATGTCAGCAATAGGGGTGCATAGCTCTTGTTTCTTTAACATTATATAACTAATTTGAAACTAAGTGCTAAGTACTTGTTTACTCGCCAATCAAGGGCATGGAAGAACTTCAAATCCCATTAACATTGCACCATGCTAGACTATACTTCTCTTCTAGTGCAGTACAACAGATCTTTCCTGTTGACATTTCAGGTTGTCTTAGGCTGGAAATTTGTTCCAGTTTGTCATATTGTTGGTACTGCTGCTCTAGAATTTGTTTAGAGTAATTTTTTACACATATTTTGAGGGTTTTGCAGGAGAACTCAAGGAAGTCCCTGCTTTTACTGTACCATTTGGTTCCACCCCCTGACTTAGAAAATTGTAATAATAATCCTTACATTGTTCTACAAACATCTATCAAGTACCTGTTACCTTTGTAGAATAGTACCTGTGAGCTATACGTCTTGTTTATTGTGGCTTCATGTGCTACTTACACTTTCCCAGATAGACTGTAAATTATTTGTGAGCATAGTTAGCCATGTATTTCCAACCCCTATGTAGGCTGGAAACATTATGTACAACATAAAGACTTTTTTATTATTTCTAGTTAAAAAAACCCTCATTTGGAAAGAGAGAAGATGACATTCTCTACTCTACCATTTGCCACTAAGTTGTCCAAGTGAGCTTCCTAAAGTAACCCATCCTAAAGGGTGAAAAAGACCAGGACACCCCTAATCTCTTTCTCAGTAAATTCTAATGGCTCCTTATCATCTCCAGGATCAAATATAAAATCCTCTATCTGGCATTCAAAGTCTTTCATAATTTGCCTCCTTTCCAAGTCTTCTTAGATGTTATACATCACCTTGTGATCTACAGCACAATGGCATTGGCCTTGCTCTTCTTTGAACAAGAAACTCCATCTACTGACTTCATGCATTTGCATTGTCTGTACTCTATGCCTATAATACTCTGTCCTCATCTCCACATCCTGGCTTCCTTCCTTAAAATCCCACCTTCTACAGGAAACCTTTCCTGACGTCCCCTTGACATTAGAGCCTTCCACCCACTGTTGCTCCTCAATGTAACCTATCTATATCTTTTTTGTACATAGTTGTTTACATGTTGAATCCCCTGTCACATTGTCCTTGGAAATAGAGACTGTCTTTTCCTTTCTTTATACCTCTTAGTACCACTGTACTAAGTGCAGTTTCTGGCACATAGGAGGCACTTACAAAAGATAAAAAGTACAAAGGGATAGAGGGTATTTCTTTTTTTTTTTTAATTTTATTATAGTTTGCATCATTCATTTCCACAAGATTTTGAGTTATATATTTTCTCCCCATCTTTCCCCCACCCACTGCCCCAAAACAGCCATCCCAGTGTGTCCCCCCT